>JAGWCC010000500.1:0-367627 GCA_022651775.1 Drusus annulatus | reverse complement strand
AAGGGGCAAAATTGAATCGTTTAAAATGAAAAAAACCCCAATAAGTTAAAATAAAAGGCCTGGGTCGACCTACGTCAATTTTATCCATAAAAGTCTTTGGTTTCCCATTAAACAAGGTGATTTAGCTACAATCCAACTCCAATAATGTGTACCGATTAAACAAAGGTGTGTTTTACACTGTATTTTACGCCGTCGATTACTTTCCATCGATTTGTTAACCTAACACAGTTTACTGTTTTCATAAGTCTATTCGTTGAAAAGTGATCTAGTTTAAAATAATTCAAAATCTTTGATCTGGTTGTTTTAAAAAACTAAGCATAGTGATCAAAATGTTGAAGATTTTTTTTAATACTCTCACAAATCGTTTTGCGTTGTATGTTGTCACTCCACAAAGTGTTCTAGTTTTCTATGAAAATAATCAATATTTTATTATCTGAGAAACTGAACGGGAAAAACTAACCTTCTCTCGTTTGTGCTGCAGAAGACCGTTAGTCTTAAGTATTCATTTTTCTAACCTCTGAGACAAATAATACAATTATTGAGTATCTTGTTGATAACCGCAAACTAAACAATCACTAATTTATGGAGGCTTACTGAAAACTATATATTACAGCAGCGGTTCTCGATGTGGGTGCCGTAAGGGGTCGCTAGGGTTTCACGAGGGGTCGCTGGGTAAAGCCTATGTGTCGATTTCTTACTGAAATGAAAATGTTTTTTTAAGTTCCCGAAAATGCGAAAACAAGATTTTTTCTTAAAATCATCTCCATATCTTATTAAAAACGGTCGATATTTAACATTATTCCGGTGACATAGGGTTCATTCAATCTCGCGATCGAACCGGGGTTCCGCCCACTAACATCATTTTAGGTTCAATGGCTCGAAAATTTCGGAAACCGCTGTATCAAAGGTTTAATCAATGCTTCGAATAAATACCTTGGTCAAAACCCGAACATATCGTCTCTAGAAGAGAACAGGGCTTAAGCGACAGTTTAAATGTGCAGTTTTGATCAGTTTTTTTTCTGCATCGAATGCTCTGATTCAATTTTAATTCTGAAGACTTTTGTAGTCCTTCAGCCATCTAAAATATATTTACTATTTAAGAGAAGGCTTGACTCAAGTGCCACAAGGTTAGGACTTGCTTAGCTTAATGTCGCTTCAGGAAACTCAGTAAAAACATTGAGTTACTTGAGTTAACTTTTTTTTTCAAAATCCAACCAGGTACTGAGGACTTATGCCGCCGAAAACCATCAAAATTATGCCAATCAATAAATTTAAAATATCTTGTAAGAACTATTTAAAATACATATAAATCAAAATAATAAGTAGTATATGAGTTAAAATATTATTAAGTCAAAAATAAAATGAAATAATAAGATACTTTATAAACTTCGATTTATAAGTAACTAATGTAAAATAAATAAAACCATAATAAACTTATGAATTTTATTGTAAAACAAAAAAAAAGCTTTTAAGTGCTCTGGCGTAAACTTCCCAAAATGTCGGTTCAGCTCTTTTGCCTTTCCGGCGACGATATGATTTCAATAAATTCATTGAGAAAATTTGTTGTTACTGTAGGAACAATTTTTCAATAATTAAAACATTCCATAACTTTAGAGAATAAAAGAAAATGCCCAATTTAAAGTCAACAACGTTTTTAATTTCGTCAACGTCACTTCGCGGTTTGTGTTTTCCTGCGTGAATTCTCGGCCAGACTCAGCAAGCCAAATATGATTTGATTTCGCATTCCGTGAAGATAATTTGACTTACTTAGTTAGCGACCCCTTCCGTCACGAAGCTTTATGCCCGGGTAGACACAATTTGTCATGTTTTGTCGAGCAATGTGATGCGGACCAATCAACCCACTTTTCGCAACTCCCCCTCACTTCCTCCTCATTTCAACCAATTCCAGCACTTACCTCCCTTTGCCGACATTTTCGGTTTTACTTTGATTGATGGTGCGCATAAAATACACACACTTGTTGATTATCGCGGTGATTCGTATTTCCCCGCTGCCCTGCTCATGATTCTTCAATTCGTGACTTTTTCGCTCAATTACGCTTTTTTTCAAATGCTTTATATTTTTGGGTACCTACAATAAGCTTAACATCGCAAAACCCGAATGAACTTTGGCTACATTATATTAATCTACCTTTTATTATGGGATTCAGTGCAACTGCGTATGTATTTGCAGCACATTCCATAGTTGTAGATACTATCAGTATCGGCCTGGTAAAAGGCCACCATTCAAAATGCATTCGTGTTTGATGACGAGATCTGAATAGCCTGGTACTTCTCAACCTTTCTTTTCCCCACCATTTTTCATCCTCAACTCACTTCAGTCTCTCAAAATACGCAAATTGGTACTGAACAGTTGAGACTAAAAAAAAACAGATTAAAAAAAATGGTAACACTATTTGTATCAATTCCGACGTTTAAATGCAATACAACTGTAAACATGTTTTTTTTGGTTATTTTGAAATAGCATCAGCACATGTTCTTATGGTTACAGCTTTTTTATATTATTTTTTTAGTTACCCGTGAAAAATCGCAAAATGATTGGCCAAAAAAAATGTATGTTGCTTTTAAGCCTAATCCACATATTTTAAATAAATATTTTGTACATGAGCCCGGTTTTTCCATGGAATTTCCCGGGTGCCGTGAGTTTGTTAAAAATACAAACAGAATGACGAAAAGATAATAATTGAAAATACACCTCAATTCTGTATGCAATATAATGAGATATTTAAGTGAACTATGTATGTACTTCTTATATTTTTTCGTGATACAAGTATCTACTGCACATTTATTTATTTATTATGGCATTAAAAACTTTAAAAACAAATTATTTTTTCTACATCTCCTTGTACCAGAAATTTAAAAAAACAAAAAGTCAATTTCAGTTTAATTGTCAAAACGAAATCATATTAATTAATAGAATACCCAAGAAAGAAGTTGTGGCTGAGTTAAGATTGACTCCGGAAGCTTTTATTATTCAGGTAATTTCTCTACCAATTATCATCCATGTAAAAAAAACTCAATTGGGTGTAAATAAATATTTTCTACTGGTATTGCAAAAGAGGAAATTTTTTTTGCTAGCTAATATCAACATATTCAAAAATAGTTCACGAAATGTGCATTTTGCTGAGAACCAAGAGACTCCGGCCAGAGAGATTTAAAAAAAGTTTTTACCAAGATGTCTTATTATTTTTGTTACATGACTGAGTACTGAGATTGTGGCGAAAAACCCGATGCTACAAAGTACCGATGTCTTTACCTGTGCGAGGTTTGGGCTTTGAACGCAAGCTCAACGAACAAGATCGAAGCTTTTCATGTTGAGTTTTACTGCAGATTGCTGAAGCTGTCAAGTAGAGTACTAGTTCTAAATAACTAGTACTCAAGGAACTCAATACAGACAAGTGCTTCTGAATAGTAAAAATAAAATAAATCATTTTCTTACACAGCAAAGTTGATCTTGAAAAGAAGTATGGAAGACATGTGAAACGAGAGTGAAAAAATGAATAGCGTAGATAATTTCGTGACTGAAGAATATTCGTCAGTGGTAAGGTGTTCAATTCGTGTAAAAAGTTTTCGATTTACTCGGAATTGAGACAGTACTAGCTGAACATTAACCAATTAAATTGGGAATAACGCACCGCGTCAAATAAGAAGAATAATAGACGGTTATCTTATTCTGAGCAAATCACTAATGGCATGTATAAATTACTAACCTGGGTCCAAGAAACTAGTATAAATGTATTTTATACATTTTTCTTAACACAAAGTCAGAATTTGTATTTTTCAAGAAGTTTTTCTAGGTCTAACACACCACTGTTGTAAAAAAAACTCCTCGCTGGGTTAGTCATGCTGTCAAAGTGATGCTTTCTCCATGTGAGGGGCTTAGAAGCAAAGGCAGCAATTTCAAAAACGGTTCTTTAGCATTGTCAACTTTTGAATAATTATTATTAAGAACCAGAAAAATTCGCGTATAAAAATGTTTCTGTACATCAAACTAGAAAAAAATTTAAGCAATGATCTATGTATATATCAACACATTCGTGAAAGAAAAATGTAAAAAATTCTTAATCAACTTTTTTTTAAATAGTTTAGGATGAAAAAGATTGCTGCCTTTGCATCTATATCTCTCATGTACGAGTATACGTTGTGTGTTTTTTGTTTAAGGTTGCTTTTTGGTAACGCCTCGAAAATAATGTGGAAGTAATCAAAGGATGAAAATATGCACCGCTTTTTCACGCACGACTTTTGAATAGGCAGGTAGAATATCAGATTTCTTCTCGCACGGAGTAAGATTTAGTAATTCAGTCAGGATACTGATTTCAAACCGCTGTACCTCTTGAAATGGGAAATTATTAAATCATCGACCCCTCGTGTGGATATGTTCCCCTTAATATGCATTCACCTGTATTGTATTAAGTACCTGCTTATCCGGAGCGTGTGATTCCCAGCAACACGAATATAATATATTAAATAGTTCACAATTCAGTGGTCAAACACTAGTTCTTTGGTGAGGGATTTTCTCCGAAGATCCTATCTTTCTATAAGGCTACCCCGCATATTACGTGCGCATTCAAATACCGCGCTGGTCCTGAAGCGAAATATAAATCAACAGTGCGCTTTCAAGGTAATCATCCAACAGTAAAGGTATTTGGGTAATAGCCTAAAAGAGTTCCGACTTCTCGGAACTAGTTATGGCCATGGCATCCTCAAATTACTGAATGCTATCAGGCTGAAGTAAGTGACAAGAAGAAAAGATCAAAAAACGATGAATAAAAAACTCTCGGAAGTTTGTGTTTTGCAATTTAAAGCAAAACTTCGTTTCTGAATACTGGTTAGTCGTATTTCACCAAAGTGATTCTGAGAGTGGCCACTTTGGATCGAAGTTCAAATGTACTTGGCTATTTTTTAAAATTCTGAATGTATTAGTGATAATAGTAATAATAACAATATCTGTATAACTTGAAACGTGCCTTTTAAACAAATTTAAAATTAATAAACGTGTATTTGATCTCTTCCGAGTCTTAAGGATCTTTTAAAAAAGTCGGTCATTGAAAGAAAGTTATTTCGAAGGAATCGTGATTGACTAGGTTGCATAATATATGAATTCAAAATGTCACACAACTTGTACGAGTATGCGAAGTCTTATCATATTTGTAAAATGTTATTTGTAATTTTTTTTACGAACGCAATAAATTTTCGATCAACTAATGTCGTTTCGAAGAATAAGGCAATTTCGACTGCCTATACCGGGACGCTTCTAAATGCTTTTTTTTGTCCCTTGAGTTAGCTTCTTATTAAAAAATACTTGCGTAAAGCGTTTAGTATCTTAATCACAGAATCCTGATTAACATTACGTCAGATCTATCGAGAATTCCAAACTTTTGAATTATGTCCGGTGTCTGTGAGATTTACGCTGGAAGATTCTGGAAATACTTGTATAATTTCTTGGAAATTAGTTTCACAAAGCTACGACCTCTGCTTCTTCGTACTTCGTTACTTGTAAACTTTGATCTGGCTAGTAAAACTTTTTAACCAACACTCTCTTCACGCTTTGATATAATCAAAATATTGCGACGAAAATTTAATTCTTGTTTGCGGATCGGAATTAACTAAAAGGCAAATACACTGCCCTGATTCTCTTTGATTTATTCGATCGGAGGTTTCGGGAAATACATAAGTTTCCTATTTGCTTATACCATAAAACTTCAAAGAGTGATTACTGGGAACGTTTTTTCATGTCAAAATATAAATAAATGGCAACATTTTGTTTGCGTCTAGTTGATAAAGAGTTCATATAAACATTCTATTTTATTTCACTCTTCTTTAAAGAATAATCGTTTTACTTTTCTTAGATGTAATACTACCTTTCATGATTCTAGGCAAATACATGCCAATACGGTTGACGTGCGTAACCCTTGACAGAAAAAAAACAATCTTGAAAAAAAACAATCTTTTTGAACTAAAAATAATACTTTTGTTATGTGTATAAATAAAGTGGCTCTCTTTAAAAAAATTTTCAAAGTGTTTGCTTCCTTCGATAATTTAAAAATAATACTTTGCTCTCTAAAATAAATTTTCCCGGTATAATCTTGAAACACCATTTATGTTTTAGGTGTAGCAATAAAATCAAAAGGCGACCAAAAACATTCATACTAATGTTTTGGTCTGTTAGCTTAATAATAATTTTCAACTACTGAAAAGAAAATTCTGTATGAAGCGTGCCTGACATAAAAGCAATTGATGTCGCCAAATTACATAAGACCTTTTGATTCCTAGGCCTAATACAGGCTAATTAAATTGATAATCTGTTCAAGAACTAATTACGGTTTTGAAAAATATTTTGACGAATTCACCAGTCACCGAGTCGCCTTGGTGAGCCACCATTCAGAAACATAAAATTGCTTGAAATAGCGAAAGCTTTGTTTAGTAACCTGATCTAAATAGCCAAGTACGTCCCAAACCTTTTCTTCCACTTATTGTTCCTTAACCTTCTTCCTTTAGTCTCACCACATTCCCAAAAGTATGATTTCATTGCGTCACTGCCTCCAGATGGTTGTCACTCTGGGCTATATCAAAATATATATTTTTATAAATAAATTTATTGGACCTTAAGTTCAAATATAAATTATCTTCGAAAGCATGAGAAAACGTTGATAATGGCAGGTAAACTTTCCGAAGGCAATATTCTATTTAATGTTATGATAATATACTACTTAACCTGTGTGTAAATAGAGTGACTTATTGTGTTTACACTATGATAATAATGATAAGAAATAAACGAGGGAAAACAGTAGCAAGGTAAACATAAATCAACCCTTATTCACTCCCATCAAATAGAACACTGTCACCTGTGCTCTTGATGAACAATAATTCAGTTAATAAGACGGGCTAGCTACAAACCCCTTCAACCCCTGGCAGCGTGGGTACAACCTTCGACCCCCATTAGATTACATTTCATAACAGCCTGCCACCACGACACAAAGCTTCGCATTATAACTGTACGAGAAGTTATCTATTGATAAACATTGAATATAATGAGATGTTTGTTTTGTGTTTTCTAAATAATCGTAATAGAACAGTACTTAGTAAAATTGAGAGAATTTTTACGTTTCACTTCAAGACCTCATATCAAAGCTGTGTGAACCATGTTAAACAAGTGCATATATACTATCTTAATACTTCGCAATACATTAAGCAATAAATAGCATTGAATTATCCCGCCACTATGTTTGTCTGTCCAATATAATAGTTATGACAAACGATGGCCTCCAATTTATGTCGATGTTTTACACAAGTAGAATTAAAAGACGGTTAATATGCACCTCGTCCCAAAGTGACAACTTATCAGTACAGGCTTGACGAGAAACCACCATTTATTTACAGTTGAAAAGTAACACTGTTTAGCTATGGTTGGTGATTAAATTTGAATAGCCGGAACACCTATACCAACATTCCTCTTTCCATTCTCCTTCCCTATTTCCTTCGCTTCACAAATTTCCCTAAGTGGAGTGCTATTTTTAAAGTTGCTCTAGTCAATTTGGACACTTTGTAGTATCGCATTGAAAACATCACCCAACCCGGAAATATAACGGTAGAGAATCGAAACCATCACAATGGCATAGATTAAATCTTTACTACCCAACACTAAAAAGGTAACCCAACTTACATCAGTGAGAGTAACTCTTTCAAACTAAATAAGAACGTGAAAAAAAAATTCAAAAAATAGCCTTGCCTCGAAAAACATGTCTTAACAATACATTCTCCCTTGAGACCAATGTAACATCCTCTATAATTCTTCATTGCCTGATACAAAGCTCCCCAAGATGTCACGCTACAATTCGTTGACGTAGGGTGGTTGGGATAAGCGATTTGTCAAACTCTATTCGCAGCTGGAAATGTATATTTAGTGTCTACGTCACATAACGTAGATTACTCGAAGCGAGGGGAAACTGGAACCGGGCTTGACTGAATGATAAGTAGGCAACTTAATACACTGAGACGATATAAAATGCACCAGTTGCTACAAGAACAAAAATATACAAATGCGTGGATGGTTTTAGGACATTTATTTTCGTTACGGCAAATATTTAGACAACATTTCTTATCGTAATTTATAGTTTTAGAGGTTAATATAACTTCTTCAATAATTGTAAAAGTACTTTATGTCAACATACTTCATAAATAATAATAAACACTTAGTTTAAACTACTTTTAATGATAAAAGTTTTACATGAATACCTAATAAATTATGTCTTTACTTTATGTCATTCTAGTTTTAGTATGTTTTGTATCCTGAAGAAGGAACCATTGGTTCTGAAACATGCTGATAATTTATTATTAAAAACAGCGGTCAAAATTAAGTATTTACCATTATTTATTTGTTAAAATAACTACCTACTCATTTTTCATACACATTGTTTATTATCTAAAAAGCAGAAAATCTGTATACTAAAGCAGCAAAAAGTCTGATATCTAAATTTTGCTCAACTTTGTCGAAATTTTCTCAACAATTTTCAGCTATCAGTGAATTTGCCAAAATCAGCTTAAGAAACTTTGAAATGAAATATTAACGGAAAAAAATATTAGTTTCATGTTTTTGAAATGTTCAATAGAATTATGATTTCGAAGGAGTGATAAAACTCTACAATTTTTTATGTATTTAAAACAAGTAAAAAATAAACCAAAACACTTTTTTAGCAGTGTAATTAGTACTCGAGCGATCCCGGGTAATAATATCATAATAAAATTACCTAATACCACACCTTTAACAACTAAAAAATTTTTCACACCAAAAAATATCTTAGTTGAAAACTACTGTATACGTACGAGGCCTGCTCAAAAGAAAGGGTGAGTTTTGAATGTTCGCGGGCTGTGTGCATTCGATTATCGATTGTACATTTTTTTCAAAAGTAAAAGATCGAAGAACACACAAAAACGTGACTAACCTTTCCAGTTGTCAAAAACAAACCACTAATCCAAAATGGCTGATAATGCTAACATATGATAAACATACGTGTACCAATATAACAAAAAAAAATCGATAATCGAATGTACACAGCCCGCGAAAATTCAAAATTCACCTTTTATTTGAACAGGCTATGTATATAAAAACTGGTATGTAAAATTGAATAACAGTTAAAATCTATCCCTAAAAACAAATAATTGCACCAAAATAAACTTTATACCAACAAAAAGCGATAAAAAATCTATTTAATATTTATGCTCCGAGATTAAAACAGGTTTATGTGCGTTATTTGACTCGAACAGGTTTAATATTCCGGAGCTCTGGGCATGGCATCAGTTCTTCAGACTCTATACACTACCTTCACACGGCGGGGGATTTGACGAACTCATTTCACCCTTTGTGACTTATTGTTGTTTGCCGGGGGTCAATAAACGTGACTTTACTGTCTCAGTTATACGAGATTAATTTTAACCCGCTGTGTGGGAATACTCAAATTTACTCTTTTGGAGATGCCGAGAGAATATAACAATGATATTTTTTACACATGTACGGTTGGCTAGAGACGTAAAAAGATTGTTTGTGTATTTTAAGTGGGACATAAAAATAAAATGTTTAAAGTTGCTTTTTCTCTTGCGTGACAATGACAGCACGAGCTATGAAGTTTTAAAACATAACTGGAAATTTCTGTCACATATCAATTTGTCCGAAAAAAAGATAAAACACGTTTGTCGTTTGATTTTTTCACAAGAACAAAGTGAGACTTGGGCAAAGCTTGTTCGTAAATCTATTGACGTCAACCTAAACGGAGATACATAGATATGCTCTCCAACTATAACGTCTGCACTCTCTCTAACCGGCGAACATACCTAGACTTCGTGTCCCTGTATATAGTCAGCAATAACGTAATCAACTTTCCTACCTTAATAAAACTAATTAACCTTAAAATACCACCCAGAACAACTAGGCTTAACGACTTATTCCACATTAGGCGGACGCGCACAAATGCTGGTATCAGGGATCCAATCAGAAAAATATGCGAGTTATTCAATCAAAATCAAACTTTAATAGATTCCGACACATTCTTTGATACAAGCAGTACTTTAAGTAGATAATTGAAAGCTATTTTCATATTTAAAAAAAACATTCGTATTTGCATATCGTATTTTGTTTATATATTTTGTGTACTTATTATCATTTCTCTGTGTAACACCATTTCGATCATTATTTTTTCTTCCCTTCAATTTTTTCTAAAAATATTTGTAAAGGTTATTTATCCGCTGTTACTTAATTTAGACACTGTGCACTTTTTTTAAAATTTCTGTGTTAACCTTATCTTAAATTATTTTTTTCCTTTAAATTTGCTTTTATTATTTATCTGCTATTTATGTTAATCTGTGGGAAATAGTTGTGATGTAGGCCAATTCTCCAGTGAATGTATATTTTTTACGAATTAAAAAAAATATATATATTTATCTTGGTAAATACAAAATGTAAGGGATTGCTCCGTGTCTGTCTCACTAGGAAATTCATGTGTCGAGACTGTCTGTAACTATGTTTTCTTCTTAAATATTTTTTTAAAGGTAATAATAAAAACAGCAAAATGTGTCCGTAGGTATTATATTTGGGTTTTATCATCAACGCTTCTGTTTCTTCTGGTAGTCGATCACAAAAAAAACGTATTTGGTTAGTATAATGGAGTTAAGCAAATGAAGTATTTAATTTTGGCAATTGAAAAAATACATTTAAGTAGACCTCGGTTTTCGGTTGAATATGGAATTTGTCTTTTTGTTTAATCATTTGAAATTTTTCAAACAGGCGATCCGTTGGGTAGTCCGAAGGTTTTTTTTTATATAATTGTTATTTTTATTCTTTGTGCAGTTCCTATTGAAATAAGATTTATGTGCGGATCCCCAACTAATGAGGCAAAGAATATTAAATATTGTTTTTTTCTTAAAAATATATTTGTTAGTTTACTTTTTTTTTTTTACTAATTTGGTCCTTCAATTTCAGATTTTTATCGACATCTACTCCTAGATATTTAATTGTATTTGTTTTCTCTAGTATTGTGCAATTTAAACAGCATTTTTTTTTTAAATTTTAATTGTAGAATTATTGTCAGGTATGACGTCAAAATTTTTAGGGGTATCGTTTGTATGTGTTTCAAATGTAACTATAAATGTTTAATCACTATTTAGTGAGAATAAATTCATGGCGAAAAAAGTCTTTAGAATGTTCATGTCTTTGGTGGCCTTTTTAGGTTTACGTTTTCCAAGGTCTTTTAACTTATTAAGAATACTGTATCATCGGCATATGAAGTAATTTGGGCATGTAGTGATTGAAAAAAAATTTCTTTAAAATATTTATGGTGAATAGGATCGGTCCCAGCACTGACCTTGGGGGATTTCAAAGTTTGTCAATAATTTCCATGATAGAGTTTACGTTTCTGAATATTTCTATTTTGGTTTCGTTCTTGATCCTTGATGAGCTTTCTTAGAATAATGTGGTCATTTCGGCTATTTCTTTTTTGGCTTTGTATTTGTGTTCATGCGCATCGACTTCTTCTTCTATGGTAACTTTTTTACCTGTTTTGTTTCGGGCTTCAACGTGTTCATCCAACTAGCGAACAGTCACTCGCGTCTATCACCTGCTAGGTACCAGGTGATACTGAACTTATTGTTATTCTTACAGATACGTTTAAAATTACACAGCAAAGTAATATATTTTGTGATTGCGTACGTACGTATATATATCGTAGGATCACTATGGTAAAGAATAAAAATATATTGTTAAGAACCTCATAGTATTGTCAAAAAACGTAACAGTGCGTTTAATATAATTCTTGGAAACAATTACGAATTGCTTGAATCCGCTTGGTGAAGCATTGGCATATTATCTATTATCTTTCCCAGGCTCTTGGACAACCATAGTCCCCGAGTGTCAGTTCCCGTCGCGACCCAAATCATCGGTTTATCAAGATATCGGATATCCTACGACTGCTGGGGTCAGGGCTGTAAAGACTCTGTTAAACAAAGACACTGGAGAGGAAATTGTATACTATCTGGCTAGATATGTATCTCTTTTAAAGGCAATAAAAATCAAATGAGTCCTGTTTAACGGCGGTCGTTTTGAGATCTCATTCAATGGAAGGTATTGCTTCAATGTTGATCTAATTAAAGGTATCCATACACATGTCTTCTGCAGGTTTATTTAGTTACCATTGGGTTACATACGATCTTTTTTTACTACCTAGTTTAAGAACTCAACATTTTTTAAATATTTTCTGTTTGTCAGTGGAGTATTTAACAATAAAATAAACTTGAGTATTTAAGTAGAGTTTTTAATATTGCAAATAAAATTAATTGAATTTTTAATAAGAGAAATTACAACTAAAGATCGATAAATGATTGTTTAAAGAAACTATAAACCAAACAATGTGAGTAGCAACAGATTTTCTAACCTAACATTACTTGTTCTGAAAATGTAGTAAGTCCGTACCCAAGTGTTTTGAAATTTACCCGCTCGACTACTAGCCTATCGTCATACCCGCTCTATTGACCACTTCAAAGAAAATGTTCGTACTTGGTTTCATATTTATAAATGGCCTGTTCAAAAGAAAATGTGAATTTTGAATTTTCGCGGGCTCTGTACATTCGATTATCGATTTTTTTTTTGTTATGTTGGTACACATATGTTTATCAAATGTTAGCATTATCAGCCATTTTAGATTTTTGGTTTGTTTTTGACAACTTTGTGGTTTGTTTTTGACAACTGGAAAGGTTAGTCACGTTTTTGTGTGTTCTTCGATTTTTTACTTTTGAAAAAAATGAATCAAAGAATAAAATCCATGATTTGTTTTTCCACAACTCCAGGACGCTCATCGTCATTAACATCTTTTCGGCCTTCTTTAAAGCGCTTGTACCACTTATAAACACTTTTTTGAGACAAAGTAGACTCGCCGAATGCCACAGTCAACATTTTAAGTGCGTTGAAGCACTATATTCCATTTTGAACGCAAAATTTAATACATATTCTTTGATTCATTTTTTTCAAAGTAAAAAGTCGAAGAACACACAAAAACGTGACTAACCTTTCCAGTTGTCAAAAACAAACCACTAATCGAAAATGGCTGATAATGCTAACATATGATAAACATATGTGTAAGGGGTTCAAAAAAAAATCTATCCAAGTTGTCAAAAGGAAAAATATGGATTATCTGATTATAAAAAATGGGCTTCCTTCAATTCCTTCACCCTAAAAAAAATGTTTCCATGTCATTGTTCACTTTACAAATGTTCTAAAAAGTCCTGGAAAAACTTAATCACTCAAACTTTTTTTGATAAGACCTTCTTCCACTATTTAAAAGCACCACTGTTGCAGTACTTGCTCTATCATTTGTCGCCGTGAGAATTCAATAAAAACCACAAGTGTTTTGCTATTCCTTGTGACATTTCCACCTTCCCGGAGCATTTGTCAAGTAGTCGGTAAGTATGACCTTCCAGATCGATTTTACTAACTTCCCCACCCCTCGTGACAGGCTCAAGCACCCTCATGAATAATTCACAACCTCCCACCCCACGACATGTTATCAGACACATTTCAAAGGGGTGAATTGGAACGCCCGTGCCTTATTTGCAAAGGATATCCAAAATATTCCTTACCCATATAGTTCAGACAGATATATAACTTTAGCACTGTCTCGGTGAAATAGATTCAATAATATTTCTAGAAATGAGTTAAATTTACATGTTGTGCCCACGTATGAAACCTACGCGCATCCATTGAATATACCATAGTGTGTGAACGTTAAAGATAAATATTAATTCAACATCGAGAGCACATCGTTTAAATTATGTCTAGGATTAATGTATGTTTGTTCGAGTAAAAGATTTGGGATGGAAAATTTGACGGATTTGCTGAATAGTTTGTGAGATGTGTAAACCGCAGTTAGATCAACATGAAAAGGAACAGAGAGATCACATATAATTTAATGTAATTAGCATGTTATTTTGATGCTAGAATTATTTCAAATATAGTTAAAGATTAAAAACTAAGCCTGTGCTATAAAGTTTTCAACTAACATTCTACCACCATTGTGATAAATAGATTTCCTACTTGTTTCCATAAATCAGGGTTTTCGCATAGTTTTCTTGTATTTACCTGACAAAACTTTACTGGTAATTTGGCTAGCATAATTTTGTCGGTGAACCAATTTTAAGCATTTTAATCAATTGTGATGGCATAAATATACGAAAATTAATTGAGAATATTTTTGTTAAAACGAAGTCATGTATTTGACTGAAATATATATTAGAGTCTCACATAAATCTGAATATTTAATTTGTTCAAAAAGTGACAAATTAAATTATTAACATAAACCTACACGGAGAATAGCAATTTGAAATCCGAATATTTCGTTTTTTCAAAAAAGTGATAATTAAGTTATTGAAATAAGGCTACACGAAGGATGGCAATTTTCGTCGTACAACTTTATGTTACCAAGAAAACATTGTAAATTAATGATCGTTATAATTACATATTCCCCTTTTCAAGTTTTACTCATTTAAAAAAAATATATATTTACAGAATGATAAATCAACCGTCGATGAAATGATAATTTTCAACTCAATGCAAAAACATTATCCTAAGAGTAGTGTAACATATACTGTTCGTATCGTCCTGGTGAAAGGCCACCGATCAGATTAGAAACTTTGAGTTGCTCGAAGTTTCTTTAGCCGCGCATGGTACCAGATATGTATGGCCAGGTACTTTTTAACCTTTTTTTTCCTCATCGCCTTCCCATTATTTCTCCTTTCAGCCTCACAACATACTCCCATTGGTAATGCGATAGTCACACTAGGGTCAAGCAGTTGGAACTCTTGTATAGAATTCACATAAAAAACTTTGCATCTAGACAGAGGTTTTCAAAAAAATAATTTATCCATTCAAGCTGAATAAAAAAGCGTAGTTCGATTACTCCATACGCCTACAAGACTCATCATAACTATCAATTGTCATTTCATACTATTGGTTTATTTATAACGCACAGTTCGAAACTTCCAATCATGCTCACGAAACAATAATGAAAGTACGTACAAATGTCACTGTGGATACGAATATATCATAAAAGTCTCGCTGTGGATTCCGCGCGCCCGCGAGAATTTAATGTTCGAGACGGGGAAACTACCCGAGAAGTTATTAGCCCTACTCGTGTTCAACACTGTTCACTGTTCGCTGTTCACGATGTTCACCCTTAGCATTTTTTCTCCCATATGCGAAGTAAATAATTCATCGATAGTATTGGAACGTAATATTACATTATACGCAGAGAATGGTAGACCACTATTATTTTGTGAGGGGATCCAATGATATTACTTTTATTTTATTTTACATCCATATAGTTGTAAGTGTTTATATATTGCAAAGCTCATTTTTATCGGTGGAAACTATAAAAAAGCTTTATTGTATATTTAAAAACATTTGCTCTCTCCAAATAAACTAATAACTACCACTAACAAATTAACATTACGGAGTTCCATAATAGCATAATGCACATAATATGTAATAACTATTTATGTTATTCTCCAGACGAATTTCACTCATGAAAATCTCACAACATCAAACAAGACTTACAAAAACCTTCGCTGTAACCAAAGTGAAGCCACACAATTATAAAATAATAATTTATCAACTAATTAACCAACCATCACGCCGTTTCCCCGCAGGAGCAAGCAGAGAGGATAGGCTGCCACACAACTCTGTCTTGGCACACACTACTTGCTTTATTCACATTCATACATCATCTCATTAATATTTTTTTGTTATTCTAACTCTTGACATGGCCCGACTCAAGTATTTGGTTCACTGTCTCGTGCCATGTCTTTCTCGGGCGTCTCCGACTTTTTCTTCCATTTACTCATTTTTTCTGCCTAAAGCATCTAAGCTTCCCTTTATTAATCTTATTCATTACGCTTACATGGTAAAATCTTTATTCTGGGATGCAGGGAAGTTGGTGCAATTCCACATATCTCATAGAGAATACACATACACGAATAGATGTAAGGTCATGAAAAAAATAATTTATTAGAGAATAGAATTTAGAATAAAATACTAAATCTTAATAATTGATTATGTTAACTATTATATGGAGTAAATAAGATTTCAACTAAAAATAATATGTTTATAAAGAACTAACGTAAGCTTGGAAAAAATATATAATGAAGAAAATATATATTAATAAAGCTAGTCAATAAACTTGTCGTATTTAAGATTGATAGGGACAATACATTTCTTCAATGAGCTTAAATACTAGAATCTGAACTCTGAAAATTACAAAAAATATTTTTTTTCTATTATCACAAAATTATTTGTGTGGGTTTTTTTTTGTAGATTTTTAAATTCAGCAAAGTAACATATCTTTTTATTATTTACTCTGCATCTGTTTTCATTACTTATTTTTTAACGTTAACTGTGAGAAATTTTAACTTATGACTCTATCAACTTGTCGTTCAGTGAAGGGTATCTGCCTTCAAATACGAAAGTCAACATTTTTAAAAGAAAAAAAATCACAAAATGTATAAAAAGGTAGATTTTTTTCTTTCATCTCATATTTTATTAAAAACACAATTACAAAGAAAATTATCGTATTTCGTAGACTTAATAAAACAACTAAATTAAAAATCAGAGGAAACCGTAGAGTAATTATATTCATAAATTAATGAATAGAAAACTTGAATTACAAAGAATCGATGAAAACTTATTTAAATCGAATTTTTTGTAAGAAATGAAAAACGTCGACATAAAAAGGAAAACATAAATTTCAGTGGTTTGTAATAATATGTCAACCCGGTGTGTC
Organism: Drusus annulatus; assembly: GCA_022651775.1. Lineage (NCBI taxonomy): Eukaryota > Metazoa > Arthropoda > Insecta > Trichoptera > Limnephilidae > Drusus > Drusus annulatus. The sequence goes on along the minus strand of JAGWCC010000500.1, from coordinate 350,795 downwards.
CTCGCATGGTAAAATATCAATATGATTCAATATGCGATGGTGTTAATGTCGTCATCTATAAATATAAACATTCGCTCTGTTGGCGGTGGAGGCTCAGCTCAGATTATGGCTAAACTTTTGCCGTCTAGTTTTTGGGGAATAAATATGTCTCGAAGGGAAGCAAGGCTCAAGCCTGCTTTTATAGGACAGGTATTATTTCTACGCGAAAAGTCGTTTCAAAGCCGTGAGTGACATACTAAACTTGACGTGGTGAAAGTACGTGATGGCAGAAAAATAATTATTTTGATCAGAAATGTTCTTTACTTTGCAGGAGTTTTTTTGCAGATTGTAATATTTAAAAGTTGATTAAAATTGAGTTAATGTGCATGCGATGAGGTCAAGTACTCATTGTTCATATTAACATATTAAACAATATAGATAAAATATTTCTATTCGAACTGCATTACACTTAATTTCTATCGTATTCATCTTTATTTTATTCCATTCCCCATCCTCTCGATCTCAGACCCGTTTCAGTATTTGAACAAACTGTGATCAACATAACATCATGACTCTTGTGTTTTTTGACTGATCACAATTTGGAAAAAAAATCAAAATGACACTGAACATTAAATTATGATGATGTCAAATATGATCAAATTGAGGAACAACCCGCACTTTGTACTTAAAACGAATGGTACTTAGTACGATTTTTTTTAACGTCTATTCTTCAAAAGAGTTTTGTTTATTGAATTATTTTATAAAATATGATATTTTTATTGTGATATTTATTAAATGTGACGATGTCAAATGTGACGATGCTAAATGTGAAAATTTTAAATGTGACGATGTCAAATGTGGCGATGTCAAATGTGACAATGCCAAATGTGATGATGTCAAATAGGGAGAAAAGGTTGAAACACCCCAACCTAAGTCTTAGTATTTGAATTTTTAATAACTAAAACTATAATTCTTATAACTTGTAATGGAATGTATAATTGAGGGGCTTAGAAGCAAAGGCAGCAATCTCCAAAAACGGTTCTGTGGCATTGTCAACTTTTGAATGATTATTATAAAGAAATGGAGAATGAAGTGTACAAAATGTTAGTGCACATTAAACTAGTAACAATTTGAAACAATTATCTCTAAATTTATCAACATATTTACAAAATAAAAGTGCAAATGATTCCATCTTGGTGAACATACTTCAGTAAATATTGAAAGACAGATTTTTGTTAGATTTCATAAATTAAATTTAATTTTAGTAGCTCTTTTTTCACTAAAAGTACGAATGTCACTATAAACAGCCCTTATTAAATATTCTGAGAGAATTATCATAATAATAATAATAATTGGCTGATTTCTATGCCTCTATTTTTCCTGAAAGAAATATCACAAAACAAATAATAATAATAAATACAACATAATTAACATAACCTACAACTTACTCAATACAAATCATTTTAATTACAATTTCATTCAGACTTGTAAAAGCTGGCACCTAAAGTTTAATGTGTAGTAATAGTGTCCTTATTTATTATATTATAACTCGAATGTTTTATTTATGTGAATACCAAACAAGAATTATAATTTGCCGTAATCAGGCGGGACTATGACATACCTAATTGAAATATTCTGTAAAACGGAAGAAAGTAGTAGCGAGGGAAAGTAATGGGAAAAGGGAAGGGTTGTATCTAGCCGCTCAAAGCTGGTCACTTAACACAAATAAAGCTATTTAAAGCTACGTTTCCATTATAAATGGTGTTCTTTCACCAAGGTGATACTAAAACTATCTATCACCCTGTTTTTTAGGGGTGAATTTGAAATTAATTTATTCTACTCCAGGTAAAAAAAAAACAGTGTACATGCAGTGAGCACCATAGTAATAGCATTTAGCCATATCTTTATATTATTCTTTTCAGCATCAAAGTTAATACTACTCAATGTTTTTATTTCTTATTTTGAAAGTTGTTGCCTTAACGAGAACGCTCTCATTTCAATAAAAATAATATTATCTTAAAAATTGTTAGCGCTACGTAGAAATGCAAATAAAACTCTACAAACTTTCTGAAACTGGAAGTGGATATCACAAGAAAGAAAACAACAACACTAACATCGTTATATCAACAGCAAGTGTTAGAAACGACAGTATTCAAGAATTCCAGAACAAACTGTAATTTACAAAAATCGTACTGGGTAAAGAATTGATTGTTTCCTTACACATACATAATAGTCATATCCAAGCTGCTACAGTACAAAATACAAACCTTGTTTTAACAATTCTATTGCATGCACAAGATGCAATTTGTTTTTAAAAGTTTTAATTATTTTACATTATTGTTAGTATCTTTTAAATATCTTTCAAATATACATACAAATATGTCTCCGTAGCGTAATAGTCTACGCATTATGCTTTGTGTCGGGAGTTTGCGAGTTTAATTCCAACGTACCTGTAAAATAAAAGAATCTTAATTAAATAATATTAATAATCTAAAACACAAATATGAAACAGAAAAAAACTAGAAACTAAAAATAACATAGGTCATGACTGAGACTCGAACTCGGAATCTCTAACTTTATCCAAGAGTAACATTCTGCCAATGAAGCCATCAAGACCTCATTATAAACCGGCATTTTCAAACAATCTGATACTTCTATTAAAAATTATTAATATTTGAATATCTTCCGATTTTAGGCTGCCATATTTTTGATGATATTCAAAGTTCTACCCATATTGAATAACTAGATGGTATCTTGGATAAATATCCATTTTTATAAACGGAAGATCTTTTGACTTCTTACCAAGTCGAGAATAAAAATATATAAAATTATTTAATCAATTAAAAAATAATATTAATCGATGATTTAAATCATATTCACATTTGACAACCCGGTCTTAGTGCCATAATATTATTTTTTTGTCACTTATAATAAAACCGCCCGCTATCCGACTTTAGGTCTGTGACAGCATTTGATCACATTTAGATCACCCGTCAAGCACAACATCGCGACCGTGGGCGGTGATTGCCGATGTATTTATTACCATGTTAAATGTGACGGGCATTCAAACAACCAGGACTAATTTCTCGGTATCCAAACTATTCAAAAGGTGAAATATGTTAGTAAATACTATTCATACTTTGACTTTTGACTTACTTCTCTGATTTTGATGTACCTTAAAACCCCTGTAATACCAATGGATTGTTAACGTATCTACTGAGTTTCAACATGAAAATGAAAGGTGAACGTCGTATTTTAAATTGTTACAAACACTTAATTTATACTAATTACTGTGAATTAGAAAAACAAATTTTATTATTGTTTGATTGCTTTGCCTTCAACCTCATTCGAATCCTATTCCAATGAGAAACAACAAGTTTTTCTTCATCAAAATTCTCTTCATTTTACTTTCAGTCACGTTTTCATCTATAATTAGTGTATCCCTCTTAAAAGAATGAAGTTTGTTCTAGAGTCGGGGAGATAATTTACTTTGTGAAGTTGAAGAGGCTGAAATCATAATTCCGTTTTCAAAAAGAAGTGATAATAAGAAGAAGCCGTAATAAATGGAAGTATAACAGAAGAGCAGAGTGAATAAAATTTCCCATCCCAGGGAATTCGTTGAAGTTACTTTTGATAAACAACTTTGGTTTCAATAAAGACACCCGAAACAGGAAACCTGTTACATTTCTGGTGACTGTGACGTTATGCGCATCGTTTCCGATATGGCTTGACAGTAAATACAGGTATAATATCATCAAACATTTCCTTCATTTGTAAAGCTATGCTTACCTGTAGTTTATAGTATTTGTAAACAGTGATTTTAAGTACCTACTACTGTAAACAAATTATTAAGACACTAATCAAATAAAATAAAAATTCATGGTGGTAACATTTTTGTTAAGTATTATTCGTCATTATAACTTATAATTTTCTTCAGTCAAGAAAAACCACAAACTTTTTAGAAAATGACCATGGCAATAAAATTACATAGACGCTTGCATCATTCCATTATTAAAAAGAAGTAATTTTACGAAGAAGTTAAGTGAAACTTGTTTTATCAAACTCGAAAGAACACAAGAAGAAAGCCGGATGCAAATTTTAATACTCTGTTCATAAGAAAATAAAAATGAGGATTTTAAAAGCTTTCGGGAAACAATCTCATTTCGACTTCAATGAAAATGAATACATTTTTAATTGCACAGTTAATGGAAAAAACTCTGAATTTGTGCACGATCAATACATTATGAAATAATTTACTGCATCTAAAAATACCCTTAGTTTGATTGTTCAATTATTTGAAACTGTTGACATGATACTTGTACTAGTTTATAAAATAACTTTTTTGTGATCCATGGATTTAGAACCCATTAAAACATGTATTTTCCGTTATAAACGTATATTTCTTAACACTTTTTTTCATTTGAATTTCCACTCACGTAAATTCAACCCCATAATTGTTGTTTTTGTCTGTCCACTGCAACTAGCAAAAATGCGAATAAGTGGCTAATAACGTGACAGCTGAAACTAAACAGAAAATACTTGTATTCTTGTTACTTATTAGTTTTTCGTGTACTAATCCATGGCCGTGAGTTTGAATACAACAGCTGATTAACCCTAGACACCTAAGCTTCGTCGCATCGACGAATACACGATACTAAAAACGTTGTCTTTTGTCGTTTAACAACTAAGTGCTCGCCATGGTCTCTTGGGAGGTAGTCATGTCCGCCGGGTAAGTGCACAATTTTTCGGGATATTGCGAATCTACTCGTCATTTCGACGAATGGTTAGGGTTTGTGTATACTTTTTGGTAATTAGTTGTGGTACTTCTTTTGCAGTTTTTTGCCGTGGCTTCAAAACGATTGTCTGATGCTGATATCACGAGTTTATTTTTTGAAAAGGAGAACATTTCTGCATTGAAGGCATCGTTTGATAGCGAAAAAGAAGACAATGTGGATGTGGATGATGTGGAAATCGATATTCAAGACGACCCGTCCAACCATGAGGATGGCCAACTAAATGTTCAAGGACGATCCTCATCTGTATGACCGAATCATGTGTTGGAGCCAAAATCATCGCCAGTTCCATCGGAGGAGATCTCAGGTAACCTCAGTCGAAACTGTCATGTTTGGGCCACGAGTAAAGGGTGACTTCAGACAGAGCAGCTGCAACAAAAAAATCGTATTTCCAGAGGACCAGTTCATACTTTAAAGAGTATGGTGAATTCATTATTATTATTTAACCGATTCACGACTGATCAGATTTATGAATAAATTGCAAAATTGACCAATTCGGAGATTGCAATAAAAAACCAAAACTTTCAGCAAATTACATATACGCAGAATTCACTAGCAAAAAAGTGGTTAGAGCACTCATTGGTATTCTAGTGTAAACTGAAGCTTTGAAAGACAACCCTTGATGAATTGCTTTTAACAAAGAGTATTCTGATAGAAGATACGTGTAATTTATGAGCAAGGAAAGATGCAACTTTCTTCTACGATGTCATTGTTTCGACGATAATTTGACAGCAATTTGTGGTGAACATAAAGTTGATTTTTGCGTGACTTGTGCTTCTAAAAAATAGTTTTCACTTTTTTTTCGAGCAACAAAAATTGTATTAGATTAGTTTGTCAAATAATAAAATACTATTCCACGTTTTTTTGTAAATATTTTTTAAAAAGTATTTAGTTACTTATGATCTCATAAAAACTAGTGTCTTAATAAAATAAAAAATTGATTTGGACGTAATTACATTGAATCATTTTATTTATTAATATAAACCTATGCCCCATATATGTGTCTAATAAACATATCAAAAAGACATGTATTTAATTAAAAATATCCACCCTAAAAAAATGTTCATCGAATCGACGAATGGTTAGGTTTAATGGGGTTTGTACGAACGTGAGGTGTCCAGGGTTAAAGGTTAGGTTAGGTTAGGTTAGGTTAGATAAGAATAATATAGTTAATATGAAAAAATATGTACTTTTTTTACAAATGTAAACCAAACAATTTTAGGAACAACGAAGTTCCATAGATACATTACAAGAGTTCCAACTGCTCCCAACCGTCTAGAGCCAGTGAGCCTATGGCATCCCCAATTGGGGTATGTTGAGAGGCTGGAGGAGGTGTGGAAGATAAGGAGATGGGAAAATGAAGGTTGGGAAGTACCTGGCTATTCTGATCTGGTCACCAAATACGACTTAAGCCATTTCAAACAACGTTTCGATTCTAAGTGGTGGTCTTTCACCAGGGCGATACTTAGAGTAACTATTACTCTGGAATCTGCCGCAAATATACTTTATATCGTTTTATATTAATTAAATATGTTATGACAAACATATAATTAAAAGGTAATTGAGTCCGCTAGGTTTGAACCCGCGACAAACATCCCGACTAAAATAATATGCGTGGATGGCTACGCTATGTAGGATGAAAAATTCTGGTGCACTCGTGTTATGCTCTACTCGTGACCTCTTGGTCCATAGCCAAAGAGCTTACCGCTCCGCCGTAGAGGTCATTATTGTGACGCATAATAGAGGTTGAGAATGAAAATTGCCTTCAAAGGCCTATTTTATCCGCACATTTTACCCCGCAAACACAGAAACAAAACATTCCCCAGACTGCTGGTCGTTTTCCGTTTTCATTTGTCCGTCACAAGTGCGACCGTGATATGTGGGGCCTGCCGAATACCCTCGCAGGCTCTACGCCCGCTCTACGTGGCCGTTATCTGACCCGTATCCTGGTAGCATTCCTTTTACGTGTAAAAACTATATAAGGAACATCACATCACAACTGCGGCGCGTGGCCTGAATGCGAACCGTACTATTATTTACGATGGCCCGGCTTAGCGCGGGATCGGATCAGTATTCTATTTGACTTTTCAATCAATCTCCCGGTGGGGTTATAAAAATAAATTCAAGTCATGTAAATACCAGAAAGTTAGTGGGCTTGGGATTCTTGGTAAGAATTGAGTAGTGGTATTGATTGAAAGCAGTGTAATGTTATTTTATTTTTGTGGTATTGCTTTTCACATCACAAGGATACTATTAACTTCAATCAGTTCATGTTTTTCTTTCACCTAAATATTTCTAACCTTTTATGAATTTTCGTTTAACGTTAATTAGATACCTATATTTGATACTTCATAGATGATCAATTTTTCGGGTTTATATTCAATAATGTGTCTTATAATATCTGTATTTTGTCTTAACCCAGAAAGGGGCTTGGTTGTATCCAAAACAAGTTGTATTTTAAATTTGTGTACACAACCATTCATTTTCATGATGCTATCATTCCTTAAAACTGATTTGTGGGGTTTGAACTTGTAAGAAATAGGGTTCGATTCCGGAATAATTCTAATTTAATTTAATATCTGTTAACTCTCTCAACATTTTATAAGAAGTATTTACGTCAGTGGTTGATTATTTTTTTTTTTAAATACAAATGTTAAATTATACTTGATGGTTGCTTGTGCAAGAGACTTTTTTTTCAACCATATTTTTTTAGGCCTTTTTGAAATTACTAAAGAACTCCCTATATATGTCAGTCTTCCAACACTCCCCATCAAGTATTTTACATTTTCCATAATTCAACCGGACTCCGGTTGTTCGGAAACCTAAAATTAAATTAAATCATCTAAAGTTAACTAAAAAAGAAGGTTTCCCCTTCGAAACTTTCCCCTTTAATATTATTCAGTCCAAACATACCTCCATGAAAGAAAAATCGAAGTAAAAGAGGTATTAATTTAACTGTAATAAAAATATTATCGATCTGAAAAAAATATACAGAAGTGTTTAAATCTTCCCAGTCGTGAATAATTTAACGTCATTGTCAGTATCTTCCTTCAGTTCCGGATCGAAAGACACCACTTGCTAGTAGTTAATTGACATAAACCTAAATCCCATCCAGCACTTCGCTACGGTTGGCTATTATTTCACGCTTGCTAATTCCTCAACCCTACATGTTCGATTACACATTAGACATTATACGTATTCCAAACCGGGACTCTACATTCAACACTGGAAATTATACTGCCTAATACACTGTTATTTGATTGTAACATCATCTGGCTGCTTTATAGCTAAGTGAGTAGATCTTTGCGTTGGAATATAATGTAATAGATCAGCCTTCAGCCTCTCATCGAAAATTTCTAAATCTTTTCTCAAAATAACCTTTTTTTAATTCGAATAAATTGCATAAGAACTAATTGCATATGACTATTTTATAGATGCATAATATAATCCTTGTCTGAATCGACATGTTCACGATTGCAACTCGTAACCTAACCTAACCCAATAAACAGATATGGGGATCGGTCAATGGGGGCGGTTAAAAAAGAGGAACGCTGTGGAGGAAGTCAATTTTCGTGGAATGAGATTTTTTGAAAATTCTTCCAAAAATCCATATAAAAATTCTAATCAAGATGATGAAAAAATGTTCAGGTTGTCTTTGTACTTTACTTACCATAACAAAATAATAGTGGCCTCATAATAGGTATACACAAATGTCCATAAGCGATTACTCACCACAACGAATATTCCTACATGACTTATTTTTATTTCGTGATTTTTGTAATAGATTATAAATAAGTGTCTATTTAAACGATCATTCATCGACATGGAAAAATAATAATTATATCAAACTTTGTTTTGCATTTGGGCACTTTAAAAATGCAACATTAATATCTCAAGAGAAAAAGTTATTGTATTATCTATTAGCTACTATTAAAAAAGTAGGTAACCTAGCCTAACCTAACCAAATACTATAATATTAAAATAAAATTATTTCTTCTAGTTTATATTCGAAATAATTCTAACTTTTACGTAAGTAGATATATACTAACTTTACTGATAAATTACATTGAACAACTTGTAGCTAAAAACATTTAATGCGTTGGAGTAGATACGTTCGAGTTTATTTCCAATGACTGCGAGTTCTGAAAGCGGAAAGGTTTTTATGTCAGCGTTCGGGCAAGATTGACAAAATAATTTTTATGTACGCGTCCATCACATCCATACCTAAATATGTAAGTATTCATTCAAATAGAAGGATTTATTTTATATCAAAATAAAAACGATGTTTTTTAGTGACTGCTTGACAAAGAGTCTCTATAAATGTGTTTATAACTTAGTTTGTATATAATTACAACTGCTCGGAGACAGTGAGACCAAGACATTCCTGATTTGAGTTGAAGACCAAATATAGTGGGCAGAAAGAGGAATGTTAAAAAGTATTTGGATATTCAGATCTGGTCATTAAAATTATTTCACCAGGGCGGTACTGAGAATATCCACCACTCTGTAACAAGATGCCAATGTACTGTTATTTATTTAGAGATTACACCATATTATTTTATTGAAATTATATGTGAGCTAATAAAAATATATAAATCATTTCCCCCGCTATATTTTAAACCCGCTGCCTATAGGTCCGAAACAACGAAATGAAAAAATATTGTGTGCGGAAGTTGCATGAATTTCCTTCGAAAGTTTTCTTAAATCATCATCCCGTGAAGAAGGCTCGTGGTATAAGATTGAGAATGGTGTACAACACTACAACAAATTAATCAATTTTCTTAAGCCACTTCTAGGCGATATACTGAAAATGGTAAGATCAAGCTTAAAGCGTTGAGATCTCTTAAGTTCCCTTGACCCGAGATCATGTATAATGCCGAATAGTTTTGGTTGTTCACGAGTAGCAAAATGGTATGAACGCGGATTAGCTAAATGCAAGTAGAGAATAAATTATCTGGGCGGAAGTTAATAGAAAGTTGCATATGAAGAATTATTTACCGTTTAACTAAGGTGTTTTAATTGTAAACACAATTATAATTGATCTCTCTACTTATTAATGTACAAAAGATATTGTAACTAACTAACTTGAAAATTACAAATAACCTGACAATATTTGTAAAACTCCTGCAACTACCGTATTAAGCGGAAAATATTACTCGCGCGAAGATGGAGGACTTATATAGGCAGATGAATTCAACTCACGACACCTGAGTGGAAACCCTACGTTATGAATGTCACCTCGGCTACTAACTGGTGAACAATCGTTGTATATGCCGTAGTAAAAACATGCTCTAATACAATCAATTGGATGTCTGAATCCTTGCTTTGGTGTAATTGACCAATTAGAGACCTACGAAAACATTACAGTTCATTTGAACCTAGAAACAATGTTGTATTACAGGTATATTTTTTTCCTTTTTTCATTGTTTTGAGTGCTTAGTTAACCGTTATACAGATACGAAATATCAGGAATCATTTTGAAAAACGTAGGTTAGGTTCAACAGTTTAGTTTTATGGATACTTTATACCATTCTGTGGCAGATATTCTGTTTATTGCTAACCCTCCTTCTTACAAAGAACATCTTAAATCTGCCTCGGTCCGAAAATGAAGCTGCGACGTTCTTTCAGGAGAAGAATTTATTGCTGGCTAATTGACCTTATCCAACGGTCACGAGAAGAAACTATATCGTAGCTCAAGCATTTACTAGGCCTGCATGAAGAGTTATTGTCGCAAAATATCAACATCTGTGCCAGGGGGTACAATTTTTTTCATAGAAAATACGTGAATACCCTTTTTGTATTTTTAAAATGCACACTTTATTTTCATTAATTGATCAAAAATTGTTTGCCCTATTTTTTGTTGGAGAATTCACAGCTTTTATTGACAGAAATAATACGTATTGAAATCTCTCTGGCATTATAATATGTTTTGTAACAAATTTCAAAAAAATATTCTCTTAAATCTCTTTAATGTAAAGAATCAACGTTGCTACATGGTACAATTTTTTACATTCATGTTTCCAGCAAATGGGTTTTCGTTAAACTATCTCGTCTTAGGCGTAGTTTGGTCTAGGATCGAGGCTACACAAAGGGTTTTGTCAAGTTAAGCTTGTTACGCCTAGACCATAGACCGGGCTCTAATTCTGGAGTCTCCAGAGAATTTTTCCCGCCTCCAGAGATTTAACGACCCTTGAAAGAATTCTTTCAGTGAGTGAGCCTTTGTGGTTCAAGAATCAGTTCACATCAACAAATCAAGAGCCTTTGTCCGAGAGATTCTTAGATTTTGAGGTGATACTTTGTTTTTTATTGATCTGTTTTTAGCAAAGAGCGTAATGGAATCTAAAAAAAGTCTTGAAAGTCAACATGAATCTAAAAATAAACAACATGGTTTATTTAATTTCTTCAGTGTGGCATTTGCATTCCATTGTTGTATTTTTCTGCGATACCGCGTTTGATTTAGGATATAAGATTTTTTTAAGTAAGTCTCGAGCCTTATTACCGTCTTTCGTATTTTTATCGAAAATCCACACCTCTTAATATAAAAGACGTTCTAGGCTGAAAAAAGGTGCGTTCTTCTCAAAATTGCAGAAATTGTTTATGTTTCAGAACGTGAGAACTCTACCGATGCAAACCTTTACAGTTTCATGGAAATAGTTTTTTTTTTACTTCATAGTTAAGATACAGAAAATAATAAATCGATATTTCGTTATGCTATGGCGAGTATTGGTATCTATTTAAATATAAGATTCAAAACTATATTAATGTTATTATTATTATCATTATTATTGTGTGTTTTACAACTTTTATGTTATTATTATTATAACTATGTATTATTATCAATTATGGAAGTTATTGCATTGCACTACTCCTGCATACCTTCTGGAATAAAACTTTGTTAAAAAAATATATCTATTTACCATATTATAACCATTGTTTATTTTAAAGAATTTCATCATATTTTTATTTTATTTTATCTTGCTTAGAATGTTTCTTAAGAAAAAAAAACAAAGGTTTACCTACCCACCTAATACCTATATCAAGAGAAAAATGTATCTAGAGTTTCCACTTGCTGAACTCCGAAAGGAGGTATGGATCCGTAAATCTTGTACGGCTTAAGATCACGGTTATGACGGCAATATTTGTACGAGTACCCTTAACCTATACGTATACCCTACCTTACGCTTACACACACATATACATACTGTTCCCCATGAGCCCTGCTTGATGGAATAGAGGTTACAACTATTTCAATTTGGGGTATGGTGTTTCGCTTTGTTACGATCAATGGGGGTTTGTCCAAACTTATGCTGTAATTTGGTTCAGTAACATTATCCTTAATTTAACATATGTACAGCAAACTTTGCACTATGCAACAGTTATTAAATTTAGAAATTCTAATACAGAAAGTATTACAACATACAGATCGTCATCGCACTATAGAGTCGCAGGCAACACTTTCGCTAGATAACATGATTTTGTTTAGATTTAATTAAAAAATATGTATAACTTTCGAAAACGTGACAGAAAAGAACTGTCCTGCTTTCGAAATACTTAATCCTTTTTAGTGTAAATCACGTGAGAAGCTCTCACATATACAATTTTGTATATCAGTAGAGAATACATTGATTAGAGACTAAAAAAAGTACCCGAATCTGCTTTTGATGTTTCAATAACATTCATCCAAATATATCGAAATGTATAAGCTCAACTTGGTATTTTGTTAAATATATATTGCCTACTCTACAATCTCGACCAGACTAAGAGAAAAGCAATAACGGAGTAGAAGCGCTTGCCTCACCTCACCGTTCTTTGTATCGTCTCGCTTGTGCTCCGTCCCGGGTCAGTTTTTGTACCCGACTAAAACGACGCGAATCACCATTGAAGGGGTTATCGTGTTCCGTTCTTGCAACTTATGTCTGTAGGAAAATGGCTGATTATTTAATTAAGAAGGAGTGGACAGGAACTTTCAAAAAATAAAATGCTAGAGTATAATTAGCCTTAACTGTGGAGAAGAAAAATATGCGTCCTTGGTTTTAATTTTGAGAACATGAAAATGTCTTACGAAAACCAAATGAAATAAAAGTCTGTTTTAATTGTGTAAATTAATCGTATAAAAAAGTTACATAAATATATTTTAAAGGTTTTTTTTTCGAAAATAAGTGTATTAATAGAGACATGGCAGCTATACTTAATAGAAATACACCCTAGAAAAGTCTCTTTAAAAATGAATAGTGAAAATACATTTTATTATCATTTGAAACATCGATTCCCAAATACGTAAAATCGAAAAAATTGAGAAATATTTACATACCGACAGCTATTTTATCAAAGGCGAAACGATGAAGAATTTACAAAAAACTCATCAAAGGAAAGCGTTAATATTATTATCCAATGATTTTTTCTCGAAAAGTTAAAAAAAATAATAACATTGGGGAAGATCATTTAAATACCAACCAACTTTTATTCGAAATATCACACGTAAAACCAATTTGAAACCTTTTAAGGCCTCGAAAATCGAATTGTTTTAACATATGTTTATATCGTAATGTCTAAAGGGTTTTGTATTATTAAATGAGAATATTATTTTGTTTTGTTTATTTACACAATACTGAAATATATATATACATTTTAATAAAAATACATCAAATTCTAAGAATGAGTCGAGGTTCAAAAAAGATTTACATTAAAAAATTTACCAAATTCTTGGAGAACAACTGTCCTCAAGGAAGTTTTTTTGTTACTTTTAGTTACCATTTGCGTAGTAATCGATATTTTTGTTATTTTTTTACTTATTTTGAAGTAATCTTTTTTGTTATTGTTGATAAATTTTACGATTTTTCCAGTTTCATTATATCTTCAAAACTGCATACACGTAAATACTAAGCTCGGAACCATCTACGTACGTAACTCTCATATAAAAAACTTGTTTGCATAATAATGCGAAAATATAAGAATCTATATACGAGTATGAAGATTTATTTTTTTTAAACTTTGTATAAGACCACGAATATTATTTTTATGGCAGGTATAAAATTAAACTTAGTTATTTTTTCATTTATTTAAATATGTCATACTACAAAGTGATTGCTTTCTAGGAAAATAAAGAATCTTTATATTTTTACGCCAAAACAAAAAAAGCTCAATGCAACATGCGTGGTAAAGAGTCCGTAAACTTTGAGGTCTCAATTTATAACAGTTATAAAATAAAATTTATCATATCTAGCACTCTAGTCAAATACACAAAATATCTATTTTTTGGTGACCAAATTTCTGAAAGCTTTTACTTTTCAAGTTTTTTTTTAATTCAACTCAACTCCATACGTTACATTCGAGCATTTACCTACCGCTACCGATAAATATATTTATAAATTTCTAAGCACGTCTCGCGCCAAACTAAGTTTCAGTAAGTTTCCCTTATATCGTGACATTAACTGACATCTGTTGTCAGTGTTTGGAAATCGTCTGTCAGTAACGATATATAAAGTAAACGCTTCCGTAGCATTGTCTGATAAAATTGTCTGCCAATCTTGAGAATTTTACTGGAAACGTAATACACACCCAAAATAAGTATATTTTCGTTTTTCGTCAAGGTGACCTTTAAATGATCGATTTGAAGATATTGGTATGTTCTTTTCACATGCTTTCCTGAATTTTTTGGTTACCGTTGCTTTGAGTTCAATTATTTTTTATGTCGACAAACGAATTGACTTTTCTTTTCGAAATCTATTTTTTAATAGAACTCATTTCCAATTTTTCAAGTACTACATTCCTACACAAAACTCTTCAGCGGTTAGATTTAAAAAATTGCACGGTATTTATGTCGGAAATTTCTGGGTTATCGTAATCGCTTCGGGTTAAATGGTTTTTCTTAGTCCCCAGCTCTATTTTATAATTAATTAATTTACTTAGAGCAAATATTAATAATTACAGAGCTTTGAAATCTAATATAATTTAAAATATACGAAGACTATTGTTCGTTCCACACCTTTAAATATATTTTTTGTCTTGGTAACATTTATGATAGTCTTTTTTGGTATGCCTGTCACACCGAGAGGAGTTTCCGTGTCGAGACAGTCGCAGTTAATTAATGTTTCAATTCGTCAATAATACTTTAAGTAAAGAGTTATGGTAGAGTATGGAAAATATTTTAACATGGTGTAGTTATGTTTTTAATATATTTTTAGAGCGATATATACTCATAGTATCGCCCAGGTGAAAGACTTCAGAACCGAAGCGTTGCTTGAAAAGGCTTTAGCCGTGCTTGGTGACCAGATCTGAAATAGCTTAGATATTTCCCCACCCTCATCTTTCTAATATTTCTGATATCCTTTCCCCACTGTCTTCAGCCTTACCACATACCCCAATTAGGGATTTCATAGTTCTTCTGGTTTTAACCGGTTGAAAACAGTTGGGACTCTTGTATGGTACTTACATAAAAAATAAATAAATAAATTTGAATACCATATTAATTTATTAAACCAAGAAAAAAAAACGTAAATCATTTGAAATTTGCCCATAAGAAATTGGTGTTATTCAAGTCATATTATTTCTAGAAATATTTGCTTAACGCGATTACCCCACTTGACGTAACTTCTACATGAATACGTTCGTTTGACTTGTAAGTGCCTCTAAGTATGCCACTTAAATAGAGATTCTTATTTAGGTACGTCTACTTGTCAACGTTACTGTCCTTTCTCTACTGTATTAACATACTTCCAGAAGAATGCTCCAGTGGCTTTAATAAATTGCATTATTTGAAAATAACCTAACATAAGATGGCAGTTAACTTGTATAATACTTAAGGTTTACTCCGGCGCTCTCACAGTAATTTTACTGATTTTCATTTTATTTCAAATGTTTTTCAAAAACGCGAAGATACCAAAAACAGTATTTAACATAAAACTGCTAATATTCAATTTTTGGTTACTATTCTTTGGAAGATTTTTTGCCTCCCACCTAAACAAATGATGGCCTATAATATGTTAAATTGGTTTCAAAGAATCTATTATACTAAGCTTCCTCAACGTTCACCTATTCATCGTAGCTAACGCAAAGGTTACGCCTCATATATAAACTGACTCCTACACGAGTTCTTGTAAGGTCGCATAAAAATATTTTTGCTTTACCTTTATTTTACCTTTTCTTTTATTTTTCTTGCAAAGTAATAAGATTACTTTTCAAGAAAAATATTTTCATTTTACGCATTTTTATATTTCACGCATATTTCAAACTCCTGTAAGAAGACTGTCATAGGTACATATGTCAAATATACAAAATCAAGAAAATCGACTTTGAAGTTCTGCATCTTTACTATATAATATATGAGTATTTCAACACGTTTGAATAATTTTAGAATTCCTACGTATGCTTCATTTTGAAAGTATAAAATGAATGAACCCTTAATTACTTTATACACAATTTAACGTAACTATAAACTAGGGAAAAAATCGAATTTACGTTTGTTTATTGTAGTACCTATTCAATTAAGTAAAACTAAAAAAAGCAGATTTTTGGTTTATGGCGGACTAGTTTCAAGAGAATGATATTATTACAGCCAGTGGTATTTGTTTCGCTTTTTTCCATTTTATTTCTATCAAATATCATTAATACAACTAGCGTTGTGACAGTTTTGAAAAGAACTTAGAAGTTTTTTGACAGTCAAACTTCATTCATTTTTCATTGAACAAATACTTGAATGCTGTGATTAATATGTTACTTCAATTGAAGGGTTCATCGTGAAGGGTTCATTTTGAAGAAGCATCAATTCGTGAAGCATTCACAAATCTGTGAAGCTTTTCCCATCGCTAAATACAACTCTTGCATTTATGTTTTAAATTGCATAAAACTCTTTCCGACCAAGAATTGTGTCCCCTTTTAAATTTGTTGAAACGATTTTTTTTCTTTTCTCTAACCGTTAATAAAAATTTCCCCTCTGTTCACCTGATCATGTGTTTTCCTCCACAAAACTTCAGGTTCATTTCGTAGCCTGCGTTGGAACAAGTTTATTCGAGGTATTGTGTTAATAAATAACTGACGGAAACTTCGAAAGGAATCACTACCATCAAAGAAAACTCAACTCAACCGAGAAACGCATCCAGTAAACAACTGGGATAAAAAGGGATTAATTCAAACAACAATAAATCCTGTTAAAATATGATTTTTCGTCTATGTGCCTTTTTATACCTACTGGAGAATAAATATTTTGTTATACGTGGTGTGGTAAGCCTATTTGGCTTTTATTGTAAATCTTCAGCTGAGAGCTAATCCGCTCTTTCCTTCTCATTGAATATCTATTACGAGTCACTTATTGACCATCTCTAAAAATTAAAATTTATTTACAAATAAAAATAATTAAATTAAAAATATCGAATATTTTTGTTTAAAACCCATTATTTAAAAAGATGGGTTTGTTTTTTGTAACCCGGTGGGTGTCTTCATTATCTTCTACATCAATACATATCGATTCTTAATGGTAGGCAATTGTAATCCAAGACGATTTTGAGAGTTTCCGGTGATGCAAATAAACTACGAACTTACTACAGAATGATATGCAAGTACGCTATTTAGCTTTATTTTCAATTGTAGGAAGCTAAAAAAATGCAAATACCTATTTTATAAATAATAGCCATTACTGGGAGAAGAATTCGTGATGATAATGGCTCGGTAAAAACCTTGGAGAAACAATGTATGGAGAGAGAGCTAATTATTATTACCCAACCGATACAAACTTGCAATAAATCACTTTCTCCGGGTTTTTACGTCGTACACCATGAGAGAGAAAGAGGCAACAAATATAATACTCCGCTGTCACAATGATCTTGGGCTCCTGGGTCACTGCGGGGCTCCGCCCAAATTTTTTACTATTCCACTAAACTTGACACAACTAAACGGTTTTATAGGTCAGATGCTATATTTTTTTTATATCAATACTGTGAAAAAGTGGTTATACAAATAAACAAAAACATCATGTCGATATGTGATATGAATGGATGTATAAATACCCTAGCCTTAGTCTTAGCCACGCTCAGGTGCGCCGAGTCAGGTAAAAATCATCAAAAACTGACTACACTGCCTTGGATAGATACCACTCTATATACTCTAAGGTAAAAACCCTATTTGAGGTTAATTTTCCGTTTTACGAAATATTGCCAAAATTTATAATACGAAAACGTAAATTTGGTTCTTATTTTATAATCATTAACGCATTCGAGCTTCTATATTTCTGCAATATGCATTTCTTACCCGAAATAGTTAAAAATTTAGGCATCAATGACGATAACCAATGTTTGTTGACTCCGTAGCAAAATGTGTCCTTGGTTCTGGGCCCAGAGGTCACTTTGCAATTGCAATTTTGTCTCTAAACTGTTAACATAAAACTTTTATTTAAAATAATGAGATCTCTGCCGTATTTTCTGCACGCCAACGGTTTGGAGTTTTTTACTACACATTTGGTAGAATTTATAGTTCTAATTATCTAACTAGACTCGGTTTGAATTCAGAGGTCATGGGTTCAATGCTCAAGTGGATTATATTTTTATTTTTTAATCTTACAATCTTTTAGGATAGTAAAAGTAAATGTATTTAATAATAAGATGTTAGCATTTCGTTTTTGAGAGATATATACTTTGAGTTTTTTTCTTGTATCACCACCAGTAAGAAGGTTGCTAGAAGTGTCGTCTTTGGTGACCAAATCAGAATAGTCAAACACTTCGCACTTTTCCTCTTCCCATTCTCATCCCCTCCGCTATTATTTATCTTATTTTTTTCAAAAACAGTTTTACACCACTACATTATAAAATAACACAAAAATGGTTTTCATAATAATACAAAGATAAAGTTAAAAATAAGTTTTTTTAAATAAGTTTAAAATATATATATATGTATATATATAATATAGTTAGAACTTAATAGCTAGTTCGTGCTTAAACTTGAACACATGAAAAATATCCACATTTCCTGCGAGGCAGTTAATTATCCTAGTCAGTCTTCCCAGGGACATCACCATTGGTAAGTTAGTTCTGCACCTGGGAAGAAACAGAAACTTGTGTTGGCGGCCTCGCGTGAAATTATCAGGGACATAGAATCCAATTTCCGCCAGGTTATCGGGTATTTATAATACACCTTTCAAGAGTTTATGAGCTAAAATCAGTAATGCTATATCCCTCCTCGAACTAAGGCTGCATTTAAATGTGCATAAATCATTAGCCTCACAACAATTCCTAAGTTAAGGATGCCATAGCACTATTTCTGTCAGGCCTTGTTTTTTAAATACATTTTTTGGAAAAACCTTCGAAATAAAATATTATAAAATGAAACACAACCAAATTATTTCAAAATTTTCCGGATTTAAAAATAAAATAAATTCATTACCTTGAATGAAATTTAATATTTTTGGATTTCGTGCTTCAACAATATTTCTCGTGAAAAATATGATGCAAAGGTCTCCAGGATTGCTTATTTAATACTTCTAGAGTACACTTTTTACTTGAATGTGCATTCATAATTCAGGGTTTTGGATTTATTCAATCTTTGTGAGAAATTTGTAGTCCAGCAAATATAATTTTATCGGCTTTCGATTGATACAAAGTTATTTTTCCCAAGATGTGAGGGAACACACTTTTTTTTTGGTTAATAATAATAATATTTGGATAATTTCTATGGCGCCGTTTTTTTGTGAAAAATCACTTTAAGTTAGTTATTGTAGTTAAAAAAACATAAGAACGTACGTTTTTTTCTTCTCCGTAACTAGTAATTTAATTAAACGTATACCATGATTGAATCGCTTCTCTTACTTTTTGAACCATAAATAATATTATAGAGATCATGTTAATCTCGAGTGGTCAAATTTAAAAAAGTACCTTTCACGAAGAACATTACAATAAAGTATTTTATTATTCGCAAAAAAACTGTTAATGTTTCGTTTTACCCACGTTTTATCAATGTTGAGTACGGTGTACTACAACATCTGTTTGTAAATTATAATTTTTTCTCGGGCTTATCAGGTAGGGGTGGAATATTCTTGTATTTTTGAGGACGTAAACTCAATAAAATCTTTTGTTGGTGTTCGTCTAACCCGGGTTCTTCGAGATATTCAAGTAAATGTAAGTAAAGTGTTCTAAAACTAACTCTTTTGAAAGAAACATGATGCATATCGACTGCGTTAAGGTGAAAGGCGTTTGTTGCGATGAAACACCGAATGTGTTTCCAGCTTCGGATGAATTTGGTAAATAGTGGACTGCAAGCGATAAAATTTCCGAATACTATAATATTTTATGGAAATGTCTAATTATAGCTGTGTAAATATTAGGGAATTAGAGGAGAACGGGGAAAACCATTCATTCATTGATAAAGCTTAAATTCTTGAATATTTTTGCACAATTTTATTTACGAAACAATCCTCAAAAATACTCTATTTATTTCAATCATCTAATCCATGAAGCACCACATTTATTCTATATTTTTTTACCAGTAAACAACAAACCAACGAACTGCCAAAATGAACGAGGAACCACGTTTTTTTCACTGAAAAACTAGTCTGTTCATTGTCAATTGTTAATAATGACCGTTTTGAATAAATTATACGGCAAAACGGTTAGATAGGTAGGGATTTTGATAAGAAAAATGAAGGTAAGAACGCAACAGATTGTCATTTCAAAACCCAACAGCGTTATTCCACATTTGTGCAATAAATTGTAGGCCTTAGTGATAAAATGACGATCGGTGGTTGACGGGGGTTATTATTTGAAGTGGTAACGATAAAAAAATCATAATGAGGGCTAATCGTCGATTTTCACAAGTGTAAAATGTGATAGTGATTCAAAACCACTAGGTCTAAGTTTGCTTTCAAAATAAATGTAGAATAACGCCTTTGACCTAAACACAGTCCACATACTTGCGAAAAAATAAGTACTCCATCAACATTTATTATGAAACAGAAAAAATAGAAAGAGTGGCAACAACGCCTGTCCAAAATTGGTGTTTGATTTGGTGGATGTGTTGGCATTTCTTTTTGAAGTAGTTGTATGCCCCAACGTGTAAGCACGTATTTGGCTAATTAAAAGCCATGTGTACATGTTTCAGTTTGGAAACCAGACAGCGCCGCCAGCCCAGTGAGATGTAGCAGGGTGGCATAGAACGGTAGCAGCTATTGCAAAGATGCCCTAGAGGTGAATGTGTATTCGTTTGACGTCCCTCGCTTTCATTTTGTCGAGCTTATATTTTCTCTCTACCATTATTTTTCTCGTTTTCCCATTTGTTGGCGGCAGATTATAATC
Organism: Drusus annulatus; assembly: GCA_022651775.1. Lineage (NCBI taxonomy): Eukaryota > Metazoa > Arthropoda > Insecta > Trichoptera > Limnephilidae > Drusus > Drusus annulatus. The sequence goes on along the minus strand of JAGWCC010000500.1, from coordinate 329,749 downwards.
CCCGGGAGCGAACGGTTTGAAAAAGTTTAAAAACAATGAAATATCGTAGGAAAATAACAATTATTCTGTAAATAAATCACGTTAACTGACTTAGGTATAGCATTGAGAAAATGGATTGTTTTATTTGTTTTGTTTGTCAATTTTTAAAGAAGGATTTTTTTTTTAAGTTTGAATGGCTTTAATTCAGCTTTTATAGTGTTCATTAGATTAGATTTATGATAATATCCAAATCCTTCAAAATAATCAATTATCGAAACGTTTTTAACGAGCAACTTAACAACCCCTATTGTCGACCTTCGTATTTTTCCAGTTAGTACTATCAGTCACGTTTCGTGCTCAAGTTGAGTCCTTAAGAAATTATATAGGACCTTACTTCAATTTTAAAAAAGGAGCTGGTAACCATGTTTCGGAACAACAAAGGTTAGCCATAAAACATTTGATTATTTTTGTGCAAACTCGAAGTTCGGTCCCGCAGAAGAATCTGCAGATAACGTATTTATTCTATGATATATAAATCAAGCCGTTAGAGAGGTAGAAGATCTTTTTTATGAGTGGTGTTGATTAATACTGTTGGATCATTAAAATTAATTTTATATTTTATTCAATATATGGACGTGATTGTATTTTGGCTAAAGCAAATAATTTCATTTATTGTTATTGTTGTCAATTCGAGAACATGAAACTTAAATAAATTTAAACTCCGGTCCAAACTAACTCCAACTTTTAGTATAAAAATTCACCGTCTGCGAATTTCGCATTCAAAGCAACCGTAAACTTCCCGTAGAATGTAGAATCTAGAACTCAAAATTCCGTTTGACTTAATTCCTCTGACAACAACAGTGCAGTTAGTTTTATCCGGAAATTCCTGTCAGCGTGTTTACGGACACAGAACTTACTGCATACGTAAGCAGCGAAAAAATTGCATTCTCCAGTGCTATTGGCTCTCGGCATGTTTAATGCAGGAGTCCAATGGAATACTTAAAGCTCAGAGGACGTTAATGTGAGCATATTATGGCCAAAGTCAATTCTACAAAGCACCCTCGAAAGACTTATTTTTATTATTTTGTGAGTTACAATATGCGTGGTGGATTGGAAAGATCGTTGGCTCTTGGTCTTGATAAGCCACAACAAGTGCACATGAAAAAATGTTAAAATGATGTTTTAACAAATGTTTTTTTTTTTCTTCAATTTTATAAAATGTATTTATGGTTTTAAAGTTTATTTTGTAGAACTCCATTTTAATTTTTAGTTTTTTTACTTTTATTTAAACAATAATTATTATTATTTTAACTTTTTTAAAACAGTTTTTAGTTAAAAGCTCTGCGATGTAATTATGTTTACGCGTGACAGCTGTTTCGCCTTCTGAGGGCATTATCAAACTGTCTGATATTAACTGTTATTCCCATAATAAACTGTTATTCCCATAATTTCATCAATTACTCTTTCTCCTTCCAACTCCTAAATATGTATATTTATCTCAGTATTTTGTATTTCAGATTAACTTTATATTGTTTTTGGAAGGGTACTCAACGAAAAATAAAGACAAAATATTAAATAAAAAGTGGTTTTTTATAAAACAAAGTATATATGTTCTATTTAAACGAAATGGCAAATGCCAAAAAGTTAAAAATTTTACGAATATAGAACTTTTTTTATTTAAATAATAATTAATATTAAAAAAAAAACTTTTAACTAAAGTGGAATGTTATAAAATAAACTTTAAAACAATAAATAAATAAAATATTTAAAAGAGATAGATTCTTCTTCGCCTCCAGTATTTCTTTCCACAATAATTGTCGGTTTGATATTCTTAATAGCTCCGACCAAATGAAATTTTCTTTTATTCAAATGTTTGCCCATAACTAAGCCAAATATTCCAAACTAAGTCAGCTATATTATTTTTAATACATCGTATAAACAATAAGAATAAGTATTGTCTTATCATTTATCTCTCAACAACGGAAGTGCTAACCCAAAACAATTACTTTAAATAGATTGTTCCGCAAAATAAATCCGTTATCAAATAAAATAGTAAAGACCTCTTAACTCAAAATACTCCAGTGGGCCCAATTTCATAGGATTGCTTCCAAGAATTAAGTGTACTAACGTATTCATATATATACAGTTATAAAATAGGGTTATTCTCGAGTGCTTTTATCGTTAATACCTGTTTTAAGTAGCGTGGCTTAAATACACACTTTAGATCGCAGAGTGTCTTAACATAATCGCAAATCACTGTTGTTTTAGGCTAAAAAATAACGATGAAAATTGGATCCGTTGTTGATCTTCGAATTTTCGACGTTAGATGTAAAATAGTTCTGCTATAAAAATATATAACAATTGAATAACGATTGAGAAAAATACGGAATGCATAGAAATAAGGTTAACAAGATTCCAAAAAGGAACGCTTAGATGGTTTGGATAATTTTGCAAGATGAGTAGAAAAAATGGATTTTGGGAGATTGTATGACAAGCAAATGGATGGTAAAAAATATCGAAGGTGTGCCATGTCTTGGCACGATTTGGCGAATAAGGTATTTGAGTTTATAAAGGTCAGAATGACAGAAATGTATTAGCGAAGAAAAGTGTGTCAGTCAATTATGAGATGCGCAAGTGGATGCAAAAATCGGAGAAGCCGAAAAAAGACGTTGCTTAATCACATTTGTAAAATATTCTATTAGAATCGTGTCAAGATTTGTATAAACAAACATATGTGCGAATAAAGAAGTGTATTGAGAAAACTCGATGACACGGAACGATTAAGGGAATTGAATACTTGAGTTGAATTGTGTCAAGATTTGGAATAACTGAAACAACGTGATGTTCGGAATAAAGTTCAACAGCAGAATATATGATCCGCAGGACGATGAAAGAAGTCAGAAACGCGTGTGAATATAAATTAAGCATACGGTTTACACCAATAGAGATTTTTTCGGCGTCTCGTATTCTTTAATTACCACTTTTTAATATTTTAATTGGCTAACTATTTCCACTGCTCACCTCCCTGCCCGTGTTTTAAATGTAGCATTTCAGCACACACGCTCTGGGATTAAGTTGAGAGGGTGAGAAAACGTTTTTATTTAGAGCAAAAAATCCTGCCCACTTTCGCCGCTTTGATCTTTTGAATTGCTTTCAAAAACACGAGATGTCCTCTTAGAGAAACGGGAGACTTGACCCCCCTTTTCCCTTTTGCACGGGGGTAATGTCAACTTGTGGATTTTATTTCAGGAGTGCTCCGGGGCTAATTTCTCTCCTACCTTCTATTAGTATGCAATGCATCTGTTTTTATTCTATTTGGATTGATTATTTTACCGGTATTATGATTCGACGTTATGTATGACATAACTTTGTATGATCCAGAAATGTATTGAAATCCTGTTCCGCCTTGGTGAAATTTGTTGGGTTTTGAACTGTTTTATAAATCTTTTGTCTTGTTTTAATAAGTACTATGGCAGCCCCTGCCTCCTATATCTTCCATTAGGGAGGTTCCATAGTCCAACTGCCTAAAGGTCCTTTAAGATGAAGGTGTTATTCATATTTCGAAATCATGAATAATAATACTTAGCTAAATTATACAGCGCCATTCTTGTGAAATATCACCTCAAGGGCGCTTAACAACCCTTAAAAACTATGGCTAAACTTACCATGAAGTTATAGAAATACCATAAACTATAGCCATAATAACCTTTTTATTTATTGATCAATGATATGTATTAATTGTTTACATTAAAAGTCACAGGCTGTGAAAAAGTTTCAAAATTTTTGGAGAGTTGACTGAACCGATTAATACGTATTCAAATATGTTGAGACAGTTTTTAATAGACCAGAAAATAAATTAGCTGTCTACTTTGCGTTAATCTTCAGAGAAAACATCCCCGCCAAATTTTGAGAAACCACACTACTGGAATTCCTAAATAGGAACAATAGCAACAACAATAAACATTTAGGTTGGTATGATTTAGTCAAAGTTTAATTAAATCATTCAATTTTTTGGAAGCAACATTTACAGAAATCGTAGGCACCTATAACATCATATTCCAAAAATGCTTCCGTTTAGAATTAGAATTTTAAGCTAGAATTTTTTTCTCAATAGACTAATTTTATAACTTTTTTTTCTATTTATATTTTTTACCAAAGTACAGGTTTTTGTTTGTCAGTTAAAATGCGTGCTAAATGGATAAGTTGTCTCACATATAAGATTCCTCGAGGCAAATTCTAGCGCACTAACTATCAACTGGTGAAGACTGATGCAGAAGCTCATTACTCACTACACATAGTTGTTAGAACAGATGTCCGTAAAACGAAAGTTCCTAAGATCAAGTTCTGATCACAATGACCATCCATAACTTTTTTCCGGGAATGTTTTTCTATTACATGTAATTTTTTTGGAGATTACTGTATTATTATTATTATAATGGAGCGATATACGTTTTTTCTTATACAAACTTAACTTAAGATTCGATTTAATTAAACTTGAGATAACAACTATCTTAATAAAATAAAACTACAAAAGATTTAAGCTTCCAACATGAATCATCTGACGTTAGTTTCTGTAACATAAAATTTGATTTAAAGTTAGCAAAATAAAGCCGACGTTGAAAATCCGCCGTGCATGAAAATGCTTTACTGAAGGCAATATAATAATGGCTGTACCGATTTTGTACCGCAACTTAGCATGGAAACGACTTGGTACCTAAGCTGTGCACGAACTCGCAGTCGGGAGATAAGAAGATCGATTTGAGCCCAGCATCCCAAATATGCCGAGCATTCTGCATTATGCATATATATCTTATATTATCTGTGTTTTTCATTTTCTTATCTTCTAAGCCGTACGGCAGGAGATACCTTTTCTTATTTTCCATCCCGAACCCACAATATTTCAGAGCAGAAGCACATTGTCCTTAATACAGGTTTTATCGTAACAGTATTAAAGTATATTTTTTTTAAATAAAGGTAACTTCATGAAAATAATAAGGGGTGTGTGTTTTAATAGCGCATTTTAGAGAAGAGACATCCGTTCTAGTCCGATTTTTCAATCTATTAACCCGTGATATTATCATTGGTCTTTATTGGATTTTATATATTCCCTCAATCTCTGCCTACGTATTTTTTGTGAATCTTCTTGATTGGGACAAAGATATCACAACAAACAAATTAATAAATCAGAAGCAGACCCTGAAGGCTCCATCATAACCACTGTTTCTGTTAGACTTATTATTATGAAAAAGAAATAGAAGTTATTTTTCACCTAACAGCATTTAAGTTGAAAAACATGGAAAATCACTTCATCTAGAAAAATTCAGTGAAAATCGATTTGTTTATTATTTAGTTTTGCGTAAATTTGTCTGTAAAAAAAGTATACTTGATATTTTATTATGAAATGATACGTTACTTTCCCAACGAGGCAATGCAGAGTTACACTTGTATTTATGCTTTACATTTCCTTTACATGAGGTACACTTATTGTAAGATTAAATCAAAAATATCGAAAGCATTTTTAAAAAACATATCACGAAAGTATTCAATTATTTCATGTACCCACATAGCTTTCAATTCCTCAACATAATCTATAGCCGGACTCTCCATGAAATTATACGTATTAACTTATCAAAAATGTACATAAATATTTTACAACCATTATAAATGCCTGTAACAATATTTTAAAAAAAAAATATTCGCTTCACGGCTATTAACGGCGTTTATTAAGCTATCGGGAAAAACGTCAATTATTTTACTGTGGAGTAATCAATTACAAAATTTTATACAAAAAATTGATTTGGGTGTTCAAAAGGTTGATACAGTGCGGATAGAATTGTACTAAACTCTACATTGACTCTAGAACACATCTATTTTCTTAGTTTCGAACCAAAATATATATTTAATTAGCTGTAGAAAAATAACATTTAGCATCAATATTAAAACACTAATTTTTACCTTTAAAAACACAGGATGCCACTTGACTTGTGATGCAATCTGATACAACCATCAAAAACTAAAGATCTGACAGTAAAAGGATACTCAATTGTATTTATAAAATATATTATTGGCAGATAGATACCTACTGAATCGCTAATCTGGATTTTTTAAATTTGCTTAAAAGGTTATTATGTTGTTTATTAACTAGTTGTTGTCGGTTAAAAATCACGGAATTTAACTTGACTTGCCAAGAAAAAATATTAGTTTCATTTCAATTATAGAATAATTAATGTCTGCAAAAACACGTTATAGGTAGAGTACTTTTTGAGTTAAGTAAGAATTATAAAAATATTTTTTTTTAATAAATTGATTTTTTCATTTAACATCAGTTCCAATTTTAAAAAAAAATATTCAAACTCATACGTACCTACTCACAGATGAAATTAATTAATTATGACATCAGAGAAAAATATTTTACGGGTTTTTATTGATTAAAATATTCGTATAGAAGTCTTATATTATGAATAATCTTTATGTCCGTAAAAGTGATTGTTACAAGCTTTATCACATGTAAAAAATATCCTAGCATTGATTAAAATGTTTATTCATTTAATCGACTAATAAAAGTCACGTTGTAATAAAATATATGTCTTGAACAGTCGTTCCATTATCCATGACTCAATTGTTCCCTGATTACTAATATGTACACGTTTAAAGCTATCGTTAGCTTTATGCAGTCAAGGGGACAAGTGAGTGTCGTCCCGTTGAAAATTAAGTGTTGCCTTACCGCGCCATCGAACAAATTACACTGCATTTTAATTATCGGATTCTGTGTAATCCCTCCACGGGAGTCTGAAGCCGCTCCTTATACAAACAGGATGGGAGGTATACAGTATACGCACAACCTTATCAGAGGGCGCCATAGCGTTACACAGTGGGTAAAAATTAACGGTATTTGAGGCAAACAGCAGAAAAATTGCTATGATGATGTCTGAAGTAGTAATAACTCCCAATCTGTGAGCCTTGGAATCATTCAATTTGCAGACATTTCTGTCTAGATTTTTTAGATCCGCATTCATTTTTAGTTTCTGAACAATCTCCATCAAGAACAATTATGCTTTGATATATATTTAACTGTCGAAACACGAGAGGCTATATCGTTTATTTGATGTTTTCAAGCATTTGATGAGGGAAAGGGGGTTTGAATCTTGATAGTACCTATAAGATGAGCTCTGGCGAGTTTTGTGGAATTCAATGGGCCGTTATAAAGAATACAAGTTCATATCTAGGATGAATTTGGTATGTAGTAAATTTAACATTAAATAATAGAGTAATATTCAACTCAAAATTTGACTGCCTTCGCGACACTTTGCAAATCAGTTTCGGTATGTTTTATATCAGAATAAATAACAATACTTACTAGTAGTGTGAAAACACAGTTCGCGTCAATCACATCTGTCAGCTTTCTAAGACGATCGCAATGATTTCAGTACCTTTTGAATGACAGCCCAATTTATTGTCTTTCTAATAATGTGACAGCGCAACCTTACGCGAAAAAAACGTACTGGCTTATTTTTATTAAAGTTAGTTTCAAATGTAATGAAACATTGAACTTGTCAAGGTTGTGAAAGGCATGCTGAAAGAGCCTTATCAAATCGATGACTAGTTTTAAGTGTTTTTTTACGTGAATACTGTACAAGAGTCCGAACTGCCTGGAGCTAGTGATACTGTGGCATCTTAATCGAGGTATGTAGTGAGACTAAAAAGAGTTGGGAGGAAAAGGAAATGAGGAAGAAAAATTTAAGCAAGAACCTGGTTTTTCAGATCTGGTCACTAAATACGGCAAAAGCTATTTTAAGCAATGTTTCGATTCTGAATATTTGAATAAGTAAGAGGGTTTTTGAAACGAAAATTTAAAATACGAGTATATATCGAACTAACTTACCGAGAGCCGGTTTATCTACCGCTGCATATCTACACATGTCGCATTTCAATTCAAACTTTAATGCTTGTTGGTTTGATAATTCAGTATGTCAACGTGACCTAACTTAAGTGTATATTTTTAATGTAGGTATCTGAGAAGTTCCTGACATATTTCACACTCATACTGTGAAACTCAAAGGGGTGGTTATGCAAATCAATTCCAATAAAATATCCAATGCTGGTATCCAAGCAATTAAAATTTCCCTTTGACTGTTAAAATATTTTGACTTTGTGTAGAAGGTCTTAAAGAAAATCCTTTGTCAAATTTGGGGATGCTTCGTGGAGGGTCTTTTAGACAAATTGAATGAGTGAATCTGTGTCAGAAAGACGAAGGAAACGTCAAATCATTCCACAGCCGAGTTGTAGAAAATAAGGACAAAATGACTCGTTCTCATGCAAATGTCAAATGTGCAAATGTTGAGCGCGCGTTTAGCGTGTCTCGCAGCTGTGCACCGTTTTTGAAGGAATGATCGACGTTAGTTCTTCGGAGCATATTCCATTAAAATGCCGATAGACCAAGTTCAGTATGTTCACTTTACATCTATGTTCTAAAGTCTGCAATCGGTTCATTTTTCTAAATATTACAATCTCATTCCATAAAGAAAAGTAATAAATTTGCTACGGTTTGATTTTTATCAGTCGTATTTACTGTTCAAAACGCTGAATTATCGATTCGCCAATATGAATTATGAATTCAATCGAATTTCGTCGCACTGTGCGGCAGTGGGTGTGGGGAGTACCGGGGCTGTAATTATAGCAGGTAAGCCGGCGATCAATTATTAATTAGCCATTAGTGTTCTCGCTGAGCTTCCGTACGATTCTATAATAAAAATTATGTTATCGGATGGGAAAATATATTCCATTGGTGATTTTAATTCGATAGGAAAGCAAATCTGGCTTTTACTAGTGAAACATGACGGAAAAACTCGAAAATCCAAAATTATAGGCGAGTAAGATAAAATGTATTATATTCTTAACTCACTTTTCACTTAATATAATATAAGATAATTCACTCAGTGTGCGGTGTAAATATTACACGTTTATACAGATGCTCTATTCAGCAGTGTTCTTCTTACTTAAAATTGCGCCCGTGAGAATGTGTACACAATATAAACAACCCAACTTACAGGTGTATGTTATTCATATGAAACAACTCATGTAACGGATGTTAAAAACTTATTTTAAATAAACATAATATTCTTAGTTTTAAATACATTTACTCATAAAGACTACCTCTTTAAAATGTACTAAAACTAAAAGAGGTTTTAATTTTTTTTAAACTGATCTATGGTTAATACATACGAGATCTGTTCAAAAGAAAATGTGAATTTTGAATTTTCGCGGGCTGTGTACATTCGATTATCGATTTTTTTTTTGTTTTGTTGGTACACATATGTTTATCATATGTTAGCATTATCAGCCATTTTGGATTAGTGGTTTGTTTTTGATAACTGGAAAGGTTAGTCACGTTTTTGTGTGTTCTTCAATTTTTCACTTTTGAAAAAAATGGATCAAAGCACGTTTTTTAAATATTTTAAGTAGGTTTTATTAATATTTTTATTTTTGTCGTAGAAAACAATCACTTTGTGGTTCGACATATTTAATGAAAATGAAATAACAACTTTGTAGAAGACCACAGATTTTATTTTAGTTTTTATGACCGACCGGTTTCATTTAGCCTAAGCATCATCAGGGTACAAAATTAAACAATTTATTATATTACCCTGATGATGCTTAAACTACTCGAAATTGGTCGGTCATAAAAAATAAAATCTGTGGTCTTTTACAAAGTTATTATTTTATTTTCAATTAAAGTTTTTTGATGCATTTGAGTATCATTTGTACTGACGGTCTATTTCTTTTACTTTGACTTGTTTTAAATACTACGTACGTAATATTCTGTTAAATATGCCTTTGTAATTTTTTTCTTCTAATATTACTGTTATTTTAGTATAATTGTTTATATAATAGGTACTTTAAGTATTATTCTTTCACCTATATTTACTAGCGAATTCTTTTAATAATGAAGAACCAAATTTTAAAAATAAATCAAAGTGACTGGTACTAGTGCAGTTCCGCGAAGTTGTTCCGGGCTGCCGTCTTCAGTGTAAAAATTGATTTGATGATAGCCAACTTACGATAGAAGACGGCTCCATAAAACGAAGAAGAAGACACCAATTTAACTATTTGACTGAAGTTTTTGAGCCCTTTTACGGGTCAGTCTACCTAACCACAATTTGTAAACATTGGGTTGCGATGATAATTTATGTAAATTTACATTTTACTAGTAAATTACCTAGCAACAATACTTTAAGTCAAGAAATAAATGTCCCAGTTGGTAGACGAGATAAAATAATATAAACCATAAATCTTGTTCCAATACTGTAATTTTGTTTTTTAAATTTCATAAATAAAAACATCAACGGTAATTTTATTTTCAAATACAATTGCATTGTTCTAAAATATTCCAAGTTATTTAAACAATGGTATCTCTCATTTGATACATTATTTTGGGGTGAGTTTATTGAAAAACTCTTTTTTAATAATGAAATCCTTAAATACTTCATTGCGAAGAACATTGCATTGATGTCCTTCTTCAAAAAAATGCAATCCATTATGATGTACCCAGGGGAGCAATCAAAGAGCAAATATGGCGCTATCTGCTTAGCATTTTCATTTTCCCTTTTCATCCCGTTTGAATTTATTTTACACTTACTTCTAATGAAACGTTAAATCACGTGATTTTTACAACCCGCCGGGAACCCTACCGGATATATTTATAAGCCTTCAGGTTTAAATTAAATTTCTTGAAAGCTCTCGGTAATAGCTTGCAGCAATAAACTTTTAGATGTTAAGTCATTATTTTATTGTTTATTATGAGGATATTGCATTTTTTCGTAAAACTTGATATAATGTTTTGTTATACGCGTGTATAAACTCGCGGCAAACACAAAAACCTTTATTTTCTTGCGACTTTTGGGTTAACAAATTATTTGAGCTGAGCCTACGTTTCGACGTATTCAAAAATAGAATTTTCAGCAAATAATTTACAACCCCGTAGCGACCAAATATTAGAAATTTAACCAATACATTCTACAAAATCGACTTTAATGTTGATTCACCAGTTTCCCGCTGGAGTGCATTAATATACAAAAAAAAACTAAGTAGCTTTAATAATTTAAAATCACTATGCAATATTAATATTTATGGTAAATAGGAAACACGCAAATAATTATATTACAAGTACATTACAGAAAGTTATTTTTCAAGTTAAATTAATTGATAGCAAAATTTATAGGGTCTCCGTCTCCATAAAATAATTTCAATCAGGCAGTCAATACATTGAATAGTATTTTTCACTTGGAGTGTCATGGGCTTTTAGTGCGGTGGCAGAGAAGTGTTATGAGAAGTATGTGAGAGAGTGCTTTTATCCTTTTGCAACATTTCCGGATTGCTTCAGTACCTCGAGAGCCGGAAAAGTTGGAAAATATTTGTAATTACAGGGTATATGTATATTCAGTTATATTTTGAAATATTATGCCATTTTTATGGAATATAAGATTTCTGGAGGTAAATTTCAGTTACTTTTGGACATCATTCTATTTGACAGTACAATTAAAATGATTAATAAAATCTTTTCGAAATTCCTTTTTTTCCATACAAAATGCTATACCTAATTTAGATCTATAATGTAAGTTCGAACTTACCCGATAAATACGCCAGACATTAGGAGCAACAACGTTGCACATCTGTGCCTGATGTGTTTCCATTGAAGCCGCTACCAAAAAAGTGCCTTAAAAAAGTACTTTAAGTACATGAGCACCTTGATACCTTAAAACGTTGGAATTTCGAACAACGGTTTTTAATCTTTTAAGCTTATTCCATCGTGTTAAATCACCTCCCGGAGTTACTGCACTTTATTTTCGGATACCTTGCGTAGCATACGTACAGACAAATGTGCGAAATGCTTTGAACAGTATTGACATTTGTGCTGCGAAAGTGATACCTACATACACTAACAAACATCACTTATGAATTCAGTCGTCTTGCTTATTGCCTAATCAAAGCAGTGGATTGTGTTCATCCTAAATTAGAATCAGCCGTGTCATTATTTTTGCCGCTCCGTTACGTGATCAGTGATTTTGTCACTTGATCTTAATTTAGCAACCCATTTCTTCAAAAATAATTTTCCGAACGAATGCACCTAATTTTAAAAAGCTTTCACGTTAATAAATGCACGTTAATAAAACAAATCTGTAGCAGAGAAAGAGTGTTTTATTTTGAACAATTCGAGTTTTATTGGGTTTTATTTATTATTTCTCAGATAAAGACTTTTTCCTCTCCGTCGTAAGCTGAATGAAGTATTTACATTTATGTAAATAGTTTTACAATTTTAACAAAGCGAATAATGAAATACGCAATGCATATGCATATTCATTGTCTTCGAGGAATCTACAATTTAATTACTTAACACTTTCTGTAAAAATCAATTTCAATTACATTAATAAATAAGAAAGTATGAATAACTATTTTAAATTCTTTCCCAAATATTCATTCATAATGCCCTCACCAACTTCACTTTAAAGATATTTATTAGTTCATTAATTTCACAGTACTTTTAGTTGAATAAGCCCATACAGTACCTATTCCACAAAATGATATTTGGTGAACGAATAACTGTCACTTAACTTAAAAAATACATTCAAACAGCTTTTTTTATTTAAAGAGCTAAACGAGCGTGCATTTCTTACCAGTATGAAAAATGGCTGAAATGATTATCAAAATAATTCTTCCTAGTTAATATTATTTCGACCGGTCGGTAGCGGAATGGACAAACTCGTCGGATTCCCACCCGGGCGTCGTGCGTTCAATACCTCTGCTGGCTAAGTAATCCATCATTACACAAGCAACATCTTCCGCTTCTTATGATGGCAGTAGGAGTTTTTCAAATATTGTCAGGTTATTCGTAACCGGGAAATGTTTGTCTTTCTTTTTAAGAAAAAAATAAATTATTATAATTGCATATCGTAAAATACGAGCAACAACAAAAAACACCAAAATGCCCTGACCCATATAGCCTCCACAACTAAATAACTAAATAATTGTAAAAGAAGCTTCAGCACAGGCAAAGCTACCGGCGATGGCCAAATCATTTTTTTACAAATCTAACGTAAATTTGAATGTACATACCAGAGAATTAAAAAAAATATATATATAAATTAAGACTGTGAACTTTCAATTTATACATTTTAAATAACCCAATTAGAGATGATAAAAAACTAGGTCGACAAACTAATTGAAGCTTTCGCTCAAGTCTTAGGAAAAGTTTTTCATTCGAAAGTTTCTCACGAGATATCCAAAGCTTCGATCTGAAACAAATTAAACGAAACTATTCAAATTTAAATAGCTGTTTCCGTTTGACGCAAAGTTCACAAAGTTCAATCCGCTTTAGGGCACTTAACAACCTTCTGCAGCAGAAGTGAGAGAAGAAACACCCATCCTGGTCTGTTTTCATAGGTTTCTCAGATATTACAAGCCAATTTCAGGTTTTATTTTATTTTTTCCCACAAACCTTCCATATATAAAAAAAATGTATGAAATCTAAAAATGCACAAACGCCTAGTTTTTTTTCAATCTATTCTGAGTGATAGATTTTAATGCGGAAATTAGTGTCGTGATGATACCACTTTAAAATATATGTTATTAAATTCACGTTTAAAACAACTAGTTGTTTCTTTCAAAATGCATGGATTTTGGAAAAATAATTTTCATATATTGCCGTGTTATTATAACGGTTAATATGGAAATGGTCTGCATAGCTGCCATAAAACCATCATTGTATTTTCCACGATCTACATTATTCTATCACAGTAACCGAGCTCATATGACAAAGTTAACCAGGGTTGTAAGTGAGTGTTTGGCGATGTCTCCAGATTCCATGTCATGGCTTCCCTAGTAGTAGAGTATTTTTTCCATGAATGGGCGATCTTTAAACCTCTTCTTATTTTCTATAGTTGGTGCTTTCCACTTCAAAACAGCTGCATGCATCTCTTGAAGAAACAGCGTCCAGTATTAATCCTGACAGTCCGATCAGTTAGTTTCCATCAATATTGAATAGTTAAATCTCTCAATTTAGGTTTGGACGATCTATGTTTATTTCTGTAAATATCTGATTTAGGTAATTGTTGTCATACAAGTCCTTCGTATTATACCAAATAAACACACAAGCAATGCTTTAATTTATACAATGTAACTATTTTCGTTTACGGACTACATTCCGTAGGGAAGGTTTTTTTATCTTTATTAACCATTTTTCATGAACCCTTTCATACTCACCGATGGCCTATTTTAGAGACAATCTGTTTCAGGTTTTTTTCAATATGCTCGGATACTTTGGGAAGTACCTCTAATTCAGGGTGAAAAATTGAACGGAAACTTTATGATTTATAACCCCACCCTCTCGTAAATGATTTACTTTCACTTTTATTTGCCATTCAAGACTTTTTTACAAGCTCCGGATAATTATGATGGATGACCCTTTGTTCAGATATTGAATTTGCCGTTTAAAGGGAAAAATTGGATTGAACTGAATATATTCTGGCATAAATAAACAAGGTTAATATTTGTGATATCAATTCAAAGGATTTTCTCTATTTTTTGTTACAAACATTAAATTCATTAGCGACAATCCGGTTTCGCCAGAGTTACAACACGTGTTTTCTTGGTGAACATTCGAAGAAAACAATAAAAAAGTGCATCTTATCTTATTTTTCTTATGGTTAATATTTCATAGCTCCATAACTCATAATAATATAACTACGAAGACTTTCGGATGAAAACAATCTGTACAACGTTCATATTGCCACATCTGTTCATGTTTAGTGGATTAAGCCAAATTAAGAATTACCTACTATCAGATAAGATTGTTTTAAAAATATGTTTTATCGTTCGGGTCATAATAAGTGTACTTTAAATAGGTCGGGTTTGTTAGAAATTTAAATGGTTTTAAAAGGATTATATATTCGAAAGGTTAATTTATTCTAACAAAAACGCCGCACTTAAAAATTCTACGAACATAACCGTAAATGCGGTCGACCAGTACAGTGATCTGTATACGTTCATGCGCATTCATTTTTCGTGTAACAAAGCAACCCTCCTACTTAGGACATGTTTGTGGAAACATCTGTATCTCGTCAATAGATGTTAGTAGCTGAGTAGACATATGCGTCGGGTTCCTACCGAGCTTACTTCTGCTAGCCAAGCAAGTACATTTTCCGCCTATTATGGTAATAGGAGTTTTTAAAAATATTGACCGGTTTATTCTTTACCCGGGAATGTTTGTCTTTCTTTTAAAAAATAAAATGTATTTTATCAAATCAGGTGGCAAACTTGTACGGAATATTGAAATTCCCTCTAGTACGTTTTTATCAACTGCTAGGTAAGAAGGAAAAGGACAATTTAGATCTAGGTACCAGACTGACAATTTAGATCTTGTCACCAGAGAGCAAAGGTAGTTTCTGACTATGCTAAAAGTATTTTTAATTCTCTAAAGAGGTGCAAATATATTCAATTTAAATATTTACTTTCTGTGTTCATGTTGTTTTACTTGCCGACGCCGAGGAATTGAACCCGTAACTTTTTTTATATTAGTTAGGTACTTTGTACATTCAAGTTTACAAGAAATTAATTAATTCATTTTATTTTTGACTTTATAATATTTTAACTTATACACTAATTATTTTTTTAAATAGTTTTTACAGGCTATTTTGAATTTATTGATAGGCATTATTTTGATGCTTTCCGGCAGCGCATTCTAAGATTTCATCCCTTTATATAGTAAGCTATTTTGTGTTGGCTTTATACTTTTTTGGTAGTCCAATTTATTTGCATACCCTTGTATTATATTTGTGAATATCAAGATTGGTGATAATTTTGTTGTAAAAATATTTTGGTAATAAGTTGTTCTTCATTTTATGCATAAACATCAATGTGTTTAATGTTAGCCAATTTAGTCCCTCTGACTTTTAGTTACTTTTGAGTATCTATTTCGCTTAAGTATATTTCTCATTGTTCTATTTTGGAGAATTTGAAACCTGTTTTGTTATCTGTCATTATACGAAAAAAAATCGTTGAACAATAATAAAAATGTTGAGCAATAATGGAGTTGTATATTTTTAATTGTGGTTTTTCTGATTTTTTTGACGCATTCTTCCCAAAAAAATAGATTTTCTTCCCAATTTTATTTTGTATATTCTCAGCATGCTTTTTAAAGGTTAGTTTTGAATCTAATATAACTCTTAAGTATTTTATATCACTTACATTTTCAATAATTTCACCGTCAATTTTAATTTTGCTTTTACTGCACGTCTTCTTATATCCAATTATCATACATTTTGTCTTTTTTGTATTCAGTTTAAGTTTATGTTTGATCGAGCATAAATTCGTTTATTTCTACATTATAGCAATTAAAAATCAAAACGCACATCTGCGTACCCTAAGCAGACTTATAACATGACTAATATTTTTTAAAAATTACGAACATCAAAAACGTCGTTTGGAATCGCATTTCTTATTTTTTAAATATGACTGCTATGTTTACTTAACAATGTTAAATAAAAAAAACCTCATGGCGTGTTTATTACATGAAACGCTTGGCCGCAATCAAAGGTAGAGAAATGCAACAGAGTTTTTATTGACGATGATTGCTAATATTGTAACTCCATTGAAACTTGAAGATACGGCTTCTGGACCCGCCTTTGGCATCCGTTTGCAGTGGTGCAGCGGGTGTACTATACAATGCAGCTGTCTGTTTAAGGTTTATGCAAAATGCGGGTGCAGTGAAGTGGGTCATTCCGTAAAAGTGCAATTTAACACACAAGGTTTTCCCGCCCTGCATACGTCAGGCGGTGGCGGGGGCAGCTCCGCGGGGCGCCGTGCGGGCGGCGTGCGGTGCCGTCTAACTCAATTTAAACTTTAAATTAATGCTTGTAGTGCCGTATTGTAGATAGCCCGGAGTCCACAGCTCGTGACGTTAAATATGACAGCAATTAAACATGGGAAGAAAAGGTTGGCATATTTGTATTTCATGCCATAATCACACGGCGCGGGGGAAAGTGGAATTGAAGGTTGGTTTAATATTAAACTTTGCAATTACTTGATTGCTTCCCTTAACCATTAATGTTGTGATGTGCCTCTGTAATATGTATAATGGTTTCGGCACTAGTAATGTGTCTTTTGTGTACATTGTGAAACTGCAAAGGTTATAAACTGTTGTTTCCACAGTAAGTTCATTAACTTTTAAGAGTACATTGCAATATGAATGTAAATGTGTATTTTGGATATAAATAAATAAATCTGTTTTTTAGTTGTGATTGTTATTTTGCTCCCTGAAAGCATTCCTTTTTAAAACTAACAATATTACAAAATTAATACAAATCAAACAAAAACCAATGTTTTGAATATAGTTTTTTTTTTAATAAATGTAGGGTTTGAAATGCGGTTGCTTATTCAAATTGGACAAAACTATGCTATCTTCACCATAAATATGCTCTGTTCACCAAGAAAAATGAACATAAAAATAAAATAGTTTTATGTGAACGGCCTTCGTGGTCGAGTGGTTAAGACGCTCAACTACGAATCCAGAGATCACAGGTTCAAATCCTAGCGTCCACAAATGCATAAATAAAAGTGTAAATTTTATAGTTCTTCCTTTTTTTATTTTTATGACTTCATATGTAATTATATGTAGGTATCTATCTACACTATGAGATATTTATGTGGGATTGCACTATACTTCCCACATTCTGGAATAAAGAATGTTTTTTTTATTAAAACTATAATAATTCTCACCAGTGAAAATCACTGGATATTACTGGTTATAGAATAATATCTCTTTTAAATACGTTACCAGGTAGGTAGGTAATTAAAAGATTTTTTATTTAATGTGATAATTTTCTGAACACATCCGTCAGTTCCAATTTTGAAAAGTGCTCACTCGTACGTATGTACATACGTATACTCGTATACATACTCACAAAGAATATTAATGTGTAATTATTATGTAAGTGAAAAACACCGTTATGAAAATATTCTCTTCATTAATGTATGTTTCAAATATGTTTTTGGAATTCTATGGTAATTTTGGGTAAAAATAAAAATAACAGTTGTTTTTTTACTTTTAATTTAAGACCTGGCCAGGTACATCACTAGGAGACTTTTAGCATATGGATATTATGTAAAAAGTGCTAAAATAATGAAAATATTGGAAAACTTCCTAGTAGGCAATTTAAGTAATATGAGCATATAATTGATTGTTTGTGGTAAATAAATAGTTAATTTGATTTTCTCTTTAGAAACGAGTTAAAAATAAATAAAAAAACAAAAAATTTGTGAAGGTTTTGGAACACAATACAACATTTTATTAATTTGAAGAGCGGTTATAATTAGAGTTCTACCCAGGAGAAACATAATGATTTTTTGACATACACTTCCGCCATCATTAATGTACGAAGCAAGCCATTGGTTAAGAGTTTTTAGTTTAGCTTTAAAATCTGTTTATTTTTGTAGATCTTTGTAGCTATTAATAGCAAAGTTAAGACTTCCAAGAAACTTTATGTATTCTTTGTCGAGATCAGTTTTAAGTACGATGCCCACTTCTTGTTCAAAATGAAAAAGTTTTGAATTAATCCGTAGAGGTTAATTCACGGCAGAGACGTGATTCTGGCTTTTCATTAAATAATTTTATATGATTCTAGTTTTAACAGTTCTTCATTATAAATAGAAGAACTTATTCTGCATCTGCATACAGTAAATTGAGCATTTTTACAAATTCTCACAGCCGAATTCATTTGCTAGGTTAAATGAAAATTAGTAAGAAGCCATCACTCTGTGGCTATCCATTACAATAAAATAAAATAATATAACTTTGTTTTAACCACTTTTATATTTATTTTAATACCAACCGATTTTAAAACAACCATTACTGATTCTACTGCGATCTCTGGATCCTCCATTATAGAAGCCATGGTGACGTGGCATAAAAAAGATTTGAAAAGTGCATTTGAGTGCAAAAAAAACTTAAGCTTTTGTATATAATTATAATATTTCCCTTCATATATAATTAATAAACGAACTCTATCCAATAGAGTAAGGTTTATACGAAAATTAAGTGTGGATGTATGCATCTTAAAAGCGTACAATAAACGTGAGACTTTAAAACAAAAAGTTTCAAAATCTGTGTAAATCTAAAAGTGAAATTACTCAACAAAATCTAGTGACATCACCCCATATATTTTATGACTACAAAAACCTCTCTTCGTATCAATTCCTCGATAAAGTTATGTCTTCGTTATCGAAAACTTTAAATTACAACATTTTTATATTAAAAACAACATTTAAAGGGCGGTTGAAAATTTTGCTGTAGATATAGAAATATCTCTGACGTACAGCCCTAAAACATGTATTTATAAAAGTGTAGAGAGTATCAAAAAGAAATTCTCAAAATCGTGTACAAGAGTGAATCCCGATTTTTTTTTAAGATAAAGAACAAACTAATTGACGAAGAACTAGTGCTAACAAAAAGGCAAGGGAAACACAGTAATAATCATGAATAAATTCGATTACCATAATAAAGTGAAGGACTTCATAAATAGTGACAATTTTGTAATTTTACACAAAGACCCAACAACCAATTTAAGGAAAAATGTAAATCCAAAATTTAAAAAAAATGAAAAATAAATTAACCAAAAAACCTCGAAGCTTCAAAATTACATGCCTTTTTTTAAATTCATAAAGAAAATTACCCATTAGGCCTGTAACTTCACCGTGTAATTCCTCGAGTTAAGTGATCATCATTAATAACCGATTTAATCAATAATAGTAATGTGTTTCGCCCCAAAATATGCAATTAAGAACTCTTATGAACTAATCAATACCTTGAAAGATTTAATACTTCTCAGTTATGCTAAGCTGGTGTCCTTTGACATTGTTAATTTGTTTCCCATTGTGCCAATCTCCGAAGGCAAAACAATTATTTACAAATTATTGAAGGATTCTTAATTGCCTGTGGACTTTTCTAACTTCGTCGTAAATTAAAATTACTTTCAGTATGATACTGTCATATATCAACAAAAGAAAAGACTACCAATGGGCGCTCCTACCAGTCCTCTAATTGCAGATATATTTTATAATGATTTGGATACAACTGTTTTATATTCGAAATCTTCCCTTTTGGTAAAGGGATGACATTTTTTTGCATTTGGACAGGATCTAAACGTCAACTCAACAACTTTCTCAACCTTTTAAATTTTTTCATCGTCAAATAAAATTAAAAATTAACAAAGGCAATACTACTTTTTTTTCTATCTTTATCCACCAAAAATAATTAAATTCGATTATACTATATACTGCAAACATTCATTCATTCACAAAAACATTCCGCCTTCCACTGCATGATACACCGCCTAGATATTGTAAGGAAGTGAAATAATACTTTCTTTCTGAAATTTTAAATAATAAAACAAATTGCTGTAAATAACGGATAAAAACCTTTTTTTTGATGATATCTCAAATTAAAAACTTTGTACACATTTTTTTTTCAGTTCAATGCTCAAAAATCTCGTTTATAATATTAAACCGGCTTTTTATACAAAAACGTTAAAGATAAAGACCCTAAATTGACTTACTCCGGTATATATAATATTTTTATCGGTCACTAAATTGTATTAACTGGTTCCTCTTTTTATATTCGAAAAAACAAGCCGTAATTTCGACATGAGAATAAAAAAAATGTAAGATGTTTTAATAATAATATTTTTTTCTGAATATCAATCCAAATAATTTTGATTAAAATACTGGGATCAATATTCTTCACATTTGTAATAGAAAAACACGTTTAGATAATTAAAAAGGCTTAGAAATCGAGAAATCCTTAAATAATAATGAGTCTTTAGTTGTTATTTTTTTTAAGAAAGACAAACATTCCTGGGTTATGAATAACCTGACAATATTTAAAAAAAATTCGGACGTGGCTGGAGCCAGCAGAGGAATTAACCCACGACGCCCGAGTGGAAATCCGACACGTTTGACCACGCAACTACTAACCGGTCTAATAATTTATCCGCTCAGTAGCTGAATTTTATTATTTGTATCTTTTCTTATTTATGAAACGTATTGCAATGCACTACAACTGCTCACATTTTTTAAAGTAAACAGTTTTAGTATGCATACTGGCCTATAAAGGAATGTTCTCGTATCCAAATACATGGGTACCTATCCTAAAGTATCATTTATAAAATTAAAAAAAAAATTGAAAACCGGCAATTATTTGCAAGGCCGTTTCAGCAAAAAGCGTTGATTTGAAGTGCTGCCGTAGGAATATTTTAAAAAATTCGTCCTCTAGTCGAAAATTCGGACATCTCTAACACCATTTAGTTTTATGATTTTTGTTTTAGCCTTTACCAAAATGCAAAATCAAAATATACAGAAACACAATGTCACCCAGTTACAAAGCGCATAAACATGACAATGACCAGACAAAGTTTTCTACGGGTCTCGTATCGCCCGAGGATGAAATCCATATAATGTGTTCTATCAAACTTTATGCTCTACACATAGTGATTAATATTTCGGACAATCCATTCAAAGAGATTTATTGCCCAGTTCATTGAAGTTGTGTACCTATGTCGTTATAGTTTGCAACTCAAATAATAATTCACCTCAATTATTATTATCACTAACTAATTAATCATTAGTATTGCTAATTGACATCAACATATTTCAAATTATTAGTTAATATTCATTCTTATATTGAACTGGAAACCGATGATATTTAATTTAAAAATTATTAGTAATTCATGATTTCAGAGAGTGTGGAGATTTCTTTATTAATATCAGAAATTATTAAATATGACCGGTCGGTAGCTGAGTGGACAAACGCTTCGGATTTCCGCCCAGGCGTCGTGCGTTCAATTCCTCTGCTTGCTTAGTCCTCCATCATTGCACAAGCAACATCTTTCGCTTCTTATGATGGCAGTAGGAATTTTTCGAATATTGTCAGGTTATTCGTAACCTGGAAATGTTTTTCTTTCTTTAAAAAAATAAGATATTCGTACGTTACGATGAAATAAATTTTCCGAAGAAGTGTACAATTGATTTAAGGTAAGCATCCGTGCAAAACGCATAACCGTATTATTTTATTACCACTAATCTTCGCTGTTTTTTTTCTGCCCATTGCTTTGAATGGGTCTCCTGTTCTTACTGTTGTCTTTATTTTGGGCCCGGCACATTTGAGCCTCCATTTATTTTGATGTCATCAATTCATTTCTGCGATGCCTTGCGTATATATTGCTTTAGCCTGCATAGATAACATAATTTAGCTCAGACAAAATCAAAATTGTACTTTTTAACAAATCTATTGCCAAACTATACGTAGAGTTGAATATTTACACCTTAAAACCTATTAAAATTCCACTTTGGATACTTATTAAATTTAAAATGCAAAAATGTGTCTGTAAATATGTATGCAGTTAAAAATGACAGACCTTTTTTATCAAGAGTCAAAGTTGTCAATCAGGTGGATAAACAGAATTTTCTGAATGCACCAAAGCATCAATTTGTATCCTTTAAAACTTTGGACACCTTTCGAGAAAAAGAGAACCTAGAAAAATTTGTAGTTATTGGAGAGGTTGAGCGGTGAATGGGAAGAGAAAGGTATTTTACCCACTTGACGGGTCAGGCCAAGACCACAACAGGCACTTCAATATTGTCAGCACTTAAGTATAGGGTGTTTGAGTAGATGGAGGAAACTAGTCAAAGACGTGACCCGGATAATTCTTCAGACTTGAAGGAAGTACCACGAATAAGATGTGCTTCTAAAAAAGTGAATTCTGGTAGGTGCTAAAAACTCCGTGTCACGTAGACCTTCAACTTTGGAGATCATCAAATGTTTACGAACTAGTAAGTGGTAGAATAATATGACCTTTAAAAACCTAAAGAAGTTTGATAGCCACGGGCGAACGTAGAACTCGTATAGTAAACAAATCTCTGGAGAACCAAGGGTCAGTGGCTAAGTTCTGCGTACGAAAGTTTTGTTTGGGATTCTAATAAAACCGTTTTTACACGGAACAAGGGGATTTAGTGAAGTAGAACAGTAGAATAACTATTTTTTCGAGACTAATCCGCCTTTGTAGAACGGAATTAATCTGAGATCTGAGTTATTGAGGGAGAGTAAGAGAGAATGGGGTAGAATCTGTTAGATTCCGCTGCAAAGGAATCCAATTAATTTTCGCAGTCGGATGTAGTCTCAAGAATTTCCGGGAGAAAATATTTTCAATTTTATGTTTTATGTTAATTACCTATAATAAAATATTTTGCCTTGATTACAGGATACAGGAAAAATATATAAGCCCAAGTCGTAAAGAACTTTCTCTTTAGCGCATTGATTTATTTTAACTACATCCTTTTAAAGCATTATTAATTAAATAAAATTATGCGATGATCGTTCTAGAGTACAACTGCTCGAAACGAAGAGGAAATGAAGAAGATTATAAATGCTGCGTATTATTGAAAATGTATTATAGTCAGTCAGCAACAATCGTTGATGGTACTATATGGAGCAGGTACCCGTAATTATTTTTTAAAAATTTAAATGCACATTTGGAAAACGGTTTTCGGCCTTGCAAAATTTTTTAATCTTTTTTTTTGTACCTTATTGAACTTATTTTGACTGCATTTAGTTTGGTTTCCTCGGTTCCATAGTTCCACAGTCCCACCACTCAAATATTCCATACATCATGGTTGTAAAACATAAAAATGTATTTAGCTTTTGGAAATCTAATCTTTAAATAAATGGAATCATCATTAAAATAGTGCCAAGCTCGCAATTTGTTACTTTTGGTAAGAAAAATACCAATCGTTGTTTTCTTTTTCAACGATCTTAGTTTTTTCAGAACGATAACTTCGGGGAGGTGGGAAAAATGCGGTCGTCTCAGGAGAAAGTTTCTTAGTTGTTCAAGTGGCTAATCCTCCACTGTTTATCCTGTCTTTTGCCCGTCCGACCGCCGTTAATCGTTTGCTCTGGTTAACTGTCAACAAGGAAATTCAACGATATAATAATCATTGCACTACATCGCTGAAAGTTTCTTCAAACAACAATAGAATGATTGTAAAAGAAGTTGTTACAGAAGCAGCCTCTCGAAATCACAATAACTTTACGAAAGTTTTAATCAGCCTTTCTGCTTGAAACCCCTCAAGCAATTGTGCGGTCTCTCAGATTTATATTTCTATTTTAAACCAAACATTTTTTTAACCAAGTATTTCTTCGAGTTAATTACTTTCGTAACGCATATCTACAGGGGAATCAAATTTCAGCTTGGGATCATGATCTTTCAGAAGTTAAAATAGCTGTCATTAGTTTTTTTAAAAGAAAAGAGGAATATTTTAAATATCAGTTTGCTTGCACAATTCAGTAAAAGCGCGTCTCCCGGACGCGGCAGCAGTCGAGTCCTACGAACTGAAGCTATCATCAACCGAGACCCGAAACTGCGGTAATACACTCGCCGAGGCGTTGAATAATTAATACAATTCCAGAGAATGACCTCCAAGCCCGCTTCACCACTGACTACCAGATAACGTGATTTGAATTCTAGAAAGTCATGCAATTCTGCTTAGAATCGAGACCATCCGCGTACAATGATTATTTTATATTCCAACTGCTGTAATACTTGAAATATGTAATATTGATTGTGTTGAAGACATTTGTGAGAGAGAAATCCTTCGTTCTAGACCTTAACAGTAAATAATGCAAAATACATAAAGATCGTGTATGTAGGTACCCACATGCAAAGGCGTAGAACACTGAAGAGATGAACCGATTAAATTATGTTGTAGGCGTGTCTGGGTGCCCAAAGTAAATTATTGAATTATTTTAAAATGTCGAAATTATTTTTGAGTATACAGAATGTACCATACAGACTTAAACTAGAGATTTCTTTTTTTTTCAAATAAAACAAATCATATATATATATATATATAGTGTTGGTTGAGTTTATCGGCGAATATATAAATATATATATATATATATATATATATATATATATATATATATATATATATATATATATATATATATATATATATATATATATATATATATATATATATATATATATATAAATAAATATATGTATATAAATATATATATATGTAAATATATTTAAATATATATATTTTTCACTCAGCCGATAAACTCAACCAACACTACTCAAAGGCTTTTCTGTGATAAAATGAATTAACTTTATTTTCAGGAAAACCTGGCGACTCTATTGATGACTTCGTGCAAACTTAAATCTCAAAAGAGTCATCTGTGCGAAAACTTTAGAAAATTTATTTTCTTAAAGTACTAATAACTCAAGCACGTGTGCTTAGAGCAGACATAAAAAAGTAAATTTTTGACGTTGTGTAACAAAAACTAAATAAAACCCTAGAGTTCGTGAAAACATCTTCCACATTATCTAAAACTCCATCCAACAAAAACAGTGATGACAGTAGTTTAAGAATATTTTTTATTCTGGTAATATAATTTTATCCTCAAAAGAGTTTACTAATATTCTGTTTATGTGTAGGCATTTGAGAAATGCTTTGTTACTAAAAGCTATTTAAAGTTGTGACAAGGACGATAAATTTTGAAAACTTTGTTTTTAAAAAATGTCTCTATCTTGTCCTAGAAATATTGACAAACGAGGGTTTTTTTATACGATGCAATTATTTTTGTTAAAAGATAAAGACATTATTTTGTAGTTAGGATTTATTACAGAAATGCGTTTATAAAATTGATTAGTTTTAATTTTAACCTATTTGGTTGGACTGTATTGACCCTCAACCAAACCAAGCTTAATTTTTAAAAAGCTAAAAATGCAGCAAAAAAATTTCATCAAAGAATACAAATAAAAAGATTTTTTTTTATTTTATTATAAAAAACACATCGTCAGTATATGATCTTAAACCAGTTTTTCAATAGATTTAATGTCCAATTACTAAATGTTTACCTTAGACGTTAAGGGTCAAAAAATTATAATTATTAATATCGATCACAAATGTTATCATATCAGTTTATTTCAAATATTGTCACTTTGTATTGAAAGTAACTTTAAAACGAAAGTATTGGAAGTGGTTTATTGACAAAATTATTATATAACTCAAAAATTATTGAATTTCAGATGATGAGGGCAACGACAATTTTTTAATGAAATCAATACGATACATCTGAAAAATATGTTTTGCCTACTCATAAAAAGCCCATTTTTTAATTGTTGGGTTTAATGCAACCTTAATTAAATGAAAACCAGGCTGGCAGGAATGAGGGAAACAATTTACAACTCCGGAAATATGCTCATCATGGATCCCGTCAGAGTTCAGATTCCAGCACGATGCTCATTAGAGGGAGACATTGGCATAATCAATCTTAAACGCGACAGATCAATCAATAGACACGCTTAATTAAATTATGTCTCTTTTTTCGATAGTGTTTTTAAAAAATCCACGCTTATATCGGATATTTTTACACGTGATAATTTGTTTTGTTTAATTTTAGTTTACATCTTATTTACTCTAGCTCGTAGCTTTATTTATTAAGAATCATTATTTTACTAATATTGTTTAAACTTGGTTTTTTGTTTTTATTATGTTCATTTTTTATATAATGCTTTCTTTTAAATTCTATTCTCTCCTTTATATTTATTTATGAATGACCTTACTTATGTGGATAATCTCTACGGGATGTATGGGATCGCACTAACTTCCCCAAATTCCGGAAAAAAAGTATTTATTTATGTCATTATTATTTATGTATATGTAGTAGTTAAGTGTATGTCTAAGGTTGCTGTATTTCAAACTTTCGTTACATTTTATATCGTCACAACTCAATGATTAGCGACATTTTGTTTATTTGGCATTTGACCTGTTCCCTTTACCATAAACAGCGATTGTTGGTCTGTTTAAGCTTTTGAACAAATAGTGATCAGCTGAAAAGCACAACGTGTATTCTGTTATGCTTATTATATGAATAATGTGATTTTGTCGTATGTAATCAATTTTGGAAAATGAAAGTCAATTGAGATATTTTTACGAAAATTTGGAAAGTTAAAAAAACAGTATTTTTAGAAAGTACTTTTGTGTGATTTATATCTACGTTTGTCGTTATAATCATAATATTACACTGCGCTTTCTAAAGAACCAAACACGAAAATTTTACTACATTATTTTGAAAACATTCCACGTTTTCATAAGTTGGGGATGAAACTATGTAAACGTTCCAGAAACTAGGTCGTTAATCGAGTATTTTAGATAAAACTTCTTGAATTCCGAAAACAAATTGGGAATTATTCATTTTGATCTGAAATGCAATCTCCACATTCATTAAATTTAAAAAGTTTTACTTTGATTACAATCGATATTATTACCGTGCTAATTAAGCAACCCATCTTGTCCGATCTTGTTATAATTCAAATATACGTCATAACATAAACGAAAGATTAAATATAATCAATCAATACTCATCCCTCAAAAGGTGTATAAGGTAAAATCATTAATGAAAATTAAACAATTATGTTTTTTAATGTAAATATCGCACAAGAGTTCCAACTGCTCCCAACCATCTGGAGAAAGTGGGACTTTTCCCCAATTAGGGTATGTTGTAGAACTAAAAGTGGTAGGAAGGGGAAGAACATGGAGAAGAAGGATTCCCTGATGTGGTCACAAAATACGGCTAAAGCCATTTCCGATTAACGTTTCGGTTGTAAATGGTGGTTTTTCACCAAGGCAATACTGATAGAATTTTCCACTTTGGAACGTGTAGCAAGAATACTATTCATTGTTTATGTTGAATGAACTGTAAAATAATACAAATTAATAAAATAATATATTTATTTGCGCAAGCCGCAATTTGAACCCGCGACCTCTGGATTAGTCGAGGATCTTAATCACTCAACCACTGAGGCCGCCGAGTGGTGATTCACCTTTTCAAGCGAATTAATACATTCGATTCGTTGATTCGGTGATTAATTTTGATTTCGGACATAAATATGTAATTAACAACCGAAACCGAAAACAGCCCACCCCATCACACATTACCTAAATGTCAAATGACAGGGAGAAAAAACATGTCTTATTCTGTTATTAGTGTTATTGCTTTCTTCTCGGTATTCTTTCACGCGTTGCTTGAACCGAATAGAGATAAATAAAATCAATTTAATATATCCAATTCGTAATATTAAAACCAATAAATTTGTTTTTTTGGACTTTTTTCGGTTTAATATCTTTGAAAATTACCACAAACTTTTAAAAATATGGTTCAAATGTAGCTTTTTGGACCAACAATAACATCGAAACTAACCTCAAAGAGTAGAATACCTAAACTTTGAAATAGTGGAATTTATGAATTACACATACGAGTGTGTGACATTGGACAGACTGGAAGAACTTTTTCAACTTGATTCATAGAACACATACGTTTCAATAAAAATAAAAATGTAGATTTTAAATTATCAGCCATCTCTTAGAGAAAAACCACGGCCCGCTTGCCAATAACGAGCCAACGCTTTCTTTAGATTAAATTTACTTAAGCAATTAGAAATAAACAAAATAATAAATTATCCCAACATAACATTAATCAATAATCAAAAAAAAAAAAATAAAAACATTTTAATAAAAAGCTTGACAATATAATTTCGTAAAATAATTCAATAAATAATCAGAAAAGATACTTAACAAATAGATTCACACAATTCATTTCACAAACGGGCAAGAAAACTAATGGAAAATCACATTATTGAATAATGAAGAAAAATCTGCCTTTAAAAGCAATAGTTTGTAATCACTAAATGGAGAAAACAGATGTTAAAGCTTAGTACATCACAGAACAATAAATTCAAGATAAGTTAGTTTTTACCGCAATTAGTAATTAAACAAGGAACAAAAAACATATAAATAAGTCGTTTCCATGTGGCCTAACCACAATTTGATAATGGTACTAAACGCCGAAAAAGCTATCACTACAAATAACAAAACTAAATAAAAATGATAATCAATTTAATTCAAGTGAATTATAAAAAAATCGAACAGAAGGGATAATTCGTTTCAATTTTTTCACATCTTGAAGGAAATTGATAATAATCCAACTAATTTGTAGGTGGGTAAAAACACAAAATTATTTACTGGATACGCGTAATGTAATTTAATTTATTACCTTGGTATCTTGTTTTTGTGGGTGCATTTCAAAAATGTCTCAGACATTAATTATTTTGTTCAGCTACTCGTAACTACTCATATCATCGGATTCATATAACAGTACCAGCCGTAAAACTCGTCTTTGAATACGTCTAATCTCATGTAACTATAGTGTACATTCGTCTACAAACACAGTTTTAATTAATTCGAAGACATGAGAGTTCTTAGGAAGTTGTGATACAACTAGAATTAATTTGGTAAAACAAGCACCTACCTATTACAGTCCAATGTTAGGAATTTACTAACTAGCGCCGTTTCTACATTATTTAACCATGTTATCACAGACAAAGAAAACACAAGATTGGATTTGAGGTATGAGATGCAGTTCTAAATTGAATAGTCTTGCATTATTTATGAATGGGCATTATTTGTCAATGGGCTTTTTGACAGGAACACCCGCTATTAGGATATGTAAACATTCATTATTAAACACGATTGACAAAAGTCAGAAACAAAATTGAAAATTTAGTAGCTCAGGTGTATTAATTAAATAAAAAATATATATTTGTTCATAGTTTTATTATGATTAGTTGTTAGTAGGTTATGCATGTACACAAACTAATATTTTAATAATACCAAATATTAATATTTCGAAAATGATTATTCTGATAAAAAACTGATTAAAAATATTCCAATAAAACCGATATTTCAGAGCAAAATTCTTGAAAATGGTATTTAAATGTTACACGTCCGTGTAACCATTTTTATTTATATCAATATTCTTCACCGAATTATGACTTACTGACATTCAACAAAATCCTTATACTATTTAATATAATATTGTTTTAAACATTCATTATAATTTTTTAATTAAATACTTCATTTTGATTACTTTTTTCTTCAATGTTTTTTTTTGGGTTTATGAAATACTTACCCAAAAGTAAAAAATACGAAATAAAAAGGTCGTTATAGAAAGCGGAAAAAAAACAAAGTTATTTATTGACAACTTATTGATATTATTTATTCAATAATGAATTTTATTTAGTTGAAAAATTAGCTCTGGACCATTTATCGGAGCACTATAAAAATAAGTAGATATTTAATAAATTTTAGTTTTTGTCAACAACTTATCGAGACAGTTTTTTTTTTAATTCGCTAAATAACTTTATTGTTGAACATTTTAGCCTACTGACTGAAGTAAATGATCTGATGTTCATTATAAGTATAAGTAATATTACGGCCTGCGTGGTCGAATGGTAAGACGCTCAACTATGAATCCAGAGGTCGCGGGTTCAAACCCGTCGTGCGCAATTAAATTTAATATAATTTATATGTTTCATAACACTTTAAATTCATATAAAATAATATATAGTATATTTGCGGCACGTTCCAGAGTGGTAGATACTCGTATTGCCCTGGTGAAAGACTACCATTCAGAATTGAAACGTTTTAGCTTAAAATGGATTTAGCCGTGTTTGGGGACCAGATCTGAATAGCCAGGTACATCCCAACCTTCCTCTTCCCATCTACTTTCCTTCTCCACTACCTTCAACCTCACAACATACCCCAATCGGGGATGCCATGGTCTCACTGACTCTAGACGAGTTGGGAGTAGTTGGGACTCTTGTGCGGTATTTACTATGTATTTTTTTATTTTGAAAAAATGATTGTAAATTAAAGCCGAGGAAAAATCGTTAGAAACACATATTTAATACTTTAAATTATCACTAGTGGGGAGGGCCGTTGAGATTTAAAAATTGTATCATGTTGATCCTAGTACATAATACTCCAATGGCTTTCGAAGGCTACAACTTTAAACCATATAAGATGGGACAGGAAGATAGTTTTGAAACAGTTGTATGACAAATCTGGTTCTGGAATGAGCCACCCACTATAACAGCCTTCCGCCCTCCCTGATTTACATAGGAGCCCACTGCGTTTTATACGTTCCGCCGTATTAAGCTCGTACTGAGACATTTTATATTTTACAAGTACGTTGGGATAAAGGAAAGCGTGCTTTAAATTATTACTTTAATATCCTACTTTAAGACACGTCACCCTATAGTTTAGTGTAGCAACCGCTTTGAAGTATTTTACGGATTTTTTACAGTCGTGTCATTCAGAGCTGCATAATTATGACACAATATCACCTAAATAATTTTATTTATATTTTTGAACACTCATTTTCAAACTGTTATAACACTTGAAAACTCTTTGCATGTTGTCTTCAAGCCGTGCTTCTGTATTTAAAAAACACTTAAAATAATAAAAATAAAAACAGAAAAATTTAAGTTAACTTTCAAAGAAATATAATATTTTTTAAAGTTGAAATCATGATAACATCATTTAAACAATATAAATTAGATAAACACTCAGAAAGAAAAAAAAGATTTGTGTACGACCGTAAACAGAATTGTTTCTTTTTATCATATCACTTTTATTTTCTGTATGTTTTTCTCATTTACATTAATCGAATAAAATTAAAAACATCATTTAAAAACAAATTAACAACATTAAAAAGGCAGAAAAAAAAAAGAAAAGGTTGTGACCGAGATTCGAGCTCGGGACCTTTTTCATTTACCTTTCTGCCACTTTCGTCATTCTCATACTTCTTTGAAAACTATCAATATTATTTTGCAAATATTTATTTTCCGTTATTGGAATCCATATTTATAACCATTCTATCGAAATTCTAATTGAAAACAATCGCAAACATAAAAAGCGTAATGGATAGAATTTTCCATTTTAATATACTAGAATATATATTTTAACTTATTTAAGCTTTAAGCTTCAATTTGATATGAATTATTCAAACAGTATCAATTACATTTGAACACCATCATTTAGAAAAGATACAGAAAAGACAATATATTAGATTGCGACCAAAACCCTCTCCTTTATCCGGGAAAAGCGCATTGACTAATTGTTATGTTACATAAATATGTTCTTAATTCTGTTAGAATTAATATCACAATAATGTTTCAGTTTTGTTTGTAGTTTTCGTGTTAAATTTTTGAAACTAACTAACTAACCATCACGCTGTTTCCCCGCAGGGGAGTAGGCAGAGAGGACGGACCGCCATACAACTCTGTCTTGGCACACACTTCTTGCTTCATTTACATTCATACATCGTCTCATACATACTCTTCTGTTATTCTGACTCTTCACATTTTCGGAACTAGAAGTTTTTAATTTATTTATCTTTACTACCCCGGCTACACCTGGGATTTTAATTTTTCAATATAATAGAAATATATTTATTATTTTTTGTAAAATATATTACATCAAAATTATAAATTATAATAAACGGTCAGACAATTCGTTGCCCACAATACAAGCAAGCGTATCTCAGAAAACTTTAAAAATGAGATAAGTTTTACAATGATTCATTCTTAGTTTTATGCTGTTGCAAACCGACACATTTCATAACCTCGTTTTGTTTTTTGGTCCGATTAGCGAAACATTTGATAAAAAGTATGAGAATCCGGAAAAGAAACTGTTTTTTTGGCTCTCCTGGAAAGCCGCTAAATTTAACGCCTGTTTGCGTAGTAGGCGACGAATTTATTTTATTTCTCAGTAGATGCCACGACTTTTAGCGAAATCTTTTTTTCTGAAAAAATATTTAAAAATATGGACTGCGTAATATGGTAGTATCTTATTTTATTTTCGCGTTAAATAGATATTTGAGAGCTGAATTGGTGTCATTCGACTAGAAACAGCTGAAATGAATATTTTCATGACCCTAAAGCTCTCCGAGAATTCGAGAATATTTTCTACTTTAAACGAATTGACAGAATAATGGTTTATAGTTAATATATTAAAACACTTTTCGTTTTACTACCATGCCTAAAATTAAGAACCTTGTGTGACTATTTAACGACAAACATAAAAAACTTTACATGATGACAAGTTGTAGAGGATGTTTAAAATTGCCTGAAATTTTTTTAAAAATACATGTTGGCACCAATTATAAATATTTAACTACTTTGAATGCTCAGTTCTAAACAAGCTTTTTGGTTCGAAACTGAAGCCATAAATTTGTTCAGTGAACACGCCGTGCAAAAAGCCGAATGACATCCCTTTAGCCTTTGTGTTGGGACTTAGGGCCGGCCGGGTGGTGGTGAGGTGGAGGCGGGGAAGGGGGGCCGGGCCGGTTGCACGCGCACTCAGCGAACGGGCGCGCTGTGCAAAAGGCATTGATTTACGAATAGAAGGCTCATGCTCAATACTATAAGCCTACGTGTTATATGAATTTATCAAAATAATAATGTAAAAAAATAATCAAGTATTTGGTGTATTTAATATTAAAAAAACAAACCTGCATTTTGTCACATTATGCATGGTTTTTACATAAATTACTTATAAAAAAAGATTTTTTATACTCGATTGAGAGGTATTTTTTGAATTTGGAAAAAAGAGATTCCTCAGCTGTATTTGGGTAAAATCATTTACGACCGTGTTTAGGAAGATACCGTCATTCTAACCACAATTTCTAATATGGTGGAACCTCGGTTTACGAGCGTGATTTGTTACAGAAAAGTGTAAGTTTAGTATTAATTACTATATCAAAGCAAAATTTCGCATCAGAAATAGTGAACACCATCATGATTCGTTATAAAAGAAACCCATACAAACTTTGTGAGTATTATTATTACATTTATTTTTTTATGTATAGGTACCTACATTTGTTATCAAGTCCACACATGCACTCGAATTTATTGATTGTTCACTAACGGAATAACTTTTTGCCTCCTTTTGAGTATTTCGCAAGAATGTGTCGTTGCATTGTCGTTGAACAGATTCATCGCTCGCACTTACTCGGGTGGTGATTTTCTACCAAATTTTCTACTGTTTCCTTAATTTTACAAATAAATTACTCGTATACCAAGACATCGCTCGTTTATCAAGTTACAAAACACCCGCAAACCGCGTCACTCGATGATAAGATAGTTTAAATATTTACAGCGGATGGACGGGAAAGGACAATATGTGACGCGCACATTGATGTAAGATTGACGCCCTGCATGGTCAAGTGGTAAGACGCTCGACTACGAATCCAGAGGTTGCGGGTTCGAACCCGGCGTGCGCAAATAATTTTTATTTAATTAATATGTTTCACAACAAATTTAATTGATATAAAATAAAATTTGCGGCACGTTCCAGAGTGGTAGATACTCTAAGTATCGCCCTGGTGAAAGACCACCATTTAGAATTAAAACGTTGCTTTGAATGGCTTTGGCCGTGTTTGGTGACCAGATCTGAATAGCCAGGTACTTCCTTACCTTCTCCTTCCTCATCTCCTTCCTCTCCCCACTACCTTCAGCCTCACAACATACCCCTGTTGGGGATGCCATAGTCTCACTGGCTCTAGACGATTGGAAGCAGTTGAGACTCTTGTGCAGTATTCACGTAAAAAAGAAAAAAAAGATGGCGTTACGCCCAGCAAGATAAGGCACGATGAAGCTTACAAAATATTTTTTCAAATCGTGTCGGATGAGTTAAAATAATAGAAGATTATTTATGAGATATTTTTTAAATTAATGAAGTCAGTAATTCTGCGAGAGCAGAGTTTTGCGGTTTTTGATCGTCTCAGCCTTTCCCTGCGGTAAAAAGACCTCGTAGTTAGTCATTCACTCACAACCTAAAAGCTATCATATAAGCACGCCAATAGCGAGAAATAATCTTGTCAAATACTTTTATCATAACTAACTAACCATCACGCCGTTTCCCGCAGGAGTGGGAATAGAAGATAGACCGCTATTCAACTCTGTCTTGGCACCAATTCCTTGCTTTATTTACATACATACATCGTCTCATACATACTCTTTTGTTATTTTGTTTCTTGACATGGCCTGACTCAAGTGTTTGATTAACTTGATCGTGCCATGTCTTCCTCGAGGGTCCTCGACTTCTTCTTCCATTCACTTTCGCATCTTATATTTTTTTCACACTCTTCTTCTTTCATCCGCTCTACATACTCATCTAAGCGTCCCTTTCTAGATCCTATTCATTACGCTTACATCAGCCTTGCATTCTTTCCGGATATCCAGATTTTTTAATACGGTCATGGTTTTACAGCACATGTGCCTCAGGGATCTCATTTCTACAGCACTCAGTCTACTTTCATCCTTCGTCTGCCAGTTCCATTCCTTACTGCCATCAGGGTTGGTATAAGCACTGCTTTGTGAACTGCTAGCTTCGTTTCTTTGGTCATTTTTTTTATTTGCGTCAACAGCGTTCAGTTCTTCATTAATGGTGTTTCCTGCATTAAACTTTTATCATAAACATTGTTTGAAGCTTAAACGTCTTCAAATATTGTTATTTATTAAAAGCTTTTCACATGCATAGATGTTTCACTAAAATCTAATGAGTTTTTTGCATAGTACTTTTACTTGGCTTTACGGGACTAAATTTCAATATAAAACCAACAAAGGGTTGGGTCATTGAGATAAATTGAATAATGGGCTAATAATGGCGTTTAAAAAAGCCTCCACCCCATTTTATGAGGATAGATATACGGCGGGCGCTCCAACAAAGCAACCCAAGTAAGTAGGTATGTCGCGAATGTAATATCTAAGAATAATGCTTCCACTATATAAAATATACAAATAAAGCACATGATATAATATATTCATAAGGTTGAGTTAATTTAGAATATACAAAAAAGAACCCTTATTCTACATCTTCCAAAATCATTTGGTAACTTTTTAAATAAGGTTCTATAATTTTTATTTTATCTGAAGAGATGCAAATATATGGTCTTAAATTAATATAGGTAGAACTCTAAAAACTGTATTATTGTAATCAAAATTATTTTTATTCATTAATTACATTTTGCGTCGTTTGGTAATATAATATATAATGACAATAAGTATGTCTTATGGATAAATGTTTCCTTTTCCATTTATAAAGACAACTGAAGGTTTCAAACGGTTCTATCCCTATTAAAATTATGATTAGTAGTAATGAGGTGATCTACTATGTCATAATATTTTCTTTTGCGCTTAATCATTTTTGACAGTTTCGAAAAACATGGTAAAGTCTTTTATCGGATATTTTAAATAATTTTAAGTTAATAAATTTGTTGCATCTATCTAATGTGTTCTGCCAGGTAAGTATGTTCCTGTATATTTCCTCTGTACCTTATTTAAATAAATATTAATATTAACTAGGAATTTATACTAACTAGAAATTTAAATTTGTACAACGTCCTTGTGGTGATTTTTTTACAAAACGGCGCTATTCAAATATTAATACTAACTAACCTTTTTTTAAAAGCTTACAATGAAACGCCAGTCTTTTATCAATTTTATTTTACCCACTAAAAAATGTGTTTTTCCTGTTGACTCTTAGTACAAATCCTGTAAAAATTTGATTCCAGACTTAATAAATATTTAAACTTGTTCAAAAGCTTTCTTATAAAAAACTTAGTATTTATCCCGTTAATGAACTTTTCTACCGTTAGAGACCATATTTTTTTAATTTTTTTAATTTCGAAAATATGTCTATAGGATTCTTCACATGAATGTGTTCAACGCAAATGCCTACTCTTAATATCGTCATTTTTTTTTTCCGTGAGATATTAAGACAAAAAATCTTCGGTTTCACTTACGCCCAAAAAAGACAATGAGGTATCCTTTCGTGGGCAGCCTTTTATAAATGAGATTATTTAATGGGCTATTAAGTCAACAATACGGCATTAATGTTACCAGCGCCCGTTTCTGCCGCAATTCAATGCGGTGCTTTCGCGAACTAATCGCGGAACATATTTGAAATTTTTGGCGCCAGAACATTACTCTCCCTTTGCAGGATTGAACCGAGCTCGTAAAGTAAAGAAAACAGAATATTGTATTGTGTCTTACATTCTCTAGAACGGAGATGTAACGAGGGGTGTGGAAGTACAAACACTTTGGGGGAGATAGCAGGTGTTGGGTTACTTCTAAAGATCTGCTGTGGATAAACGAAGATAAAAGAAAAATACAAAAAATAAATTCGCGTCTCAGTTGTTTTCTTAATAACACTGTAAATATTTTTAAGTACAGTAGGTTTATATGCTTTCGGGGACGTTCTGCTGCTAGCAAGTGATTTTTCATGAGGTAACTAATTCAAAATAACGTTATTGTATTCAAAGAAACATGAGAAATAAAATTACGCTTCAGTTTTCAAATGTATGAAATTTTTTTGCAAGCTATTATTAACTAAGCTAAGATATTTATTTTTTTAAAGAAAGACAAACATTCCCGGGTTACGAATAACCTGACAATATTTGAAAAAAAACTGTTACTATCATCATAATAAGCGAAAGATGTCGCTTGTGCAATGATGGAGGACTTAGCCAGCGGAGGAATTGAACCCACGACGCCCGGGTGGGAATCCGACGCGTCTGTCTACTCATCTACCGACCAGTCCATCATTGAATACATTTTGTTCTCTTCTTGGGAAAATTCAATCGTTTTTTATTACCTTGGCGTGGCTTGATCACCAGTCATTGATATAAACCTAAGAAATGTAAATTATTTGACAAAGCGGTTCTACTGACAAATATTTTTAATAAAAACAATGAGTTTATAAAAAAGTAATATAATGAATCAAAAAGAACGAGGTAAATTTAAAAAAAAATCATTTGTGTGGTTCTCAATGGCTTCGTTTGTCATTTGACCAGTAAGAAAGAAGAATTGTAATAGTCCTGGGAGTTTAAAAAAAGTGTGCAAAAAGAAAGCGAATGAATTTTGTTTTGCGGCAGTAATATAACCCGTGCAACGATTTTAAGATTGTTCGCCCGTCACTAGCTCAGGTAATAACTAAATTTATAGTTACTTTCTTCGTGAATTTTCTCAATTCTGCCATATCGCCATGTTATTCGTTCAGGTTGGAAAAAACGGGACGATTTTAAATACAAAATATCTTTCATTTAAATGAATTTTAATGCATACTTTATCATCACGTAAATTATACAGGGCGAAAAAAATGTGTTTTGTGTGGGTTATCATAACATCAAAAGTAAATTTTATCTAGGAATCTTTTTGTCTTAAAATATATCAACTTCTTGTGATTCATCAACTTTGTTTTTATTTGGTTAGGTTCTTTAAAGTTCTTGTTTTTGTTTGGAATTTATTTAACTTCAATACATTTTGATGAAATATCTTCGTGTGTACGTACGGACATACGTATGTGACATATATAAAATTGGAACTAACATATGTGTTAAGATTATTTTATTTATGAAAAATCTTCAAATCCATACAAGCGATAAATTATCTAACTAGATATATATTATATTTACTATTCCGGACGTTTTTTTTTCTATATTTGAAATTTACGTTTTCTTTTAATCTCTAGAAACGGAATTTCTCTGTTTTCTTCTTGGTAAGTCCGTGATTTTTTAAGGGTAACAACTTGCGTGATTTTTTTTAAATAACGTTTTATGTGTATACCGCACAAGAGTCCCAATAGCCCAGCGATGGGACTATGACATCGCCAATTGGAATACATTTTGAGGTTGAAGAGGGTGGGGAGGAGAAAAAAATGGGGAAGAGTAAGGTTGGAAATTACTTGGCTATTCAGATCTGGTCACCAAACACGGTTAAAGCCATTCCAAGCAACTTTTCAATTCTAAATTGTATTTTTCACCAGGACGATACTGATACCATCTACCACCCTGGAAATCAGTATATTTATTTTGGAGGTCAATCGAACCCCTCATTGCCAGGGAAGAGTTCATTTTGACCTTCTCTGATATTGGATCAAACAAAGTATATAATTTTAATTTAATAAAACCAAATGCACTGAACTTGTAAGACCTGAGTGCAATGCTAGTTTCGCAAATAGATGGCTACCTACTTATTATTTGCTCAAAGCTGTAAGTTCAAATTCCCTCGAATTCAAATAAAAATGCTAGAAGAGCATAAACTTGTTAAAAGCCTCTGCAGAAGCAACGTGTACTGATGGAAACCTTCTTTACTTTAAATGCACTACACGTAGGTATTACCTTTATAAGAATATAATATTGGTTATATTGAATTTGTTAACACTTATGTTTCGATATACCTACACATACTCCGAGTTAAGATAAAATAGAGATAGTTAATATTCAATTATCTTTTAGCCATTCGCAAATAATTTTGTTTTTAAGCCACTTTATTTAAAAACAAAATTATCACGGGTTTCTATTTTTTTTGCCATTCGCATTGAGTTATGTCAACCTCCGTGGTCGAGCAGTAAAGATCCTCAATTACGAATCATGAGGTCACGGGTTCGAATCTCGACGTGCGCAAATAAACTTTTTTTTTAAATAATATAAGTTATTAACATTTGATTAATATAAAATAATATTTATAATACTTGCGACACGTTTCAGAGTAGAAGATAATATCAGTATCACCTTGGTGAATGACCATCATTTAAAATCGAAATTTAGTTGTTTAAAAATGGCTTTAACTGTGTTTGGTGACTTTATAACCAGGTACTTCACTAACTTAGTATTTCCCGTTTCTTATTCCTCTCCACTACCAACATACCCCAATAAGGGACGCCATAATCTCACTAGCTTCGAACAGTCGAGATTCTTGTGTAAAATTCACAATTAAAATATCTATATTTGTTAAATAATAACAATACTAACATCATTATATCAACAACGAGTGTTAGAAATGACAGTATTCAAGAATTTCAGAACAAACTGTGATTTACAAAAATCGTACTGCGTAAAAAAAGTCTCAACAATTCTAACGCATGCATATAAATTGCAATTTATTTTTAAAAAGTTAATTATGTTACATGACAATTAGTACCTTCTTAATATCTTTCAAATATACATACATCATATGTGTCTCCGTAGTGTAATAGTCTACTCGTTATATTTTGTGTCTGAAGTTTGCGGGTTTGATTCCAACGTACCTGTAAAATAAAAGAATAATAATTTTATATTTAAATAATATTAATAATCTAAAACACAAATATGAAACAGAAACAAGCCAGAAACTAAAATGAACAATGGTCATGACTGAGACTCGAACTCGGAACCTCTACTCTATTCAGGAGTAATACTCTGCCAATTAAATCACCGAGACTTCATTAGAATGCGGCATTTTAAAACGATCTCAGACTTATATTGAAAATTATCAATATTATTTTTTTTTCCGATTTTAGACTTCTATCTTTTGTTCATGTTCTTTTTAGTTTCTTTTATTTGAATATTTAATAATAAATAAACATCAGTGCTTTTGAAGTTAATTCCAATTTTTTCTTTGTTAAATGATCCATAAAACAGCGATTGTAGAAAATATGTAGTAAATAAAATGGCACCAAAAATCAACAAAAAAACAACAAAAATGAGTGTAGAAAATACATTAAAAACCTCTTTTTTAAATATGTAATCCTGGAAACGTCCTAGTTTTCAGTATATTTCGCGAGAATTCGGAAGCGAATACGGTATTTTGATGCGTTGGTTCTATTTTCAAGATATTTGGAATATAAAACGTGTATCGGCCTCACGTCAGCCTGAACATAAATATAAAGTGACGCCGTACCGGGAAATCATGTTGACGCGCGAATATTATTTATTATTGAGAAAATAATGATTCGACTAACAATTTTATATTTCTTTGGAAAGTTTTCCCTGAGCTGCGGCAACCTTCGATCACTTCAACGAATAAATAATCAACTTTTTAGGAGGAATAATGAAACCTGGCACACTTGACCATTTTTCCGACGCAAGATGGCGACAATACCTCAAAAGTGAAATTCACGGCGGAAGCTATTTTTTAAAAACTATTTCCAGACTTCAAAAAAAATCCTAATTAGAATAATAGAAACATATTTAATTATGTTCAAAGAAAATATGCAAGAGCAGGGTCGGTACACAGGTAAAAAATATTTCCTGTTAATATTTTGCAGTTTATAATCATACGAGTATATCTCCCTGTTGCACCAACTATTTAATAAAAACTTTTTTTTACCTCAACACTCCCGTCCCGAAAGGGGTTCTATTGGCACCCCAGAGGAGGGTTTTATGCGATATATTAGATAAAGATAACTAGTTTTAAGTCACGAGTTGTAATTTTTAGTTGGGTGTCACTGACTATGGGTCTAGTTTTACTTTTATTTATTTTAGTTACTTGTACATTAAAGTTCACAAAGTAACTATAAATCATATAATGTTTGGCTTATTATAATAATAATAATTTATAATAATAATTGACTGATTTATATAGCGCCGTTTTCGTGGCAGAAATATCACCTCAAGGATGCTTTATAACATAATTAACATAATATTAAAGCTAAGACTTAATAATGGCTTGTGCTTAATACTTATAGCTAGTGACTTACAACTAACATATTTACATTAACAAATACATGTAATGGTTGTTGCCCGTGCTGTCAAATCTAGGGTAGAAAAAAACTAAGTTCAGCACTTGGACTGAGTGATCAAAAGTGTAGTGAAGCAAACTGACGTTATTGTGGGTATGATAATTTAAAAAGGTGAGTATTTGGTTTTGCTCTGAACTCAGTTGAGCTGTTGATCTTTTGCAAGTGTGAAGGGAGGTAATTCCAAGCTCTGTGGCCTGTGACAGCAAAAGCTTGGTCTCCGAAATTGGTGTTGGGATTGCTTTTGGGTACTGTGAGTCTACCTACGGCCGTTGGAAGTGCTGATCGAGAAATTACTTGTCACGTATTAATATCGCTCGGAATGCACAGTTCCGACAAGTAAGTACGCACCATGTCAGTTCGGGACATTTAAGCCAATGAAGGCAATAGATGGGAGTATTTGAAAACACCGGTTATCGGCCTTGCTCCGGCGTTAAAAAAATGACTGAAGTCTGCCAGTATATATTTTGGGGAGACTTGCATGTATGCGATTGCAGTGATCGAGTGGTGACACAACGTATGCGTTTACCAACATCTGGATTTATTTTGACGCAGGTGAAAGCAACCTGCGTTCATTGTTTTGTTTATCTGGGATTCGAGTGAGAGCTCTGCATCTGATGAACACCTTAGAGTTTCACGCCATTTTCACTATTTGATATTACATACTTGTGTATTTTATATGGTTCTTAGAGGCTGTTTTAAATTTATTACTTGGTATAATTTTCATGGTTTCTGGCAACGCATTGTAAAATTTCATCTCCTTATAAAGCAAACGGTTTTGTTTATTGGATTTATTCTTTCTGCTAGTCTCTTGATTTTTTTGTATTTCCTTTGTATTATGTCTGTGAATATTCACGTTTTAAATAATTTGAAAACAAGTTTTTTTTTGTTTCACTGTTAATCAATTTAGTTCGTCTGACATATTTTCTACTTTTGTATATCTGTTTCGCCTAAGTATAATTCTCATTGCTCTATTTTTGAGAATTCGAAACTTGTTTTATCATCTGTGGTTATACAAGAAAGAATCTTTGAACAGTAATAAACATGTGGAGCAATAATAAAGAGGTAATGAAGTAATAATAATGAAATTTTAGATGTAAGTCATTAGTTATAAGTTATACTCGGTAGTTAGTTACTAGCTATAAGTCCTAATTGTAAGTCACTAGTTGAAAATATTAGTTGTAAGCCATTAGTGATAAATTTTAAAAGTAAGCTATTAGTTATAAATTTAAGTGATAAGTCATAGGTTGGATAAATTAATTTGTAAAGCGCCCTAGAAGTGATTTCCTCACGAAAACAGCGCTTTAAAATTTATCCATTTATTATTAATATTATTATTATTATTATTACTGAAATATTATAAATACAATTCTCTCTAAGTATTTTCGAAAACAAATTACCTAAGATTATGTCATGAAAATGCTCAATAAGCGAGGTCGAATGGGGTAACTACGTCACCCCTCTTTGGAACGTATGTTTGATTGTTACTTTTATATGATAGGTACGGAAAGGTCACAAGGCTTCTATGTTATTTTAAATATCACGTTGACAGTGTTGTAATCAATGTGTCTTTATTTAGTTTAATAATAAATTTCAAATACTATGCCATTTCGAAGTTCTTTGTAATGGAAAACAAAATCAATATTCACGTAGTGTAGATTAATTATTTAAAATAATTGGATAATTTCAATACACTACATGTTATAGTGATAAACATTACGTTATTGTAAGATATACATATCTTGTATGTATTCGACCTATAGAAGATGGGAGAAATTCGTTCACTCTTTCAATCGGCTACATTGATTAAATCACCAAATAAAAATGATTACCGTCAGTGCGGATTGAAAATTATATTAGGAAGCAAATGAAAATATCAAATTTGCTAAATTAACAATAGATTTATTAACGCTTACTATTTACAAGTTCATAATGATCGCAGAATTTCAGAAAACCGTTATAATCTTGTAATAATTAAATAAATTTGTTTGACACACCTATATTCTTAAGCATTTCCTGAGCAAGTAAGAAGGATTCATTTTATTATTCGGGGAAAACTTAGTTTGCTCCTGTTTGATTATTTGATATTGTTGGAATCCTACGTGATGAAACTTTTCTTCCTGTATTTTATTTCCCCGAAAGCTCGATGAAAAATCATTTGGTATATAAACAACTTGCTGGTTTTATAATGGTTATCGTATTT
The DNA here is from genome assembly GCA_022651775.1 of Drusus annulatus. NCBI lineage: Eukaryota > Metazoa > Arthropoda > Insecta > Trichoptera > Limnephilidae > Drusus > Drusus annulatus. The sequence goes on along the minus strand of JAGWCC010000500.1, from coordinate 286,059 downwards.
TTCATATTCAAAGTATGAGTTTCTCGTGTTATTCAATGTATTGCATTTTAAAATGTATTTCAAGTTCTTTTAAACACTTTTAAGTCGACTTTTTGTTTGAAACACACCCTGAAAGAAAGTTTCAAAGGTATTGGAACTTAAAACCGACGAGACTGAGATGACATATGTACCTGCTTGTGTTTAATATCTTCAGTTATGGCAATGAGAGCTTATTTTATCTTGATGCTTAGCCATACTAAAAAACGACATAAGCCAGAGAAGAAAATAAATATTACCATCGCCCATATATTTCACAACAGTCTCAAATCAACAAAACAGAAAGAAAATCAAAATCAAACAAAATTGAAAAAATGGACCAGCTCCTTAACGCTTGTTGAAAATATGGCACCAAATAAACTTTTTCATAATAAGTCTGTAAAATGAAGAAAATTTTAGTTGACTCAGTTGAAAGGTCAACACTGCATCCACAGGCAAAAAATTGGAAGGATACTGCACGAGGTCAGTAAAAGTAGAGGCGTTTCTTAGAGGCCACATTTAAAGCAAATCAGTTTCGTTATTACAAAACCTTATTAATTCTACCTTTTGAATAAAATAAAATAGCTGCAGGTTTCATCAATAGCGTGACACCGTAACAGATGTTGACCAAACCAGTGCGAAAATGTATATATTCATTAAATAAAAATGAGAAATTACACTGAGAATATTTTTAAAAATTTCTTGATTTATCCGTTTAATTAAAGTTCAGTAAACACGCAACAAAAACAAGGTGAACGAATGAGGTGAGGATTATTAAACTTAAATCTCATTTAATTGACGATCAAGTCAACGATCAATGTATTTTTTCCTTTGATTGGTCCCCTTAAACGACGATTTCCGTCCCGTTTCAGTTTTTGATCAAATTCTGAACTGCCGTCTATTAGAACAGCACCAACGTTCTGCTTAATATCAACCTTCTTTATAGCGTATACGTTTAATGCCTACGAAAGGCAAAAAATAGGTTTCAAATATTCAAACAATTTCCAAAAATCTTGCTTCATTTAATAAATAGATACTAAAGAACGAAAAAATATATATTTTACTGGTTGTATGAGTAGGTATCACGTTTTCACACCTTTTGATGTAGACTGAAGCATAATTTTTGTACACATATTAAATTAACTATCTAAAGCAACAGCAAAATAGCATCAATCTATTTTATGAATCCGTGACATTATTATTTTATGTTCACATTTCGCATACAACACTAATCAGACCATAAACTTGAATTATGAATTTTATCATCATTATGTGTGGTTTGTGTTCTTTTTCCGAGTGTACAATAATAATTTTGCTGTCAAAAAAATAATGCGTCGTAAAAAAACTACGAGATTTGGCGTTAGTTTTCCACATTGAAATGGAACGAAGCAGATTTAACCCGCACTATATAAAATAAAATTGTAAAATTGTAAGACACTAAAATCTTTAAATAGAACTAATCTTCGTTTCGTAAAAGAAAAATATGTTAAAAAATGTATCAAGAAATTCAATGAGTTGCTTGCTATGGAAATAGATCCTACATAGCTTGGTATCGTTAGCGTGTCGTGCTTTTTCCGTGTTTCTGGTTGGTATTTTTATACGCCAAAAGGTTTTATTTAATCCAGCCTATTGTATGGCAGTAGATTACTTTTACAAGTAAGAGATTACTTTAGCTAATCCCTAAACCTTCAGCGGTTCGTGATTTTTTTGTGATAGAGGGCTGAATTTAAAAATGTGTAATTATTTTTTTGTTGTTAAAGCGATTTCTCAAAATTAAGGTGTTTAAAGCTTTTTTTGCGACGAAGTTTCTTTGCGACTTTGTTTCGAAAAAGTAGGAAAAAAAAAAGTTTTTTTTAACATTTTATTTATTAATTTACTTTTTTATTGCCTACTAGTTTCGTTAATTTTTTTTTTCAAATTTATATTTCCGAAAATATTTATCCTCGAAGCACTTTATTTTGTTGAGTTCTTGTTAAGGGTTTGTCTCGCGTATTTTTTTTATATCGATGGCTACACATACGAGTAGTAGATGATTTATTGACGAGTTCGGGGCTATTTTGAAATTATTTTCCAGAAAAAAATATTTTCTCCCGAGAACCTCATTTCATAGAACAGGAATTTATAGTCCAGTCGCGGGTAACATGCGATAAAAGGTAGTTATGTCCATTATTTTTTAACGTTAAATATCTTTCTTTCAAAGCATTTTTGATTGAAAGTGTTTCGAGATTGTGACAGACAGATTTTATTCATTAGATAAGTTTTGAGATGCTGTTACCACGGCGGGAGTGCTGAAACTAATTTTCAAACGTACTTTCCATGTTTATCTTCTAACTTGCTGGAGCAGTATGATAAAATATGACAGACATTATTGATTAACTTTTTGATATGGGGCGTTATATTTTAGTAAAGCAAAAATGTATACCTTTTATGATACTTCAGGTAGTTTATCGACAGGATTGTATGTTAAAGAACAAAATGCGTTTTAGAAGTTACAAAAAGTATAGAGAGAAGAAAAAATATTTTTAAAACCAAAAGATTTTCAAGGATTATTAGAAAAAAAAACATTTTTTCAAATCAAATTTTTCGATACAAAAAAATCGCTTTCCAAGTCATGTTTCCAACATTCACGGTATTTTCGGCATCAGGCAACATTTTTTAAATAAATAACTTAAAACTTAGAAAATAAAAATAAAAAACAGTAAATAATAAAATTATTTTATAGTAATGAAACTTTAGAATTGTAAAATAGCTTGAAAAATCATTAAGTTCAGCAAAATACCATTTTCCGTAAAAATGCACCGAATCGTTTTAGATATATACATGTCGAGGTTTGTTCAAAAGAAAAGGTGAATTTCGAATTTTTTCGAAAAGTATTTATTCATTCATCAATATCCATTTTCTTCCCTTCAAAGTAATCCCCCTCAGATATAATGCACTTATGCCAGTGCTTCTTTCAACCCTCGAACCACTTCTGGAATGCGCTTTTCGGTATGGCCATCAGCTCGTTCTTCGATTCTGAATTTATCTCATCAATTGTGGCAAAACGCTTTCCTTTCATTGGTTTCTTCAGTTTCGGGAATAGGAAAAAGTCGGAGTGAGCCAAATTCTGGTGAATACGATGGTTGAGGCATGATAACGGTGTTGTTTTTGGCCAAATAATCATGAACATGCATTGATGTGTGAGCTGGTGCATTAGCATGATGCAAAATCCATGATTTGTTTTTCCACAATGCTGATCGTTTGAGCCGTATTGTTTCACGCAAACGTTGCATAACTTCCTTGTAGTATTACTTATTAACCGTACGACCTGTTGGCAAGAACTCGTGATGCACCACGCCATTGTAATCGAAGAAACCAGTGAGCCAAACCTTCACATTTGATCGAAATTGACGTGATTTTTTCGGTCTTGGCTCTTCTGGCCGCTTCCATTGAGATGATTGGGACTTGGTTTCAACGTTATAACCATATACCCACGTTTCATCACCAGTTATGACCCTTTTGAGCAAATCTGGATCGTCGTTGACGTCATTCAACAACTCCTGAGCGATACTAATGCGACGTTGCTTTTGCTCAAAATTTAGCAATTTCGGAACAAACTTCGCTGCCACACGTTTCATGCCCAAAACATCCGATAAAATTGCATGGCATGAGCCGATTGATATGCCAACAACCTCTGCAACTTTTCTAATAGTGATTCGACGATTTTTCAAAACCATTTTTTTCACTGTTTCGATGTTTTCTTTGTTTGTTGGCGTGGTTGCGACTCCAGGACGCTCATCGTCATTAACATCTTCTCGGCCTTCTGTAAAGCGCTTGTACCACTTATAAACACTTAGACAAAGTAGACTTGCCGAATGCCACAGTCAAAATTTTAAGTACATTGGAGCACTTTATTCCATTTTAACGCAAAATTTAATACATATTCTTTGATCCATTTATTTCAAAAGTAAAAAATCGAAGAACACACAAAAACGTGACTAACCTTTCCAGTTGTCAAAAACAAACCACTAATCTAAAATGGCCGATAATGCTAACATATGATAAACATATGTGTACCAACATAACAACAACAAAAAACGATAATCGAATGTACACAGCCCGCGGAAATTCAAATATTCACCTTTTCTTTTGAACAGGCAAAAATAATGTTATTTCTATATTGTACCTAAATACTTTTCATTAATCGCTGTCTTTGGATCGGCTTAAATTCAGACCTGAATAAATTACAACTCACTGACAATGTTTTTACCCGGTGGGTATATTCTGATGAACACAAAGGAATCATTTTTTTCAATTGACGTATGGGGACATTCTATATTTTCAAACCTACGTTTGAAGTATCGGTAGGGGACTTATATAAAATCATAAACACGAAAACGGAAAGTCGGTTGTCTGAAGATCGAAAAAAAAAATGACAAACAAGTACAATTGATGACAAGGCTGGAAAAGGTACAACCATAACTATTGTATTTTGTTTTCTTCAGGTGAGCATTCGATTTTCCCTTTTGTAGAGTGTAACAGTTTTCATGAAAGCAGCAATTCATAGTTTAAAACGATTCGCGTAAGTTTTCATAAATAATTCAGATGAGCTTCCAGTGCACTATTTTGAACTCAAAACATTGACATACATCGCATGAGAGATTTTTTTAGAAGCACTTAAGCTTGGTTTCATAAAACTTTAGAAAATAATCGATATATTTGTTAAAAATCACTTTGAGTTAAGTTATAAATACATATTGTAATCAAGAATATTTATCAACTTATAAAAAACATTTTATCGCAGAAATAAGGATTTGATAGATATAAAAAAAAATCATCATTCAATTATATCTCCCTAAGATGAAACGAAGTTTTTGCGAAACCGTTTTGTTTTTCTTTATTTGGGTAGGTTTCAGGTATGTGTTGTTTTTTTAATGAAATTCTTAATTATGAAGATACCATGTTGGTTCTAGCCATAGCTCTCTTAATTAGTTATTTTTAGCAGACAAGAGAAACTGTTAGAAGAAAAATAAGGGTAATAACAACTTGGCTATTCAGAGTAATGGTGATGCATCATGCTGAAGCAAGGGTAAATCTAAACATATCTTCCACTAAAACGAAACGCAAGCTGTTCATTCAAAAAATAATTTATTTGTTTATATAATAATAAATTTTGATTTTGGTCAACCTCCTCTCTCATAAATGGAAAACGAGTTGTCGTTTTATGTCCATGAAAAACGACTAAAACGTATTTAACGTTATACGCGTACAAATACAAAAACTTCAATTCAAATCCTTTTCTCAATGATTTCTGGTAGCTCTTCTATTCAACTTAAATTAGAGGATTTTTCTCAATCAATCAGAACATAACCTTTTTTTTCGCTTCTCTCACTCACCGTCCCACTATTCTACTTCGCTCAAAAATGTCTTCTCTGCACAAACATAACGTCTCCTCAACGAGCTTTCCCCTGATATACGGAGTGATTTCTTTTCCCATCAGATAAATGTTTTATAACTACTAACATTAACCGCTTACCTTTTCCATCCCAATTTGAAATCATTAATGTTATTACTTAAAACGATTTTTTTTTTAGTTAGTCAATTATTTTTTATGATTTAATAAAACAAATTTGTAACTTTATTCCACTTTTATTATTTTGACTGGACCGGTTTCAGCCTATGACGGCCATCTTCAGACTAGTACAAGTGTTTGTTAACCTACGGCTTATATACTATTTTTGGGGATGTTAGGGGTAGTAAACAATGATTTTACTTTAATTATATTCATCAGTATTGTTGCATGATTTTAATAGTTACAGGGTAAAAGTTACTTTTAATTTATTGGTATTACTATTTTATATATCTATCTGGAATATTTATTTATTTTATTTAATATTTAAGATGGGTTACAGTTGCATTTCTATAAATATGAATTGACAATGTATTTATATAATGATGGTGAATACTGATTGCTAATGAGTTTACATTAGGTTTTCCCATCTCAATTGTGATGTCCAGATGTACAACATAATTTTCTAATTATTGGGTTACTCCCAGCATTATGGTATATTAGTTTTATGATTCTATTCATTATGCACTGTTAGAGTAGATTACTTCTATTATTATAAATTTCTCGGTATCAAGGAATTTTTGAGTGCTATGCACTTTGGTAATAACTTACATTTATTGTTCATATAAATCATTAAAATGGAATTCCACCACGAATTAACAGTTTCAAAATTAGAAATAATTATTTTTTAGTATAAAATTAACACAATGCGGAAAGCGCCAGATCATTTTAATTGGGATTAAACAAATAATCTGGCGATATTAAATTATCTATACCTATAAATAAAAGTCCATGGTTCACTTTAAATACCAACATTAATAAAGACACAAACATCCTCACCTTTCGTTAACACATTTTTGACATAGCCAAATCGAATTTGACGGCCTCCATGGTCGAGTGGTAAGACGCTCGACTACGAATCCAAAGGTCGCGGGTTCAAACCCGGCGTGCGCCAATAACTTTTATTTAATTAATATGTGTCATGACACATTTAATTCATGTAAAAAAAAAAATAAAGTATATTTGCGGCACGTTCCAGAGTGGTAGATACTCTAAGTATCGCCCTGGTGAAAGACCACCATTCAGAATCGAAACGTTGCTTGAAATAGCTTAAGCCGTGTTTGGTGACCAGATCTGAATAGCCAGGTACTTCCCAACCTTCCTCTTCCCAATCTCCTTCCCCTCCCCACTACCTTCAGCCTCACAACATACCCTATTTGGGGATGCTATAGTCTCACTGGCTCTAGACGGTTGGGAGCAGTTGAGACTCTTGTGCGGTATTCACGTAAAAAAATAAAATTAAATTAAATTGAATTAAATTAAAAAAATTAAATTTAAAAAAATAAAAATCGTTTTACAAAAAACTGATATTCGTTTCTAACCCATCCATTAATTGTCTTAGACCGTTCTTTCCAAAAGAAGACCATAACAATCTTAGACCGATATCAATACTTTACCCCCCCCCCCTCCCTCCCCCTACAATTAGGTAATAATTTGAATTTAAATAAAAAAAGGTTCCATATTTCGTTGCTGAAAAAAAGTGGAAATATTTTTTTTTTGTAAAAGGGTATACCTCCGATTTTTTAAGTACAACCCACACACACAAATCACTAATTTCAGTTTTTGCTGCAAAGCGGTCAATATTTTTTCAGCAGTTACTTTACTCGAGATGACGGAGAATAAGAGGTATTAGTTCTTCCATAACCCCAAAAAAATTAATGAATGAATTTAAATAAATAAATAACTAATTAATAAATAAATAAAATATAAATGTGGATGTTTAACAACAAACGATGTTTATACAAACTATAAAGATTACACGTTTGGCAGAATGCGATTTCACAAAACCCAGACAAAACTGCATCAGGTTTGTTTGGTAGCTCAAAGGCCAATACAGTGGATGCTTTGTCAATGACTGAAGTTCAACTAGTATGAATTGAAAGAGGTGTTTCCCGTAAAATGTGATGCATGTTAAGTAAACACAGCACCTGGTGTTGGAACAGCTCTCAAAACAACAAAGTGATTATATTTCGAAATGAAGTGCTCGTAAATATCTAGCAAAATCTGGAATGATATTATTTTAGAACATGAACGTAGAAAAATTATGTACGAGAAAAACATAAAAAAGTAAATAGCTCTGTTCAATAGCAAAATTTTTAAAGAAATGTATTATCTATCGTTTTAGCGCAGAGTCAGATAATATTATTTAACTAAAGGTAACGAATATTGATGTTAACTATAAAGCGGAAAATTGTATTTTTTTTCTTTTAAATACTCGCGAACGAAGAGCTTGTCATAAAATTGCACAACTATAGATTTTAGGTCAACGCCACTAGTTCCAATATGTAATGTTATCTCCATAGTGAATTGTAATGCAAATAACAACGAGGTAGGCAGAGGGGATGAACCGCCATACAAATTTGTCTTAGCGCACACTTCTTGCTTCAATCACATTCATACATCGTCTCATACACTCTTATGCTATTCTGACTCTTAAGATGGCCTGATTCAAGTATTTGATTCACTTGGTCGTACCATGTTTTTCTCGGACGTCCCCGACTACTTCTACCATCCATTTGCACGTCACATATTTTCCTTACACTTTTTTCTTCGTTTATCCGCTCTACATGACAAAACCATCTAAGCTTCTCTTCCTTAATCTTATTCTTTATGCTTAAATCAGCTTTGTGTTAATTCCGAATATCCACATTTTTAAGACGGCAACACGTGGTTTTGCCACACATACCCATCAGGGATCTCACTTATACAGCATTATGTCTATTTTCTTTTGCCAGTTTTATGCCATATATCAGGCAAAGATGTTTTTTTTTAATACAAGACGCAATATCTTCTGTGGAGTTGTAAAACCGGTAGAAAATGAAAGTCACAAAAAAAATGTATTTTTGTGATTTTAAGAGCCGTATTGACACAAAATAAGAAGCCCTTCAATTCGAGTTTGTAAGACACTTCATTTGATTTACTAATCAAACTGGAAGTCAGTTGTTGTGTGTCGTATTATTTCTAGAGTTGGTAGTATTTCGTCGTAATGCATCATTTCTTTCCACTGCCAGGTTTACCTATATAGTTATGAAATAAATTTCAAGCATACTCGAGGTACTCCCCGCTTTTCAGGCGGCTTGTCTTTGGTACAAGTATTATAATATAATGCTTGCAGATTATTATTTATGGACCCTTGAGGTTTCTTATCAGGACTCTGGGTTTCAGACCTTTGCGGAAGGAGATATTTGAAACACGCCCTCTTTTAATCATTTTAACCCTCTGAGATGTAAATTAATTCATGTCATGAGACCAGCAAAAAAATCATGATATCTGGTATTAGACAGCATTACCAAAACTAAGCGCCGAAAATTACATTGGGGATTTTTAAGTTTATATGATTTTAAAAGACATTATTTCTACACGCATTAACACACTCTTCACTACAATCTACACACTGGCATGATGATAGATGCTGCGAGGCTGTCTGAAATGTTGGCTTACGGAGAAGAAAACACAACACTGAATACTTACTCAAAAATCCGAAAAGTAGGTTAAATTGAACTCTAAATTAATCGTTTTTTTAAAGTAGAACTGTGTTTTATGTATTTGATTAGTTATTATCAGATTTTCATATTATTTATTTTGATTTTTAAACAACCAAATTTCATCAATTTACAATTTAAAGGCATCGTTGTGTTTATGGTTCTCATGGTTTCAATCATACGATGGGAGGCATTTGCAATGTTCAAACCCTTCGCAGGTACGCATAATGAAACAGCCATCTAAAATTTAAGGCTGTTTACTTTATTCGTTACCAAAGGCTTCGCATTGCGTCAAAAAGCTGAACGTGACAAACAAAGAAATAAAAACGTAAGGGGAAAGACGTGTTTTTATAACCTTTGGAGGAAAAGTTGTCTATTGTCAATTTTTATGACGAGAATTCGAATAATAATATTATGAACAAGTAGGTACAATATTGTAAAGGTACATTGAATATGGCATGAAAGGGAGCTCGTTTTGCATGAACGGTGGCATTGAAAGTTATGAAAACTGTGTGCCTTGGCCTTTAAACAAGAAAAACACCTTCTACTGACTATGAGAAGTAATACGTGCAATCATAAGATGTCAATTTTTATGACTGGAGCAGAAACGCGTGTTTTTCAAATATCTCGTTTGTGCTGCCAAATATGGTGTAAAGCAGATTTTTTCTCACTAAACTCCATTAGGAAGTGGCATTGCCAGAAGAAAAACATAAAGCGAATGCGGTCCGCGCGAGAAGTGATTGTGAATCTTAGTGGTTTTTTTTTGTGTCAACTCTCTGATTTTTCCTTCGCGTGGTAGATAAATTATTTTTTACCATCGACACTGTAAACTCATTACTAAATCATCGTGTTTCTATTGGCTCTATGCTCTGTGCTTGTAGCATATGTTTCAACCTACCCTTCCAATTCGATTACTCGTCTAATGCTTCATTTATAAATTATTTTGATTAAATCTTTTGCTTCCAGATTCATTAGTTAACTGTCCATATTTGAACTCATAAATTAGGTCTATGCTGACAGTAAATCCAGCAACGTGGCGACATCTCAGATACGCTTTATAGAACAAATTAATAATCTTATGACCGCGAACAAGAGGGGTTACATCACGAAGACGTTGAAAATCGCTTACTTTATGTATTTCTTTTTCCAATTGGGGCGTCGATAAAAAGAGTTAGATATTATGCCCTTTTTCGAAAAAATCATAATTGTTTAGAATTAAATTATAATATTGTTACACATTTATATATGTAGTGGTACCAAATAAAACACAATATCCATATTTTCAATTTTCACAAATCAACTTTTTTATGTTTTTTTTTCATCGTTATTATATATTATCATTTAAAATTTACATTTAAGAATGTATTTGTTTCGTTTTTATAACTATTGCTGTTACACAAAAGAGAACTGGCTCTTGAGCTTGACATAGGAAACGTAGGGTCCATACAAAAGTGAATCTTCAATAATAGGATGAGGTCACATTAATACATTCTATCTAAGAAATGAGGTTTGAGGTGTAGTTAATAAATGTTTGTGAATGAGAAAAGACTAATATTATTGCTTATATTGAATTACAGTAGTTACAACCCTTCAACAATATTATTATAAAGTGGGATTAAATAACACCTAATTAGTACATAGATATATGATATAATATAATGTTTTTCTGTTTCAATTGTTTTAGTGTCACTATACTGCAAGTAAAAATAGCTCATCGTTGCGGTAATGTAACATCTTACCGTGAGGCGAAGATGAGACTCCCCTTCCCTCGGAGTGTTATGACCCCGTAGCTTGGCGTAGAGCATGTTTGCGAATAATTAATAGCGTAATAAAACTACCAGTACATGCAATCTCATAAATCTTGGAAAATTATTATTGTTACCACCCAAAAAATATGCCCCTTGTTTATTTTTTCTAGGCATTGAAAAAAAACCACTAGAAAAGACCTTCATAGATTTCTTTAATCGAAAAATCATCCACTTTAGTGTACATTACGACCCATGTTCTAAAAGTTTTAGATACTTTTGTGCACAAAAACACGGTTTCATTTGAGAGGATATTTTTTTAACCTACCATTCTTTATCCAACTCTTTGGCAAATATACCAGCCTCCATAATAACGCAGTTTTTGTCTTCGTGATCAATACCGAAAGAAATTGCAAGAACGATTTCTTTTTGTTAGACTTCTGATAGTTGAAAATTATGTAGAGCTTCATCATTGCCATTTATTTTGTTGTGAGATAAGATCTGATTGATTTCATTTTTTTAGAGTAGTAATAAGCATAACATGGTCGCCAGGATACTTAGTAAGCCACAGTCGTAAACTTCTAACGTTAATTGACCAAAAAGTTTTATAAAATTTTATGACATTTTCAGCACTTTAAAAAATATATATATATTTTAAATCTGTTTGACCGGTCGAAAAATTTAGCAAGCAGATCTGAAAATCCAGGTATTTCTCAATCATATTTTTCCCTTTTCCTCAGCATTTTGTCTTTTGCCAAACTATCCCTAAGAAGAAAAAAAAAACTCAATAACCCTGGTGAGCCCCACACCTTTGGGTACAAACTTAACAAGCCGGTAAATGATGAGGAGTATTTTTTTTTACGAATCAGAGTTTTTGATATGTGAGGTCTTTTTGTCGTTTCCGATACCAATCTGCAGTTTTCTTTGTCAATGCGGTTAAGAAAATGTTATTCGAGCGTTTTATTTACGGCCCTTTTGGAAAACAACATGAAAGTATGAAATTTAATTTCGCGTAGGACTCTTCTGAAATCCGTCGTGAAAGCTTAAACAAATAACAGTACGCGGCTTAAACTTTACGGGGATTATCTTCAGGCCGCCAAACAAAATGGTTCGAAAGTTTTATTATTTTTGGAAACAATACCATATTGATCCAAAGGTCAATTTATCGAAATTTTTAAATTGATTTTTGGTAAGATACAAGATTTTTAAAATCAAAAAATTATTCTTAGCATCCTAAGCCTCTTTCAGATATTATGTATTTAGGTATCTTTATGTTTTTTAAAACATCGCTGTACCATTTCTTACATTTCATGTGTTGACTTAATTGTTTGATCATAATTATCTTTGTACTTTAGTGTAAATTAATATTTATGTTTCATGGCAGTAGAATTTAAATCATGTACTGTAAATGCTTACGTAGCCAGTATATTTTCCGAAGGATTTGTCAAGTTCTATTGAATGTGGTTAACGATTTACTGTGGGTTGTTTGACAGAATTTAAAAACGTTTTATTTGACACTTTTGTTAAGTTAGCTTAAGTTGTACCGATCATCGATAAATACCCATTCTATTTTTTATGATTTTTGCTCCTAATGACAGTTTTGAATCAAAATTTATAGCAACCAGATCATAGAGCTTATAGTATGTTGATATAAAAATACAAGATGAATTTTATGCATTAGATCGAACGCTTGCTTGGTTACTTTGTTTGCGAAACAGAAAATATAGTCTCCAAACTTGCATCTAAATTCGTTTGAAACGTTTTGCTTCTGAACCCTCACATTTCCTATTCGGGTCGGAAACATCGCCTCGACAAGGTGCCTCCAGGCGTTTTTGTTTTGCACTATTTTGGCGATTTCCGTCCACATTAGGCCCAGCCTCTTCCCGCACAGCCTCTAGTAGCTTTTCCTAACTTTCTGAACTTATAAAATCTTTTCTAACATTGTTTTTTAGTTTTATTTATTTCATATTTGTAACTTTGTACATTCAAGTAGCTAATTATTTCATTTTTTTTTTGTCTTTATAATATTTTAACCTATATACTACTTAAAATTTTGATTTAAATAGTTTTTCGTTACACGATTTCGCAAGTAAACTCATACTTTTTTCAACGCTTTCTTTATAGGCAATTTAAGAACAATCCGATACACGGGGTGGAGTGTCAATTTATATTTATATACGAATAAACTTTCTTTGAAACAGGAGTTGTCAAGTAGCTCCTAATAAAGTCCTTATAACGGTAAAATAACTAATAATATGGATTACTTAGAAAACTTAAATGAAAATTTTTCGATTAAGCTGTAACCTTAGGTAATTTTGTTGATTTCTACAGAAATTTAAAATGTATCCAACTAAAGTTGCATACGCGATAGAATGGCAAATAATTTTAGCTCGTGTTCATTGTTTTATATGGAAAATTATATTTTCACCACTTCGGATGAAGTTTCAACAGTTAATAAACAATATTTCGTGTTTGCTTTTCATGTATGTTTATTCATATATTGAAATTTCAAATTGGAAAGCGTGTCTATTTGCAAACTAATAATTTCGTAGCAATTAAAATAAATTTACTACACTACCATGGCTACGCGTGAAAATGCATGCAAACATATTTAAAATTGATGATTTTGCATTAACCCTTGGTAAAATAAATAAGTAATATTAAATATCGCAAGCGGCTGAGAGGTAAACTCTTCTTTCCTGGACCCAGAGGTTGGGGGAAAAATAAAATATGCACACCCTGTTCTCGAGTGAAGGATACCCTTTGTTGTGATGTATCACCCATTCAAATTCGATGCGTTGCATTACTTGAATTGATTAACCGTAAGTATTTATAATTTACCAGATCAAGTAGACCTGCATTCCAACTTTTCATCCTCTTATCCATCTCCATTCCCTCTCCACTTTTTAATGTCATAACTAGACATATTATTATAAGCATTTTCATATCTCATCTGACGACACTACGACGTTTACGACCACTAAATTTTTAATTTAAGTATTGTATAATTAACTTTCAAATTTACAGAATTAGCCACTAGCGTTGTAGTCTCGTTAGTTTAAATACGAAAATGCATATATTTCGATTACGAGTAATATTCTCCAAATTGTGAACATCAATAATAACTCCTGTCACAAAAATATATATTTATTTACATTCCAACCCACCGCCGTACCAGAGTTTTAATTTTCTTTTAATCTGCCCTGTTTTCCAATAGGTACATGTGTAGTTATTTTAAGCTGGGCTCAGCTGGTGGCGCTGTTCGGAACAATTCCCCGTTTGTTCCAGGGTCTCATTCATCAGGTGATTGTCTCTCCCGACGGACCGCCTGCCACAAGTCCCATACATCACATTGACCCAAGCTGGATATAGATTCACATTTCCTCCCCATGGAATCTACACTTTCTCAGTGGTATGATTTTACAGCAGTCACCAGATTTATGATAGTAGACACACTATTTTCACTAAAATAAAAAATCTACAAGACCTGAGACGGCTGTTTTTATTGAATACTCGAATTTGTTATTTTTGATTAAAATTTAAAAGTACTTAAGAACTTTCCCGGAACTTGTGTAATTTAACATATAATGTAAATATAAAGGCAAACATTCCCTAAGTACTGCGAACAGCGAGTGTAAAAATGTGTTACAAATCTAAATTAATCACAAAAATATAATAATATTTATGAAATTGTAAGCCAGGCCTTAAATATTTTCACATTTTCTTCTTGCATGCTACGACTACAATGTATGTTGCTGCCGGCAATAACCCAAATCACACAAAATAATAATGTGATGTATTATGATCCATCTGGAGTGCTATTTCCCGTTTCGTTTCCCTCAGATTTATTTTTTCGGCCGAACCAACATATCACTCTCCTGACAAGAAAACATTCGGGAAATGGACTTTTAACGAGTCTTGTATCTGTCCCTCGCCGGGAAAATATTTACGTAGATCAAATATAATATCATTATACTATTTTTTTCTTACACTGGTTTATACCGAATCGGGTTACAGTACTGAGCATAGTTACGGAAGAGACAATCTACCATTGATTTTTTTTTTAATTAGATGAAACACGGCGCTCCACGCTCATATTGCTAAACTTCAAGTCATTTCTTTCTTTCTTTGTTTTTTTTTCACTATTTTTTTATAGTGAATACCGCACAAGAATCCCAACTGCTCCCAATCGTAAGGAGCCAGTAATCCCTAACGGGGGTATGTTGTGAGGCTGAAGGTAGTGGTGAGGGGAAACAAATGGGAAGAGGAAGGTTAGGAAGCGCTTGTCTATTCAGATCTTGTCACCAAATACGGCTAATGCTATTTCAAGCAACGTTTCGATTCTGAACAGTGGTCTTTCACCAGAGCGAATATCTACCACTCTGGAACGTGGCGCAAATAAACTTTATATTATTTTATATGAATGAAATGTGTTATGACACAAATTAAATAAAAGTTATTGGCGCACGCCGGGCTTGAACCCGCAAACTTTTGATTCGTTGTCAAGCGTCTTACCACTCGACCATGGAGGCCCGTCAAAAGAGTGAATAATAATAAAAATTCCAATTAAAAATTTAGAAAAATCATATTCTGAGCCGTAATGAAAATACCTGTTTCCGGTAATTAAAATACCTGTGTACTAAAACCATGTACAACTCTAATACAAATAAGAATGTCATCTGAAAATAATTGAAGGCCGATGTAAGCGTTTTTGAACAAGATTAAGGAAGAAAAATCTTATACGGTTTAAGCACGTAGAGCTGATGGATGGAAAAAGTTGATTCAGAAAAATATAATATGCAGCGTAAATTGATGAAACAATAAGTTGGAAGGCCTCAGGAAGACATGTTACGATCAAGCGAATTAAATGCTTGCTTCAAAACAGAATTCTACGACATAACATCTTTTCTTGGCCTACCACTGCAAAAAATAAGGCACTTAAGGATAAGTTAGTTCAATGTTAAATATATTACCAGTTGTTTTATTACTCGTAAAAATCACGCGATGTAACCTTGACTTGCTGAGAATTTTTTTTATTTGTTTTTAATCCACCCATTTCGAATATGGAATAATGTCTGCTAAAACACATTATGGGTAGGTACTTTATTTGGTAGGAAGGGACTTTGAAAATATCATTTTTTAAATCCTTTACTAATTAATGAAGTACAGTAAATTTAACATCAGTTCTAAAATTGAAAAGTTTACACTCTTACGGTCTTATGTAATCTTACAAAAGAAATTAGTAATAGTTAATCATAATTTAACACCTCTAATGTGCAGATCGAAATTAAAGAGTGGTTTTTGTTTTGCAACAATAAGAGAAGAAATCATTTGATAGTAGAGATAGGACGTTAAATTTACAACAAAAACTACACACTTGCAATAAACTGACTTCGTACTGTCCGCACTTCGATCTTTTCAAATTAACACGTAAATACAATATTTCAGAAATCTTGATTTTGCGTGCCTAAATTAAAATTTTAACGCATGTAAGTGCAAGTGATGATTTCCCCACCTCTGAGTCAACCTTCGATTAGCGCTACTCTTCTTTTTCACCATCGCTGAGTTACGCTACCCGTCAATAAAATACCATTTTTTACCAGCATATTAATCATTTGTTTTTCAAGTTACTTGACGTGCTGTTTCACTTAATCTAAAAATTATTTATTCTTTCTACTAAAAAAAGCATAGAATTTCTCTTCACCAAAACAAAATCGTTTTTTATTTTTTATGCAACCATACTACGCTTGTTAGTAATGCCACGCTGTATTAAAGAAAAACAGCAAAATGGCAACCCATATTATATTTAATGTTCAACCATAAACATTTTGATCGCGTTTATATAATTATGCGGATATAATAGACATTTTAGCATCGATTCCTCGTCATATAAATAACATTTAATTTAAAATCACTGTGTTAATATTGCCGAAACGATTCTTTTGTCTTCATGTACTTCGAATTTACTTTATATTTGTGAATGTTTGTACATCGTTTATTTATATTGTGTGTATTATTATTGCCTACATAGCATATTCAGCTGGTTTTGTTAGTGAAGTAAAAAATAATGATGAACGGCAAATATTTAAAACACTGAAATCATTTCATCAAAGAAAATGAAAACTACGTTTTACGTTTTAGAGGATGTGAAAAATAGTAACTTGTTCAAACAATATGAATAAAAAATATATGTGCGCACACTCTTTGAAGCGAGGACTGAGCGTGTTCCAATTCGATGTAAAAAAGGTTTGTTTTCCTACACAGAAATAAAATATGACATATTTCGCCATGGTGGGAGACTATCATCAGAATCGAACTGTATTTAATGGCCCAAGCTATGCTTTGTGACAGAAACTGAATATTCAAGTAATTCTCAACTGTGTCATTTTCCTGCTTTTTGTGAGTTTCAGAACGTTACCCAAAATGAATATGACATAAATCCACTCAGGTCACTTTTACATATGTACGCGTTATTTTATTTTTTCTTTTTTTTTAAAGTTCAGGCATACCTGGCCGGGGTAAAGAATATTAATAAAGATTGGTGTTAAGAATAACAGTTCACTTAATAAGAGATTTCTCATGATTTATTTGTGAAAATTAAGGGAATTTAAGCAAAACAAAGCCGATCAATGCACATCCAATAATTAGTGCTGGCCATTTCAGGTGCCTAACTTAGGCGCCATATTATTTATTAAGCCATCTATCTACGAACTACAGTGGTTGCCTTCCTTTACGCCCGTTTGTACGCCAAGTTTTGGTTGTATGAGTATATAGAACAGTAATAAAAGCTCTGTTGTGTGAAATGATGTATTGGAGAATGAATATATTAAGTCGCCGACTATCAAAAACCATACAACATGTATAAACAAAATAGTGAAGTTTAATAATTATCTTAATTTTATTTTAAAGATGTGAAAATTAAAATTGCTTAAGGCGTCATTTGGCCATTTGTCTAGGGCATCAATGTGTGATATATCGAACAATCAGTTTGCCCAAATAAAAATAATAAATAGAAAATATTAACACTTTCATTTTAAATATATAAAAATATTGATAAGTTATTTGAAATGCAACCAGTTTTACTCGATGTATGTATATTGTCCAAACAGAATCGTTATCAGTTATCGAATGAATAATCCAAATGTGGGCCAGACGCTGAGTTTGGAGAGCATTCGGAATACAAGGCCATAAAGCATTATATATACTTCTACCGGAACTAAGATGCATATAAACTCAACAGAATTTACCGCTTAACATAAAACTCAACCCCACGTAAATTTGTAAGCGTTGATGAATAATTAAATACAACCTACTGTGAAAATTCTTTCTAAAATCCAACAAATTTTAACCCTTTCACGGGTCCTTATATATCGTTTCATAGATTCCAGTTTTCGTTTATTCTATACCTGTTATTACCAGTGAAAAATCACAGGATTTAACATGAATTCCTAAGATGAAAACTGAGTTTTTTTTTCCACAGGATCAAAAAATATTATTTGCTAAAGCTAAGCTAAACTTTATTTTCTAGATGGCTGTTATTAGTGAAAAATCAGAAGAGTCAAAAATTTCAACTCTTTTCATGATTCTAGAATTTTTGATTGTAAGAAGTTTAAGATTGCAATTCTTTGGAATCGTTTTTTTAAGGCTTGCAACAACGTGTTGTTGCCAACCTAAACTTAAAAGTTTCATAACTTACGCACCTAAAAAGTTATTAAATGAAAAATGTTTAAGAACTTTGTTACTTACCAAACCAAATCAGTCTATTTTTTATTATAAAAAAACAACAATTCTTTAATCTCTACATTGACTTCATATCCTTTTTATTTTTAAAATTTTATTAAATTATTAAAAACGCATACATTAGTATCACTTTTTAAAATGGTCTACAAAAGTACGCCTTATAGAGACATATTTCAAATGTAGAATAAATATAATCGTCTGGTAAAATATATAGTACAAAAGATTGTTTTTTTTATAATTTAAATCATAATAATTGATATATCACTTCATTTCATTAGTACGCACAAGGAAAGTATATTGTTAACTATGGTTTTGATTGATCCATAAATTAGTAAGCAATTATTAAAACAATTTAACAACGAACGTGTAAGTATCGTGTAATGTGTGCCTACAGATATAATACAAGTTTGATTAAAGATAATACTCGTGTACAGCTCCCTTGGAGTAACGATTTGAAAAAACATCATAGAGTAGCTTAATATTATTATTACTAAAATAATATTGAAGATTATCAGACTTTTGCAAGGTTGGTGGGTGTTTTCGATTAACGGTGTTTACTCTACGCATTACCAGAATCCTTCAGAACGAGTCTTGACATGGTAAATATGCAACTAGCGTTATTCTCTCTACATCGCACATTATTCACAATTATTCACTCTGTCTCAGAATGTTTCGTCCCTATTGGGATATTTACACATTTAGAATAAGTACTAACGAGAAGCCAAATTAAGGATAATCACTTAAAGCATAAATGTGTGTAGCTTTGATGAATTAGTGGAAATTTATATTGTCAAACCCTTCTCAGCTGTGATTTTTGGAGAATACGAAACTTCCCTGAGAGTAATGTTATTTGTAAAACTAAAACAAAATCACTCTCTTCTTATGTTGGTGGCGACAATGTTCAAATTGCCACTTTAACGGTGGCCGACTTTTGATTTATGCAAAAAAAAACTTTGACATAAAGCATATTTTATTTTATTTTTTAAAGCTCAAGCACAAATATTAAATTATTTCCCGATCATACTCTTATGAACTTCAATTACCACTTTATTTACAATTAAATTAAATTCGTAAGTAGCAGATATTTCAAAGCATTTTTATAGTTAATGCCGCACAAGAGTGCCAACCGTCTAGAGCCAGTGAGACCATGACATCCCCAATTGAAGCATGTTGTGAGATTTAAGGAAGTAGGGAGAGAAAGGAGATCGGGAATAGGAAGGCTGGGAGTATTTGACTATTCAGAACTGATCACCAAAGACGGTTAAAGCCGTTTCAAGCCACGTTTCAATTCTGAATTGTGGTCTTTCACAAGAAAGTATTTACCACTCTGGAACGTGCCGCAAATATATTACATATTATTTTATATTAAAAATGTTACTAAAATAAATGTTATTTGCGCATACCGGGTTCCCGCATTCCCTTGATTTTAGTCGAGCGTCGAACCACTCGACCACGCAGCCCTTCAAATTAAAATATTGGATTATACCACAGATTCCCAAAGTGGTCTATATGGACCCCCCCCCCAGAATTCGATTTCGACTTGCTAGGAATCTGTCAGCGAGAAAAAAAATTTGGGGTCTACGATTCAATTGTGTGTATATGCATTTGTAATATGCTTAATCTTAATATTTTTATGAAAAAAAAATACTGCAAATTAAAAATAAGTTGGAAATCACCAGACGTAGAGATTTGAAACTATACCTCACGAATTTGAAACCAAATATTGAACAATTCTTATCAGAGCATCAGGTTCATCCTTCCCATTAAAAACACTATTTGTGTATTATGTATATTTTGAACTTATAAAACATATTCGGCTAGTGGTCTTCGGGGGTTACAAAGTTATGGAACCTCTGGATTAAACTCGTGCAAAAAAAATATAAAATTTACGAAAGAGATTTTTTACCAAACATATACTCGTATTTATGAAAATACCTTAACTCTTAAGCGTTTCTGGGATGTATTTAGTAATATTACAAAAACAATCATTCGGCTTTCTTGCAATCATTAGACATCAAAAACACTATTATTTCCGACCCTAAAATGATGGCTAATTTTGCTAATAAATATTTAATTTTAGTAGGAACTTTACTCGCAAAAAAAAATCTTCGATGAACATAAGAAAACAGAATTTGACCTAGTCAACATACTTTCGTCTGTTTTCAATCATAAAGTAGAAAAGGTACAAACAAAAAGAACGAAATGATGAAAATAATAGACAACCTAAAAACATCGATAAAGTCACGACAAACTTGAAAATTATAAAATCCTTTATAGCAAAACCGATCGCATTTATCTGTAATATAAGTTTTAAATCAGGAATATTCCTGAACCACCATTGTCATATTTTTCAATAAAAATGAAGACAAATAATATGTAAATAATTTTCATCTATGTTGCTTCTAAATTCTATCTCAAAAATAAAATTAAAAAATTGTATTATTAAAATCATCGAAAATAAAAGTAAATCCAGGTGAACATCAGATATTCCAAACTAAGCTCTTCCCTTTAGGTAATTCTTCACAAAAACGGCGCTATATAAATTATCCAAACATTTTAATTATGACATCATTTCAGGTGCAATAAGTCAACATGAAGCAGAAAAAATCTGTAAAATACCGAGAAGTACATTAAAAAATAAATATAAAGTGATTTTTGTTGTGCGCACACCAAGAAATTTGGCCTTCCTCAAGTGTTGCCGGACGAAGAGGAAGCTTCTTTCTTTCAGCACATAATAATAATTGACAGTGATATTGGATTATCTGTCTTAATGCACGATGTCCGATTCATCGACGTGGTTGTCAACTAGCGACATTTAAAAATAATTTACCAGGCTGGGAATGGGGAAAACTTACTTGGGGAGAGGTACCAGATTCGCGGAGCATAATTCGCTGCGAATATTAAAAGAAAATTAGCCTTAATGGATGAAGATGACAGCTTGAATCGACAACTTGCAAAGTGAATTATTAGATACTCCACCGGAAAATATCTACAATTTTGACGAAACTATGTAGCACGACAATCTCAAAAGAAAATATTATTCCACCGTAAATTTGGACACCCAGAGGTCATGCGGAATTTTTTTATACATTTCTGAATATCTATATAAATGTATTTTTGCGTTTTTTTTTTATTTTATTTTGATCATATTACGAAAAATGTATTGAATAAATGTATCCGTGAATATGTACAACTCTCGAAATGCAAATACAAATAAACATTTTTTAATAACTCTTCGTTTTAATAAAAAATATATTAAAAATGAATTCACGACATTATTTGATATGGTGCATATTTTCAAGGTAGGTAGGTAAGTTGTATTGATTCAATTATCTCTCACATTAGGCCTTTGAATACGAAAATAAATTGTCAAAGTTACCCGATTTGAGATGGAAACCTTTTTTTCAAATTTAATTCGTTTGATCAGCCATTCAAAAATTCCAGTAATTAGTACAAAAAAATAACCCGTACTATATCTGATTTCATAAGTATTTAAATTAGTACAAATAACTTGACTAGGCAGGAAGTGATAAAGGTCACGACAAAAAAAAATACGCAAAGGTAGATTTTTTTGTTTAATTGATGTTATTTATTGAAACAATTTTCGTTTTTTTTCCCAACTTTCATATCGGGGGTGCCACTATCCCCCCAGCTTTGAGCGGTGGTGTTTATATGTTATGAGAATTATATCATATGATAAATAAAAATCCTCTAACTCATTTTTTTTAGCTCGTGACTGTGACTTTTAAAACAAAATGCTTAATATTCCATTATTTTTTAAATTAACCTCATACAAGAACCTGACTTACTAACGAAAAGTATTATTATATTGCATGTTTGATAAATACGTTATAAAGGCAGACTTTGTAAAGTTAATTAGGAATTTAATGAAAACATATTAAGATTTCTAAGCTCTGTACGACATATTCTCAGAAGGCAGAAGTCTTTGAGCATAGACAGACAAGCAACTTTATACTCAAACTAAATAAATGATTCTAGAATACTCGTTATGGTTTTTACTCTGAGCAAAATATACAATTTATTCTTGCATACCTAAATAATTATTTCGAGCATTTTCTCTCTTTTCCAGATAAAGAGCTATTATGCTACAGTTTGTATGATGTTTTAATGATTTAAATTTCTAATATTGCATAGACAGTCTCTATGGTCGAGTGGTAAAACGTTCGACTACTAGATACTCTCAGTATCGCCCTGGTGAAAAACCATCATTCAGAAACGAAACGTTGCTTGATTGAAGTGGCTTTAGCCGTTTGTGAGCAGATCTGGATAGCCAGGTGTTCCCCAACCTTCCTCTTCTCCATCTCCTTCCCCTCTCCGCTACTTTCAGCCTCATAACATACTCCAATTTGGGATGCCATAGTCTCACTGGTTTTAGACGGTTGGGAGCAGTTGAAACTCTTGTGCGGCATTCACTTTAAAAAATAAAAACCACTCTAACGAAGATAAAACTTTACTTAAAAACAAAAAAGAAATACGCAAATAAACCTATTGATTTCAAATATATATCATCTATAAACAATTAAAAAATCACTTTATATTAATTGTTGAAATAATATCAATAATCCTCAACAAATACAGCCAAACACCTACTATTATTATTTTTTAATGAATAGATATTATACTAAATAAATGTTTCATTTATTACAAAATTAACACTTTGCTTCGAACAAAAATGATTCTCAAAATATATTTGTAAAGTGATACGGGTACATATTCTGCACAGTTTGGAGTTTTTTTTAATGTAGATATTCGCTTATCGCTTTAGATCAGTCATTCCCAAAGTGGTCTATATCGACCCCCAGGGGTCGATTCCGACCTACAAGGGGTCCACGTCAATGAAGAAAAAAAATGGGGGTGCATGAGACGTAAATGAGGGTCCACGAGAGTGGATTCCATTTAGGCAAGCCGTCACCATAATGTTGGCTTCCCGCAAATGTAATAATCCACCTCACAGATACTACCTATGTAGATACTTACGTAATACTATCTTATAATGGACTTTAATTCCCTAATTATATTAATAATAATAATTTTCGTGGAAGATATTTTGCCGATTTACTAGTACTTTTCGATTTTAAATCTCTATTTGTTGATTTGCTAGCACTTTTTGGGGGAGGATTTTTTGTCGATTTTCTAGTACTTTTAGATTTCAAATCTCTACCGACTAGTGCTTTTTTTCGGAGAGGAATTTTTGTTGATTTGCTAGCACTTCTCGATTTGGGATCTCTGCCGACTAGTACTATTTTTTGACGAGTTCGACTACAATTGAAGTGTTCACCGCGAAGGGTTCATTTCAAAGAACTAGCAGTTCCTGAAGCGTTCACAAAACTTTGAAGTTTTTCCCAACGCTAAAAAAAATCAATACTAGGAAAGCAGGGGTCTATACAAAACAGAAAAAATCGACAAGTGGTCTACGGGACAAAAAAGTTTGGGAACCTCTGCTTTATATTAACGCTTTAATAATCATAACAGCACTATATTACAGGGTGGGATTCGGCCTCCTCTACATATGTTTCCATTGGCTCCAGTCTCTAGACATGCTTATTATTTTCTGAGGTTTTCTTATCCTTCTCCAATTATTTTTTTGTATTTCTAAAGTTTTTTTATTTAATGCATTTTTATGTGTTTTTTTAAGGTTACTGACACCTTTCATAGAACGTCATTTTCAGAGGTTGGTAGAAAAGATAGAACGCCATAAAAATAAGATCGTACATTGTGGAACACACAACTTTTTTACATTCGGCAATAATATCATCACTGTTAAAGCAATAATGGAAGCTTCAAAAATTAATTACAACAGCAATGAGTTTAGCATTCAAGAGCAGTGTTCTACAGCCGTTCCGGAGACGCATTACACCTTTAAATTCAACAAAATAATTAATATTCCAACCTGCGAAGGTAGCGGCGAGAATACGGCAGCGGATACTGTCGGTAGGGCTGTGCTACATATATGCGAATGTATTATGTGCCATTTTTTTCAATTGTGTGATTGAACAAAGGGTTATATTTAAATTAAACCCGACAATATTTTCGTTGTTTTTATAAACTTTGATTTTGTGTAAGTTGAAATATTCTACTTCTATTTAAATATTTACTTTCCTATTTTAGAATTTCATTTGGAAATCAAATCAAAATATCATTATTTATCTTTATCTTCCATATTACCTTATTTTTATATGAACCTACTTCATTGTTTTATAAACAATACAGAGTGATTGTGTAATCTACAGTCATAGTGCACTGATCATATTGATATCGCCGATAATTTACTACACTGATCGTTATCGTATCGGCAAAACCAAGTCTCGTCTCGTTCCTTGGTTAATGGTTTTTTTTCTTATATTACGTGTTAATGAATTATACTAAATTAAAAATACGCAACACCCCTGTATTAAATTGGACTACCATTGGGAAACATAATCTTAATGTTCAGTACTTCTCCTCAGCTTTAACAATTAAAGCATCAAGACAAAATTTAAACATTGAGATGGTGATAAGAGTTAACCAAATTTTTATTTTACATTTTAACAAAAACTACCTGCAACGTCTGGTATTCAATTTATTCCGGTTAGTTTTGGTGGTCCGTACTAACTATTAATAAATCTATATTATTTGTAACACTTCAGTTTCAAAATAAAAATAAAACAATTCAAATTCAATTGTCACATCATTTAACTTAGATAGTTTTAAATTCAGGTAAATCTTTATACTTCTATGGTAATGAAATTATCACCAAAGAATCCAGTAAACTAAGCTTTGTTATTTGCAAAATTGATATGTTTTCACTAAAACATCGTACAAAACCTTTAACGCCCACATTTTGTATGGAAAATGGACGACGCGCCTGCTAGAATCCGTCACGGCGCTCGTACAGACTATAGGGTAGCACCTCGGTAGCTCTAGGCACGGCGTAGAGCTGTGCCCAGGGAAGCAGATCCGGCCAGTTGTTCGCCTGCCGCCGCCGGCCGCGGAAGCCTACGACTGCGGGACGGTCTGAATCGAAGCCTCCAGCCGACCCACCCCACAGCCCACCGGGTGGCGGGTGAAAGCCAACAAGTGGTGAATTGTTGCTCTCGCGGTGAAAACTGTACGCTCCGAGTTTTTTCGCCGATCATTTGTTTGTTTTGGTTATGGTTTTTTGTGCCTATGCTATGTGCTTTGCATTTATGTTCTGATGTTTTTTTGCCCGGGTGTATTATTAATTTGTCATTTTGTGCTTTGTAAAAAGCGGGCCAATGTGATTTTTGTAGCATTTAGTAATTTGTTTGCTGAAACATTATCGAAAGAGCGAAGTTAATTATTGACAGAATGTTTTGAGACTATTTTCGCAAACTTTTATATTCTTGGTGGTTTTGGACATAAGCCACTACGATACTACTACAGTCACGTGTTTATATGATGGTGGGGTGATAGTGTGGTAGTGGTAGTGTAAGTACGATACAAGATGCTCGCAAAGGAGTAGAGTGTGGGTGTAGTGATACCAAACTAGGCCAGCTTACCAGGCATACAGGATGGCGAAAAAAGTTCAGACCAGAGGCTATGCCTCGATAGTTTTCGTATTCGTTCTTCTATGCAGAGCTTTTAAAGGTGTGTATTACATATTTTTACTATTAAAAATGTCGGTTAAGCCCCCTGTATAGCATTGATTGTCCACCGCTTTCCACGCATTTTTTTTCTATTTTAATAATACTGGGCGTTACAAATAAAAAGTGCATAACGTTTCAAGAACATACCTTGAAAATTTCGAAGTTATTTGCACCGTCGTCTCGTGAAGGTTTTTATTGCCTTGCTGAAATGCATTGCATCGATGAAAATGCATCTTGAAACTTCAACTTAGTGGTTGGAGCTTGAATTCCAAAGCTTGCCACCACATTTTTTTAAATCACCTTTAACCTAAGCTCTCAACATCTTTACTAACAGGATAAAACAAAATATAAACCTCTTTTTTATAATTAAGCATTACTAAGGTATCAAGATTGGTTTTTATGCATATTTTTGGTGAATGTTATTTGTCATAAATTTAAGATTTTTTATAGTTGTATGAAGGTTCTGCTTAGTTTTATTGTTTTAAAACATAAATAGAAAAAATATAAACTGATTTTTTATGGAATTGAGATAGAAATATAGAAATAATATTAGAAAAGATGGGTAGAAGAAGAGCATTAAACTGGTGAGAATATAAAATGTGAAATAAAGTTTGCTTTTAAGGTGGAATTTGAGAGAGCACGCTATATCAGAGGGTGACTGTTTCAACGGTTTAATGTTTCTTATGTGCAAATGATTTGATGGTGGGGATATTTAAGGTTATGCCATTACTTTGGCGAAGAGAGAACCCGAAATACTAGAAATGGTGAGTTAATGTTTTTGAAGTTTTATACATTAAGAAAAGTTTATATATCTCGAGTCTTTTTTTGATCGGAAACCATTTTCATCGTGTGCGGCATTTGAAGATTTCGTCGATTTTCGCAGTCACCCGGATCGGTCAAAGAAACAGTGTATGCATCGAAACTTACTAATTTTTCTGTTTTTTTTTATGGAGAATATAAAGCGTTAATCCCTAAAAAAACATACAAATCTGCTAGTTTATAAAAAACTGTTTCCGCAGAACATTTCTTGAAACTCATTATATTCAAATGAACAGGAAACATTCTCCGCCGCAGAAGGAGAGTAATTGAGAGACTCGTCATAAATGGTAATGAAGCCGCTCAAAGTGCACAGCGGCTGCACAATCACATGTCTGCAGATTGCCTCCGGTATTCACTGAGGAATAAATTGGTAAAATAAACTCGAGAAGTCTGCTTCAGTTTGCAGTTTAGCCGTGGTCGGCAAGATAAATACCTATCTACTACATTAGTTATAACGTTTCAACAACTCTGGAAATACTGAACCCGCAAGCAATATAAACTAGACATCATTAATTTGTAACATTCTCCATTAAACGTTCAATTATTTATTTGAAGCAGTAAAAATTAAACAAAGTA
The DNA here is from genome assembly GCA_022651775.1 of Drusus annulatus. Lineage (NCBI taxonomy): Eukaryota > Metazoa > Arthropoda > Insecta > Trichoptera > Limnephilidae > Drusus > Drusus annulatus. The sequence goes on along the minus strand of JAGWCC010000500.1, from coordinate 258,467 downwards.
GTGTCAACATAAAACAAATTCATTTTATGGAAATGTGTGTACCAAAAAAATATTTTTTATGTAAATTAACTAGTTTTTGAAGGCCATGCTTTTCGAAGGACATTTTTCAGTCTTTTTTTCAAAAGTTTGACATGATAAAAAAACGCGTTTAAAAACTCATATGTTCCATGTCGTCACTCAATCGAGTTTTTTATTTGGATTTATAGTAGATACGTTTTCCCAAACATGCTTTTAATTAGAAGGAAGTTAGTAGGTACCCACTGCAAGTATCAAACTCGATTTGTCAAACAGCTAGTCGAGCGTCCTACTCACCGAACTATCGATCAGCTCCTCCACGTAATCCAGTATCCCACCTGACTTGTCTATTGTGTTTTTATTTCAATGTATGTTTGTTTATCCAAAATAGGTAACTAATTCATTTAATGATCATTAAATCCACACGTTCCTCGAATTCTTCTAACGAAGACGAACTCGGTAGTGATTAATTAAATCTGTCATAAACAGTAGCACATTATAACCGACTGAGGAAATAATGTATGCAAATTTAAAGACAAAGGACGATGAGACATGCTTTTCATAACGTACCCTTAGAAGATCCCATTTGTGGGAAATTTGTTACTGAGCAATTATTATTACTTCCTAATCGTTTTCTACGTGCGTGCTTTGCTAGATTACCAAACTTTAGAAAGCTTGGCAAATCGTAAAATTTACTCAATTAGTAACTTTAGCGTTTTAAGAATCAAGCAAAAGGTTACCGCATAACTGCTTACCTCAATCTAATCTTTAGTTTATTTGAAGTTTTGTGAATACTTGCATTTAAATTATCAAGAAACACGACGTTTGGATAAAAAAATCCAATTGATTTAAACAATTATTATTTTAGATGAATTGAGGAGATGAACATTCTCAAACACCTTCAGAAGCTAACTAATTAATTAATTAATATATCTCTGGTTAAAAAAATCGCATAAATCCAACAAAATTTTCGTACCACTTCAAACCTAATAGTTTACTTTGAAGTAATTCCAAAAATTCTTTAATATGTAAATATTTAATGATTAAATTAGGATATAAAATTACGTTTTTTTTTCATTATAAAGTGGAATCAAAAGCTTTTTTATAATCCAGGTAAAAGTAAAGCTTATCCGTCACCATAGAGATGGTTCCGATAACAATGTTTTTAAAGGTGTTTTTTCGTACGTCAGATTACATTGTATCGGGTGACGGCCACCATGGATTAACAAACAGGCTTTCACGGAAGCCACTTTGACGGAATGTTGTATATTTTTAAGGTTCTGGCGGTCATGTTATTTGATTGGGTGACACTGAAATCAATTTTGTACTGTAAAAACGAAACCAGTGCAACGTTAATCATTGGCAATTTTTAAAAATGAAACTGTGTTTATTAGGCTTTCGAAGAGTAACTAAGCGCACTACGTGGATTCATAGATTATTTTGATTCCAATGTTAGCCACAAACTACAAATCCAGGGATTGTGGGATCAAATCCCGGCGGGCGCAAATACATTTTATTAAAATTATATATATTATTTCACATTTCATTAATATAAAATTATATAATGCACATTCTAAAGTGGTAGATACACTTAGTATCTCCCTGGTGAAGATCACCATTTAAAATCGAAACGTTGCTTGAAATGGTTTCAGCCGTGTTTTGTGACCAGATATAACCAGATATCTTCCAACCTTCCTCTTCCCCATCTCCTTCCCCTTTTAATTACCTTCAGATTCACAGCGTACCCCGATAAGGAATGCCATAGTCCCACTGAATCCAGACAATTGAGAGCAGTTGGAACTCTTTTGCGGTATTCACGTTGAAAAAAAAACATTTTCAATTGATTATTACATTCATGATGCGTTAAAAAATTTCATAGCTTTGGAAGATGTTATGCCATCGCGTGAACTTTGTGATGGAATATATATATACATGGCCTGTTCAAAAGAATGAACCATGTTTTTGACAACTGGAAATGTTAGTCACGTTTTTGTGTGTTCTTCGATTTTTTACTTTTGAAAGATAGATTTTTACTTAAATTCACCTTTTCTTTTGAACAGGCCTCGTATATATTTACATATATATATTTTTTTTTATATATTCTTACGGAATCCTACGCGTTTGTCCACTCTGCTACCGATTGGTCACTCCACACATACACCTTTATAGTGTTGCAATAATAATGTATTGCAATATATTTCAAATATGTATATATATACATAAGTAATATACATGAGATTAAAAATCTATGTCATTTTTATTTGACTTATACAAATATTAGTTAAAAAATCGTGGAAAAATGGTGTGAGCCTAACTGTACGTTTAGTTACTATGGTTAATATTCCAAGGTCACGCCTGTCAATCATGTTACCGCGTGTAACAGAAGGGTAATTAATTAATACTATTTTTATTTTGGTAAACATGTAATATGAAGGTGCTTTCATACAAAATCTTCACGAACCGGACTGATTTAAAAAAAATCTTTTTTTCCATTATTTTTCATTTAACTACGTGAACTTGTTAAAGTTTCGCGGTAACAGCGTAAAAATGTTGTGAAATCAGCGTATCACATTCAAGATCATCTAACCTACCCAATTTTTTCTCAAAAATATTACCCAATTAAGTATTGAAAAAAGTTTTTGTACAGTCGACAAAAGAGAGAAATGTTATGAATGAAATGTTGTTTTCGCTTTAACTCGACTTGATTTGAAAAGGTTTTAAAAGCGCTGCAAAATGTGATCAGATTACGCATACCAAGCCGTGAACCTTATTGACACGTAACACTTCTTTACTAGGAGGAAGAATGAACAGCAACCATCCATTGGCGTTTCAATTTTTATTTATTTCAATACCAGAAACCATTTAAATGAATAATTATCATGAAAGTAATTGTTTGTTTTTTGTAATTTGTTTTCAAAAGTAAAATATTACATGTTATGTTATTTAATGTTACATGTTTGCGTTTAATTGAAAACGAATTTTTAATGAAATCATTCTGAATAGCCAGTTAAATAACTTTTACGAACTGACTTAAGATTTTGATTTAAATTATTCGGAATAGTCAGTTTAAATAACTCTTACGAACTGACTAAAGTTTTTTATCCAAATAGTGTCAATGAATTGTGCTGATGATAAGAAATGTAATTTGTTCCAACCCTTTGAGACCCTTCTATTACGAGCGTGAGGGTTTGTTTAAAAAATGTACCCTTTAAACACATCTAAATTTTCACCATTTGCCGTACCATTTCGATTGTGTGGATTTATCTATTTCGGCAACTAAAGGGAAATATTTTCACTGTGAAACTATCAAAAATTCAACGCAACCGTCCTGCGTCAAAACCACCAGATCAATACCAATGATTTTAGCACTCTACGTATTTTATTGCAATAAATATAATATTATATGTTATAGTATATCAATGAGATGACTCTGATTCAGTTTTAAAATTGTTGGATTATTTAAATTTAGTTTTGTACCAACCAGCACAAAGGTGCTGATCAGATCTGTCCGAATAGATACTAGGTACTTAAATTTGATAATAGAAGGTTTTTTTTAAGTGACATCTCGCAAGAGTATCGTCTGTACGGTATAAAACTAAGGAAGCTGTCCTGCCACCAGAGTGGGCAATGTTGTGCGGTGGGTATTTTTAAAATCTTTTCTAGTTTGTGAAATAAATAAACTTCCAAATGCCATTAAATTATTTCAATTGGATTCAAGAAGATTCATTCCGGAATTGATAATATCAATCCACATATTGTTTTCTTTGCGGTTTTCAACTATTTCAGCGTCAGTAGTTTTCAGTTGGCATCTTGTCTTCATGATCTAAAGTTTTCAGGCATATTTTCCTCTTGACACTGCGTGATAATCATAAGTAAGCTGTTTCAAGTATAGTCAAGTTATTTATTGTGTCGTAGCGGGATCCTCTAGCTGTTTGCTGTGGAGGTATTTCACTTTTCCGGGACGTTTCCATTAAATATTCAGGCTGTTTTCACCCCACGAAGGTTTACTCGCTGTTTCACGTGAAGAGCGGTATGCATTAACGCGATGGACTTCTGAAATGTAGGTGAATTTTATAACTAGAAACAAGTACGTACTAGCAACTATTTAAAAATATTGATTTATTTTAAATTTGATCCCGTTATGTGAATCCAAAAAAAAGAGACGCCCTCCTCCTCTCCCCCCCCCTAAGCACAATATTCCACTCATTTAGCTTTGATTTCAAATTGACAATCACCACAAGGTAAACGACTTTTACAGAAATAATAATTTTATTTGTATAGCAGTGTCGATGTTTTTCTTTTTCAATAAAAACTCGATTTAAACATCATGTCATGTTTAACGGTCTTTTTAACTAGCAGTGAAATTCACGAAAACGTATTACGTAATATATGATCCGATAAAATATTTTAGTTATAAGTCGTCAAAAAATCTGCAATATTTTTTTTACAATTATTTCTGTATTCTAATTTTTAAATTATATTCGCTAAATACCTTAATATTTACCTCATTTAATTGGCTAAGATATCCATTAGAAGGTATTTATCTAAAATAAATTAGAAATGAAAACATATAAATCTTTGTATTGGGTGGCAGAGTTGTATTTTAGATATTTTAGCTAAAATCTTCATTCTTTTTGAAAACTTATGACACCCACTTGCATGAAAAAAAGTATAAAGTTGAGACAGATGAGATATTTTTACATACAAGTATTGATTTCTTGGTATGTCATTTACACGTTTTTTTTAATATTAAATTAAACAAACGCTTTAAGAAACTTTACGATAATCGTGTGTGATTGTTTTAAAACCTTGACGTTAAGTACCTTTATTTAATAAATTACCTACATACATGCAACAACTCACCACCTTGTTTAAGAAGTAAAATGGTTTAATTATAATAACAATATAATTATAATAATAAAATGAGTTATGTAACAATTTGATTAAAGGTTTTTTTCAAGTTTACGCTATTGCAGTCAGTACTTTAACGTGTCTATGAACTATGTCTAAGAACCAAATATATTTTGAACGTGTCTATTCGATGTGTTTGTGATTTTTTAAATATATATCTCCGGCGTTAAATGTCTCTTCGAAACTATTATTTCACACTTTCCCTTTTCCTTATCCTCCTCCTTTCCCACTCCCTCCAGCCTTACAACATTCCTGAAAATAAGGATACCATAGTTCTACCTAGTTTTGGGCAGGCTGACGAGCAATCACATGGGCAGTGCGAGTATTTTTTTTTATTTAAAGGCGCTGAATGTCAGGAAAATCTGAAAAATTTTATATTTCAGGAATACGCTATAAAGTAACATTCAGTGTTCTATTTAAAAACTAGCACAGATAAGAAGTCAAAGAATGTGAATAAAATTGCCGAATTCCTTAGTTTTTCAAAGAGAATAGCCATTTTTCATGTCTACTACGGAGCTCTGTTTAATGGCGTAATTTAAAACTAACGCTATCACGCGATAGTATGTCTTGGGGCCCTTAGCTGATAATTGATATTGCCTTAGACTTAATGGGTCATGGAAGTTAAAAATGGAAATAGGCAAACACCAGACGATAGACAGTTTCAGACATTTCCTAAATGACAACTGAAGATAAATATTAAAACATTTTGAGAATTTTATCCCGAAATTAGTAATGGGTATTATCCATACACCTTTTTTGAAAAATTAATCATTTCAGTCTTACGATTTTTACACTGTGGGGTTGCGATGACGATAGATTTAAACAATTAATTCAAGCGAAAAATAATATAATATTAGATTCGTAAATGTTAAATTAATTCACTTAATTAGCAGAAACGTGTCTATTGATTTAGTTTAGTTGTTGATTCAAAGACAATGCTTTCCAAATTAAATTGTTGCTGGTGGGCAGAAACTACTAACAAAATATTTGGCTACTTTTTCCATGACAAACAACAAAATTTGACGATAGTGGCAGAAAAAAAAACAACAACAAAAAACTTTTTGGGGGAATTATCAAAATCTCTCGCCAATCAATGATGACGCCAAAAACCAAGATATTACGGGTTGCAACCTACGGGGTTAAAACTGACTTAATGAAAGTTAGCCACCGAAAAAAGGCAGCAAAATAAAATTTTAAGTATATTTAATTTATAGCTCTGATGACTTATTAATTGCTTAAGTTTTACCTTTACTATTAAAAAAAATTATAATTACAATGAAATAAAATGTGTCCTAACCAATTTTTCTTCTGGATTTCAATTCGTTTAAAATATGTTGTTTTAAAAAACATTTTTGAAACGTATACGTTAGTGTGCGAATAAGAAAGTAAGTAATTAGTATGCATGCAATTATTCTATTAAAATCATTCAGCCGCAGGTAACTTCCCATATCGTTTAATCTGAGCTGCCTACTAGACAAGGTGTAATGCAACTTTAATTAGGTTTCCGCCGGATATGACAACGCCGTAACTCATTATAGCCGTAAGGTTCGATATTTATAGTTTCCGGTACAGACAAACCCTGTGGAGTGCTTCCGCTGAGGATAAACATTTATTGAATGACTCCGTAATAACGTGTAGATCACCGGGCTAAAACTGTTTTGCAAAGACTGGTTTAAAAAGTTTAAAGCCATCATTTAGTTACATAGCAATATTATATGTACTATAACAATCATCACGAGTTGGGGTAAAAGAGAAAACGACAGATATTCTTCATAATTTGAACATTAACTGTTACTATGACGGAGGAATTAGTTAGTATTAGATTGAACCAGAATCGTCTGAATTCTCGCTTATTAATCGCGTGACTTTTTTTAAAGTGAATAAATTTCAAAAGTTAACGCAGGTCGATTAAGTTTAGTAAAAAAAATGGTAAAAAGTTTTTTTTTTTTTTTGGGTAAAAATTCTCAAATCGAACATTCATTTGAGTTCTCCTCGTGCTGTAGATGGTCACAACTGGTGCACGCCACTTTTTAAGGCAGTTTAAAATGTAGAAATTCTCCCTTTCGTATAATTTTCTCTCTGACTGAGATTTGTTCATGGAATAGTTAAGTTGCGAAAACTATTTTACTTGTTGTGTTAGTTTTACAAACTTCATCAAGTTTACAATCACCAACCTATTATTTTTATTTGTTTTAATATTTACTACATTTAAAAAAAATTCCAACTGTCGCTTAAAATAAAACATTCCGAAATTGATACAAATTGAAAAGGTTTCAAACTTTCGTCCCTTTTCAACAATTAGCGCCATTTTGTTTTTCACATTTGAATGGTCGTCGTTAAACTTCAACTCTAGTGGCGTTTCAACTTTTGAACAAATTGTGATCAACTGACAAGTATAACAACATGACCTTAATGTTTTTCAGCTGATCACATTTTGTTCAAAAACTGAAACGAACCAACAATCGGCGTTTAAAGGAGACCGTTTAAATATAATTTAAAAAAATTGACAATGTCAAATGTTACGAATGTTTGAAACAACCCACACTAAGCCTTAACAAAAACACTCGTTTTGATTTCTTCACATGTAGCATTATTCATTTTCTGAGCTTTTTACTCTGTGTTCAACCCATTTCTTAATTATTTATTAAAGCTTCATTAATCTTGTGCTTGACATTTAATATCTAAATGATTAATAGTGGCTTAAGATTGAGAACACGCCAGAACCAGAATATTTAGTAATTTGTCGTCTAAGTATGCAAGGATTATTGAAAAGTGGCAGCATTTTTTTAAACTTTAAGGATTTATAACTATTAAAAAGTATTTACTAGTCTTATACGATGATTTCACTATGCACGCATTCACTTAACATTAAACTTATGACGTATTTAAGAAGTTAGGATACAAGAGATATTTGAAGTAAAAGTCTGATAAATACTGTAGAGAAGAAATTGATATGCATATGGGTTTATTAAACAGTTGGACATATATCTCAAGTTGAGAGTTCTGAAAGAAGGTGATACTTTTACTAACATATTTAAAAGAGAGTAGATTATTTTCAATGTGAAATTAGCAACTATTACAAAAATGTAAATCATGCCACAATATTGGTTTCAGATGTTTTGATGATCATCTATGACGTATTAACATGATCACTTTTTTATTATAAAGAAAATATATAATGAAGTACATACAATAATATTTTTTGATTATAAAATTCTCTATTCATTTTTTATATAGAAACTACGAACCGCTAGTCGTTTTGTCGTGAAAAATTAAAGTTTTTTTATAAATTCAAAAGCTCTCCTAGCTCGTAAGTATACCCTTTCTCCGGTACGGCCGCGGCATCTTCTATTAACCGTGTTGACCTACTTCCTTCTCTTTCTGACACTTCACATTAATTCTGCTTTTCCTGGGAAAGCATTTCGTGTCATCCTTTTTCATATCCGTAAAATATCCTCGGTCATATGAACAGGTCGGACACGCTCTTTGTATACTGCCTATAATAATATTTTACGGATAATTTAAGTACACCCTTTTTCAAATAAACTGAACGTACATATCAGGAAAAAAACCGTGATTTGTTTGAAGGTGAAACATACTTATGTAAAGACATTCATTTTATTCGTATCAACATTGAATATTACTTGTTAAAACTAAGTCTACCAACTAGAGTCTAACAATTTATTACTGATACTCTGCTGTGTATGATCACTTTTAAACGTTCAGGCAGTTTTCTGGTTCTACTACAATAATTTTCCTCGGATATTAAGTAGAAAACGTTAAAGTCTGATGCGGACAAGATCGGGAAAATGAGGAGAAAATTGTAACAACATACCAACCCAACTTATTACTGGCTGCTTTGTAGCATTCCGATACCTTTATCTCCGTTAACGACACAACTGGATTTATTTGCTTTCGAAACGTTTACTTTTTGGTTAAATTCAAACAAAGGAAATCTACAAAAATATTAAATTTTAATTTACCCAAAACACAAATGTTTTGCAAAATAATAAATTCAAAACAACTTCCAAAAAAAAAATCTATTCACTGGTTACACTATTTCAAAAAGTTGCAGTTCAAATCTTTTATCTTGTTGGATTGCCTTAAATATCTTCAGGTACATAAAGGAGCAAAGATTGACCTAGTTAAAATGTAAATATTGCATATAGACTTCCCGGTCACGGAAAGGTTAAATTCGTGTCACTTTGGTTCTAGACAGATCCAGAGCGACTTTCCATCGTTGGGAAAAAAGTTTTTTTATTATTATATAAAGATAAAAATAATAATAAAAAAACTCGAAAAGTCTACAAAAAAATGTATCCCTGCTAGTTTTAGATACACAATATATTCGGCCAGAAAAAAAAACACAAAACAAATATTTTTTACAAAATGTATTACCTTAAACAACGTGTTTATGTTTCATTTAATTTATCAAACGTTCCTTCACGATTTGAAAACCATCATTTTTTATTAAAACATTCGTAATTCATTTCAGAATTACTGCATTGGTGTTTTTAATAGCTGAAATTTCATTACGACAACGAAAGTAAATTTTTTAAAAGCAATACTATAAATACCATATGCTTATTTTTGTCATTAAAGTGCAATATTCGCTAGATATGGACATAAACACAACATTAATATATCACATCAATAAATAACTAAGTACTTAAAATACGACAAACAACACAGCACAATGACGCCAAATATTTCTAAAGCAACGACGCCCGATGCCGAAATTTGCCAACGATGTCGTAGACCTTTGTCCTGAAATTACCTTAAAGGTATCATCAGTTTCGTTTCATTCAATATATGGATTATTCATTCATATGAATCTAAATATTTCGAACGAATTTTAATCGATATCTTAGTTAATTTATGTAAAACTTAGTTTTGAACAAATTACACAATCAAATATTTATATTTATATAAATATTCTATCGAATATTTCAAAACTTCCAAAGTCTATATTTAGATTACTCGATTTGCACATCATTTTTAACCGTTTTTACCAGAACTTAATGGAATAAATTCAAAGTCCGCATATTTTTTCAAATCATTAAAAACGTTTTTAAGCTGCTAATTGATGGTTGTGAGTGAATTTTAAAGTTGCACGGAAAAGATAAAGCCAGACTAGCCTAAATATGATTATGACTGATCCAATTCAATTTTAGTTCATTCCCAATCCTATTATTTGTAGATACTTAATACACATCTACTGTATTTACAACTTATTTCAACCTCGCTCAAAGCAACAATGGCCAAAGATACATAGAAGAATGTGGTAATTTAAGCGATGACTTTAATACTTGTTCGACTGTGTAGAACTTGAAATACACTCAGTATCTCCAAGTCCACGAATCAAAACCGAAACGTTTATCTTAACCTTTCCTGTTTTCATTATCTCAGGCACTTCATCCTGCCTCACATCATTCCCCAATTGTTGGGAGTAATTGAGACTCTTGTGCAGTATTCATATTTAAAAAATGTGTTAAAAGAATTCACTTGATTTTATTTTAATTAATTTACCAGGTACTCCAAAGTACTTTGGAAAAAACCTCTAAAATACGCTGTGTATTCCGGAAATTTATCTTTTTACTCCAATATATCGTTGCAGGAAAGCAATGCGCACTAAAAACATGACGCATATAAGATAATCAATCTTTTTGTGCACCCTTCATGTGCAAGATGAAATATTCACGCTTCTTTTACTAGAAGAAGCCAATCTTTTTGACAATTGTATTTCAGTATACGAAACTAAGACATGAAACATGGCACAGATTAAACGATTACTCGGTGCACTCGTAACGTGCAAGATAACGTAATCAGGATTCTTTCCAGACTTTGAGTTCAACAAGCTTTTCAACCTGGCAATTCAGTATTTCGACGTGATACATGTCACATGATAAATTATTCAATCATGAGCTGCACAATTTCTTGCTTCTACTTTAAGTACCCCAGTTTAAACGTTTGCTCTCGGGCAGGAGGTGATAAAATATTCACCTGAAACTACCTTCCTCTCTTTATTGCCCACCCCTCACGTCGGGATAAAAGGAAAATTCATCTTGTCAATCTGCCCTGAAAGTAACAGTGTTTTGGAATAAAGTGGCTTATTTAATGGCAATTTACGTTTGTAAAGTCCTATAATCTTGAGTGCTTTTTATGACACTGTACACTATTTAAGCAGTCGTAATATTTTCATGTAAAAACAAAAGTATTTCAAATAAAATTTTAATACTTTCCCATAACTCTGTACCCGCCGAGCGTTGGTTTGTTCAGTAATCGGTTTGTTGGTAGTTTGTACCAATCTGGTCAATTTTATGTACAATAAATAGTCCAGTAAATTTATTACAAATAGTTACTGCCCGTCTTCATTCAAGATTCTACTTTCTCTTTTCTTATTAAACCAAATAAATACAAAAAGTTGAACTAATACAATGACGCATTGTCTTATTTTCAAAAGTTGAATGAAAAAGTCAAAGCTCCATAGCTCATGATGAAAAATTATTTATCGGTAAAAAAACAATAATTGCGTTGCCATAAAATTCCATACTGATCACAAAATCTGTGTAAATATCATGATACCAGAGTTCATGTTACAATTGTGAGAAAAAAATACAACTGAAGTTTATATCGCGAAGTATGCTCATATTTTCAATTACCAACCATATGACAAGTACAGTTGATTAAAATTGTTACAACAATTTTTCTTCACCTTGTAGGCGACTTGTTTCATATGGGTAATAAAACCAGCACTAAACCAGCAAAACATTATGCGTTAAGCATGTTTTTATAAACTTTTTTTATGAGTTGCAAATTCCAAAACAATAAACCCTTTATAACGTTGCCTATTCCTACCCGTCGTTGAGTTGATATTTTGTTTTTTTTTTCATAATAATGTAGGATTATCAATCAATTAACAACTTTCGCATCATCCATCACTCAAATGAATATCGACGGGAAGAGAAATTTATCGTGCCTAAGCTCAGGGTTTTCCCTAGAACCATCGATATAAAATACTCAAGAGTAGTTTGAAAAATAGCCCACTTCAAGTTTAAGATATAAATTTTTAATCGATCGTTACTAAAAATCGTGCCACTCCGACCAATCCAAATTTTATACAGAATTTTTTTATTAATTTGCTGCTTAAAATCATGCCATTCTAACCAATCTAGGGTTTAGGACATAAATTTCATAATTTCACAAAAGCGTAGCATTCCGACTAACCCGAATTTCGAATTTTATAGCACTTGCTGCATAAAATTGTGTTACTCCGAGCAATCCAGGTGTTAGGCAAAAATTTCGTACCGGTTGCTTCTTAAAAGCGTTTCACTCTAACCAATTTGGGATTAAGATGAAAATTGTACCACTCCGACAAACTTTATTTTAAACAAAAATTTCACACCGTTTGCAGATTTTTATATTTACGTGAATGTATTTATTTAGAACATTGACGAACTTATAATCTATACATGTTTATTGAAATACAAGTATTTTGTCAGAACACAAAGGTTCAATAATTTGTATGTGAAAGAAGAAGGAAAATACTATCAAATTGATTAATGCAATGTCACTCCTTAATTTCGTATAACTTTACAAGGAAAGGTTTATAAGCTGAATATTATACGAAAGAAAATGACACGTGTGAAAAATACAGCAAGGACTTAAGGTTGAGAGAATGTACTAATTTCCTTAGAGATTTTTTGGCTAAGACTAAAACGTATGTAATAGTCTAGTGAGTAGTTTATTTGTGTAACGATGTTGAATCATCTTTTTTAAAGGCACATTGATAATATTCAAACTAGACATCATTCGAAAAGTAAAGTAAATGAATTTTCAATCTCATTAGAAATTTAAAAAAACAACTTTTTTTTTTTACGATTTTAATGAGATGTTAGTCTTCAAAATCACCCTTATAAATCCCAAAGCAACAGAAAATCAGCTCATATCATAATATATAGAAATAAGTTGATTTAATACCATAATATTGTTATGTTTTATTGAATGCGTCTTGAATTTTTTGATTGTCAATATTGTTGTTCGAATGAAATGACGTGACAAACACAAAACACGAACCTTTCCAATACATAAATTATTTTCGTTTACAAAGAAAACGTCATGAAACTTTTAATGTAACAAAATCAGCTATTAAAGATCTCGATTGTTACATATTTATTTATTTAATTCAACAAGTACAAAACACTTGAGTTCAGTGAGACCCATCTAGTAACATCAAAGTCAATGAATCCCAACATAATGGTATCAGGTGTATTTTATCATAAAATCATGCTTTAAAAAGCGTTTGTGAAAGGATTGATCAACGGCAGGTGAAAAGTGACTAGCACTTATAATGGAGGAGAAATATTCAAAGGAAAAGGTTCATGTGAGCATAGAACATCCAAATCTTGACCACAACAAAGATGGTAAAAAGGGAAAATAACTGGCTAAAGGGGTTTGAAACTGATGGTGACGATGATTATGTCTGACAATAAATAATACTAAAAAATTATGTATATCTGAACCCAGTGTCGTGTTTCCCCATGTGTCATTTCAGAACGTGACCACGTGACCTCCAAGAAGCTTTAATAAAATATTTCACGCGAGCTTTCTTATCATCTGAAAGAATTTATTATGATCCTCGTCAAAAGTCAACCTATGATTTGATTTTCGCAGCTTTTATCAAACCTTTTATCACCTGGTTTCCCGTCAAACAAAATAAAATCCCACCATACAGTGGAATAATTTCGTTTTTCGTGTGAATAAATATCACGTTGGCAATCGACTACCTGCTCATGGTACATGAAGTTATATTACCTCTCTTCTACGAAGAAATTCCTTTTGAGGGATGAAATTTTAATCCCATAATCCTGAAGATAATTTCACCCCGTCACAAGCGGAAAGTGGATTAAAAATTTACGGAATATAAAAAAAAACAAAAGGGTTTGGATATTGTCTCTCCTATTAGAAAGTCTTTGTGGTTATAAAAAGCGTTTATTTGAGGTCCACAGGGGAAGAAAAACCTTTTTCTAAAATAAAATAAAAACATTTGACATGGGCGCGATTTACCGGCAAAATAAATAATAATTGCGTCTGTAGGGGGTGTTAACATTATTTATGTTTGCTTGGACGATACGTTTGTGCGACATTGTATTTAATGGTATGTTAGAAATACGTGCCTTATTAGAATGGATTTTTTTTTCGAAAGAACAACATTACGGGTATAATTCTACTTGAAGTAGGAACTATTACTATTTCATTTATTTTTACGTTCTGGTATTGGAATGGATTTCTACAATATTTAAGATGATTTTTCAATAGACGGTGAAATAATTATTCGTAATTGAATGTTACAAATAGATTGTTACAATGTAAGAATTTTATCAATTTTTCACAGCCAAAATGAGGCAAATCAATATTGTTCGAGTAGTTTACTTTAGTAAGAGGGTAGGTTTAATAATAATAATTTTTGTTTTAACATAGAAATCAACTTTTTATTTCGTTAAAGTAATAATGCTTTTGATATAATACGATTATCAATCAATAATCTTCAAACACGCAAATATAAAAAGCTAGAAACTAAAAAAAGAATAACGGTCGCGACCGAGATTTGACTAGAAACCCCTACTCTATTCGAGAGTAACGCCTCCGCCAATTGAGCTATAAACCGGCATTTCAATCGATCTAATACTTTATTAAAAATCATTAATATTACTTTTCAATTTCTTCCGATATAGTCTGCCATCTTTATCAAAATAAAAAGCACAATGCTTTAGTGTTAATTTTAATTTAATAATAGTGCCTTATTTAAAATACTAAAAATAAATTCTTTATTTCAGCGGAACAGAATTATTTTCCCTTGTTTCGGAATAAATTATTGTAAAAACATACAGTTAGATCACTGATTATTATTATTATCTCTTCGCTTTATTCCTTTGAGTATCAGTAAAAATAAAATGTAATGCTTTTTACTATTATTTTTCTGTTTATCGCATAATGCATAATAATGCGTCTCATTTTTCCACTCAGCGTATTTATTCGATGTTTCTCCATTTGCATTTAATTAAATTTAACCCGCAGTATTGTGGATTCATGTGTATTCGTACGAGGTACAAACATATGCTGGAAATGTTTATTGAATTGGATTTGTAGGGAAATGTTTTTTGCTTCGGTGCATGAAATTTACATATTTTGTATGTGAGCACTATATTGGTCAATATGTATACAACCATTCACAATAAATATAACTGCATTCACTAAAGATCATTTAACAAATTTTAGTAGGGGTAGACACGTGTGTTTAAAAAACAAGTAATCATTTTAATAGAAAAACTATTTTAAACCACTTCAAAATATTATTACAAGAAAAGGTAACGATTTTCATATATTTTTTAATACCTACATTTACAGATATAAATTGAATTTATATAAGAATTAAATATGGCATAACATTAAGGTTACACATATTTACCAAATTTAAGGAGAAAAAATCTTTGGTGAAAATCGCGTCAGTGAGGAGAGAATCTTTCACGAATCAAAACAGAAGTAATACCGTTTTACATATTTATTCCATATGACTTAAAAACACTACCTTAAACTATTTTTGTTAACTACTGGTGGAATTCCATATAAATATTTTGATTAAATACTTATAGATGTAATGTTCAAAATATTAAATGAAAAAGTCATTGAAAATCCAAAAAAAATAATTTTTTAAATCATTGGCAATGATTTAATAGAACAATGTTTTTACCTTGTTCTTCTGGTCTTTGTTAGACCATACCGAATTCAACTTGTTACGGCCATCTTCAGACTGGTACATACATTACTTTAACTGCGACATTTCATTTTTCAGTGTCGGAGGTGGATAAGACGGATAAGATCTAAGATCTATAAGGGTCTACCAATAAATAGTGTAAAATTTTTTTTCGTATTAAATTATTAATAGACAACTTGTCTGAATATGTCTGTATCAGCGTTAAGCCGGCTTAGTTATAAAATCGTAGTTTTTTTATTCTACCAATTTCCAATAGATACTTTAATCATATTTTACAATTTAAAACACAAAAAATCTATAAAATCTTGTCCAATATGTACTCGCAAATATTGCCTCATGAATGATTTATTTCTTTTTCATCGACAAAACTTGTGACATTCCTTTTATCTCAATTTAATTTGATACCCACCCTTTTCACGGAACATCTATTTCAGTCTTCTCTTTAATCTAATAAAACGGAATCTAAATTACGATATTCAACTTTATCAACATCTTCAACTGGCCGTGAAATTTCATCGAGCCTTCGCACTAGCTCAGGTAATAAGACTCCTTTTCAAATTCTTTTAAGAGATTTTTCACGAATAATGGAATGTAATGGCCCGATCTTTTTTTTAATCATAAATTTTCATTTCAATGCCGCCAGTAACTTAGGTCATAACCTACTTTTTGATAATCAACCTGGAAACATAGTACTCACTAAACTTTTTAAGGGAAAATAAAAATATAATTTTCATAGATAGTTAAGGTGCATGATAAAATTTGACATTTATCGTTTATAAAGTATAATTTTGGTTGCATAAACGCGAGTGAAAGTACAATTACGTCAAAAAATATCATTTTTGCTTTGACAGCCGACGTAGCATAAAGATCTGTACATTTCGACTTTGAATTATGATATTACGGGCTTCATTTCCGGCACGGTTCAAACAAGTTTCAAAAGATCGTTCCTTTTGATGTATAAGAACTGCCAGTCTGGGTAATGTAGATGGTTGAAATTGATCCCAATTAAAAACATATTGCAAAAACGTTGAGAGAAAGAAGCCGATAGGAAATGAAGAGGTTCCTCGAGGAAATCCTGGGTCAACCGGTTATGAAGCGTCGCGTAAATTATCGTTTTTATTATAGCTTGTGGTGTGGAAATAAATCAACACATTCCTTCATGTTGCAAAAAGTTGCACGGACTGTAACCAGTGATTTATTTAATAGAGTGATGATTACCTCCTCTGTGTTGAAAATAAATATCATAAAGAGATTTTTTTCTGACTTCTGTGGTATTGAACCATTAAAACAATCAAGCAAAATAAAGCATGTAATCGTTATTAAGGTTTTACCCTAAAACCAATTCAATTTAGGTTTTTGAAATGGACGTTGTTAATAAGAACAATTCTCTGAATAACGATTGCGATTTTGTTCACTAGAAAACTAACTTGTAACCCTTCAAAACATTTTTTTATATACCTGGATTTTGTTTTCAATCCCTAGAAACAATGACGTTAATCAGCAATTCTTTAACGAAGATTAAATTGCAAGCACGTTTGTGTTCAGATTATCCATTGGACAAAATTAAAAAAAAACTAATTTCAATGGAAATTGACGCGAACAAAAATAGGGTTATAATTGTTATTTTAGATTAACCATCAACCATCCAAACACCGACTCTTTTCGAAAAGAGTTTAACTACAATATCACAATACGTATCACAATCGCTTTGCAAACAATTCACATTTGCCTGTACGTACCTAAGCCTGGTGTTGTTAGATTATGATAATACCAATTTATTTATTTTGAAATCAAAACATATTTTTGCCATTATCCCTTAGAACCAGTATGGAGCACACCCTCCCACTGCGCTCCGCCCACAGCGACCGCGAGGCACGCGAGCTCACCATGACAGGGAAAAGTTCATTTGTATCCGCAATTCCGATATTCGTTTAAGCCCAGCCCTGTAATCTCACGCCGGATAGTCGTTATCGAAGTTGAAAAGCAAGTCTGTTGTAAATTTAATTTACTTTAATCGATAACTATCCTCAAATCAACGGATTGCGGATATCATTTTCTGTGGTACTTTGTTTTATTCCCAATTGATTTGATTCGTTTGATTTTGCGGAGCTTTATCGTTTATGTTCATTCGTATTTTGTTACAACACGTGAAATTACTTACACCGTACAACCATTAAAATATATTCTCTGCCGATATCGATTTCTGCCCAATCGAAAATCGCAAGGGGGGAAAGGGTTTTTAACGCGACTGGAATTTGAAGTACGGGGACCCTCCACTATCCAGGTGACTGCTCTATCAAAGGGCTACCGAGGTAAGCTACCGACGTGCTGTGAATAAATAATTAATGTATAGGCATATTATTGAATACATAATTTTAAACTGTGACATGTTTGTGCCGCGTTGGTGATTTTTTTTACACTTGTCATGTTTTTAGTAGCCTTAAATGGAAGGAAGAGATTCATCTTAACATAGAGAACTTTAATAACAATGAAGTTTTCCGACAAAACAATATTTATTATCAAATTATGTAAATCATTTTTATCATAATGCTCTGTGCAAAAATAAACAGACGCACCATTTTTCGATAAAAAAAACATCTTTAAAAAGAGCCTTAAAATTTTAAATGGATGGATTCCGGTGAATATATTCCTTTCTTGCAACTTTTTAAATTTCTGTTAAAATGTTGAATTTACCATGTTAAAAACTTGTTGCAATTATAAGCGAAATAATTTATACAAAGCCTCTATTTTGAGTCGTATTTCGCGCATCAGTTTTTTGTTGTATCGTGTGGAACAAACAAGTCCGAAGTTTAAAAAAACAAATTAAACATTCGTATGGAAATCTATCATTCAAAAATTAAGATTACTTTGGTCACGGAAAAATGTGACGGAATTCGATAAAGATTACGAAACGATGTTACATTTAATTATTTACTCTAGCTAAATGATTAATTACAGCACTTATTAACTAAGTCACGTGACTTAATGTAATGGCCTGGCTGACTGACGCAATGTGTAGTGCGGCAGCGTGTTAATTAAAGCAAAGATTTATATTAACGTGGAAATGTTGACGTATTTTTAACATTATTTAGTCACTTTTTGAGTATATGCATATAGGGAATAGTTTCGAGGCTCTCAAAATACCTTAGAACAGGGAACATTTATTTATTTTATTGAAAGTGATTATTTCAAAAATGCTCTAGGATCGTTTTTCTTTTAACGTCACATTGAGCATCTTACCAATGTATAATATACAAACTCCTTTATCAATTTTTGAAATTACAGATTGAGTTTGGCCAAAGTGTAAAGAGTCTTAAAACCAAATTATTTTCATTATAAGAAAGCACAATTTTAAAAGTAAAAAACTCTAACGTTAATTTTTTTTCAATTATTTTTAAATACGCCATTATAAAATCAGGTTTTGTTTAAAATATATTAACTACAGTAGTAGTAGATTTGAACTTTTGTGAGAGACACAATTTTCACAGTGAAAATATTGTGAGTTTTAACTATATTTAGTAATAAAATCTCAGTAGGCTGATTTCCTACTATCTTATTTTTTCCACCTACTTTGTGAGCAGTGAAGCTCAAATAAAAAAAACCTTAATACATTTTTTCGTCGGAAATTTTCAACCAAAAGCCGCCGTCATAAATATTACACTACAGATTGTGTCTTAGCTATTCATTTTGGTAGTCATAAATATAAAAGGTGGCTTCTCACATCTTTTTCCCAGAAAGCTCAGGGACTCGTCTCTTCCCCAAGGTTTCCGCTGATCTGAGTGGATTGAAGCGATCTTTCGCAGTAATTTCCTTTCCATTAGGGGCAGGAGAACATAACTTTGACTTAGAAACTAGTTGGTAAAGTAACCACTCTATATTTCAATACTGTTTCTAGAAACATATTTATATTTGTGGCTCGATAATTCTTTCAAGGGAAATACTCTTTTTTAAATTTCAATACAATGAAATCCTAGTTCTAAACTATTAAAGTTGGAGTTTTTCATTTTCCATCAAATTTGATGATCAGCAAATCGACCATCAGCAGTATAGTGATTTTTTTGCACCAATTCTTGAGATTTAGATTTTGATCCATTATACAGTTGGTCACATTTTAATAATTAACAGGGACCGTTCAAATGTCGAAAACTACAAATGGGGCTGATCGTCGAAATGATGATCATCAAATGTGATGTGGAGATCAGTTCTAAAATATAAAAGTTCACACTCGTACGGTCATACGGACTTGTAAAATGTTATTTTTATACGTAATGGCTAACCTACAAATGTTTTACTATTACCACAACATTTTGTTTGAATTCTGATTGTATGTACTGAACAATGCGTCACTTTTGGGGACTTCCTGAAATGTATGATTCGGTTCTGTTCAACGGTTTGTGACAGCTATTGCATATTCCTTAATTTTCTTGTCGACAACGTTGTGAAATTTTTCAAGGAAGAAAATCTTTTGTACTTGCTTTTCCACTTTTCGATCTGCATTTCTTTCACATAAGTAACTCATCTGTTACAGGTTAGAGTCAAATTTGATTGTCTTATTAGTTTGGGTTATTTAAAGTAAACTAAAAAACGCTTCCACTTTATGTAGTCTGTAGTTTGTCGAGATTTAGATAAAGTTAAGTGTCTCATAAAAATCCGAGAAAAGGCAAACTATTACATCCTCTTTTTTTTAAGTTCCCAGAAAACCGGCCTACTCCACCCTTAGATATCATTTGTCTTTGTGATATTTCCCTCAACAACACTTTATCATTATTTTAATTTTGTATGTATGTATTTGTTTTCGACAAAGAGTTCATGCATCACCAGACGACAGCTGAAATAATAAAGGCGATTAAAACAAGGTATCTTATTAATTTAATCGAGAATAAATCTATTTAAACGGTCTACATAATAATTAACTCTTAATTGTTACTGCTGTAACTTGGATATGTCATACACAAATATATCAATTTAAATGTTATGGACAGCGAATACAACAACGAAAGCCTCATTGACCACCAATTAGCGAGATTATCTCAGGGGGTTTCAATCAATAATTGCGGTCAACAACGTTAACACCGTATGCGTGTAATTCAGTTAACCAGCCGGGAATATCCATGGCTTTATCCAGTTGGCCGGGCTATTATCCATATGATTAAGATATCGTTATCTTAAGGGTCTCAAATTTTACATGTATAAACTCATTTTTTATGTAAGATTCACGTGTACTTTTGATGAGGCTTGAAACTGCCAGAGGAAGTATAGAAGTAGACCGAATGGGATCCATTGGGCTTATGTGTGGTAAAACCATCTATGACCGTGTTAAAAATGTGAAGATTCTAAAAAGGGTGATGTTAGCGTAGAGAAAAATATTAAGAACAGGACGTTTAGATGTTGGGGCATGTGGAACGGGTAAACGAAGAGAAGATAATTTGACGCGAAAGCGAATAGTAGAAGTAGTCGGGGATACCCGAGGAAGACGTGGAATGATCGAATGAATTAAATACTAAAGTCTGGCAATGTTAAGAATCGGAAAAACAGAAAAGTATGTATGAGACGATGTCTGAATGTGAATTAAGCAAGAAGTGTGTGCCGAAGACAAAGTTGAGTTACGGTCCATCATATCTGCCTACCCCTGAGGAAAAACACTGTGATGGTTAGTTATGAAGTTTTGTCCGTAAATTATAATTGAACTTGGAGCAGCCAAGCCAAAAAAAGATATGATTTTGAAAACTTTGACCTCTGCTCCAAAATCGATGAAATATTATATTTTACTTTATCAGTATTGGAGTGCGCAACTTTTGAGACCCTTGAAGTATCCAAAATTCTAAAAAAATCATAAATCGTATTATCTGGTCATATACCCAAACTATTTCAAATCCCAAGTCCCATCCTTTCACCAGAGTGGTACTACTTCCGAATTAGCCAATCGGGTCGCAGGAAATACACGAGCCCGGCGACCGGACTGGTTCTATGCTGGTCTGCGGCATTTATAGTAACGGAAGCGGAAATCTAAATCTGCCGCTGGCTTGCCTGCTTGACTGCATACTGCGTTCAGTTATTGTGTTGGATTGCACGGTATAACACCCCGGCTAGTGGAAGAGCTGTTTTACAAAGTGTACTGCCATTTCCGGAAAACCCAAAACTATCGGATGCGGAGAGCTTCAAATTGACTGTTACCAATAAATAATCATGTAGGTTGGGCATGCTTGTAATCGGCGGTATGCAATGTACAGTGACAAATGCTTTTGGAGACATATTTTAAAATTTTACAAATAAACACTTTTGTAGGTATGTAAAAATCATAAAAAAAACCGAATCAATTTTTGTGGTTTTTCCGGCTGCTCTAAGGCCCGTTAAATAAGTATGCCATAAAGATAAATATTTTTTTTAAGCATCTAAAGCTCTCAAATGGTGTGTTATTTTTTTCTTAAATGGCTAGCTCAACGCGACTATTTTCAACTCCCAATGTAATTCCTATGATGATCTATGGAGTTAATAATTAAACAATTAATTGTATAAAAATCTAAGGTGCCATAATGTGAATTCTGTATTTTAAAATCGTTCAATAAATAAACACTTTTGGAATAAAGTGTGTAACTCGAGTAAAACCGGGTAGTAAGGCAATTTTTTAAACACAATAAGCAGACGTTCGGGTTTCGTAAAAGTACTGTATCAAAATATATTTATTTAGCTGTTATTTCCAACAGCTAGATGCCGCCAACGTCTAACGTTATTGAAGAAAATTTTCGCTAACTAACGAAATTATTATTAAAAATATCAGTACATACGAAAAATATTCGTCGCAATACAGTCTTCACAATCTTGTCTTATAATCCTACCTTTGTATTAGCGTTAGCGCCAAGTAAACAAAAAGGTGTAAGAGTTTAAACTTCGTAAACAATACTATGCGTAATTTAGAGTGATATTTTGGTCGTATATTTTCTTACTAGACGTTTTTGTGCATTTTCCTATCCGAACCGCCCGATACGTAGCTCTTCGAGGCAAGCGAATCTATCGGCGGCACCTAAAATATCACTGTTAAGTTAAATAATTCTCTGAATATCACTACACATATAACAGCTGGATATATTATGATACTAATATATTTGACGCATCGCATTGTAACATGTACCGATTATTTTATCTGCGCTAGTCAAACTAACGAAAAGGTGTAAGAGTTTATACTTAGTGAACGACATTATGCGTAGTTTGGATTTTGGTTATATATCTTCTTACTAGAAGTCTTTGTGATTTTTTCTATCCGAAACGACCGAAACGTAGCGCCTAGCATCGAGCGAATAAAATAATGACAAGTAAAATTTGACAGTTATGTTTGATATCTCCCAATGTCTTTTCGTGGAACTGTTATTTTTAACAGGAGATTATTATTATTAAAACCAATAGGCTCGTTATTCATTGTTTTTGTTGGTAGGTTTTTCGTTTAGTTTGGTGCGTTTTTACTTATCGCGCGTGCATTCAATGTGTTTTTGTGGGTTGAAGAATGCAATTAATGGTGTAATTGTCTAATGTTTTTGTTTTTTTTACGGCCAAAGTGCAAATACCTAGGAATCAAATAAATTAAGTTGATTTAAATTAATAATAATAATAAATTATACTAATCATTTCTTGTAATAAGTTTTAGTGGAATGGAGGAAACTGTTTTAGTAGGCAATACGACGCAATATATTTTTTAACAATTTTACTATTTTTTACTATTACATTTGCATTATTAGTGCATATAATCCAACGTCTAGACTTAATAATAATAATAAATAGATAACTTTTATAGCGCCGTTTTCGTGGGAAAATCACTCAAGGGCGCTTTGTGTACTTTTATGTAATTTAGAAAATACAGTATATTATATTGGTAGTCTACCAAAAAATAGTCAACGTCGGCATTATTTTCAACGGTTATATTTAACAGTTAACAATCGCCAACGATAACGGCGTTGGCGTTTTTAGAATTATAGTTAACGCCCAGTACTATTTCCGTAAGTCTAAACCTAAACTTTCATAAGTATAACGCAGTTTAATAATTATTTTTTAATGAAACATGACTACAAAGAAGGGAAAACACTAATATAATTCAAGCCTCGCAAAACTGTTAAAATTCTGAAGAACCAACATAATAATTTCATGCAAAGCAAGTCCCCACATTATACTGCCGGACGATACTTTTGAAACTAACTTTTGTTTTTCGCAGAAAATGCAAATGAACGAGATGATTTGAGGAATAATTATTTGAATGCAAATTCGAAAGGAAGTGTATTATTTTTCTTGGACAAGTCTCGGTTCGGTGTTCTTCGTTATAAAGAAGCTCGGCGAAGTAATTATACAGCACTTGAAGCGTTCACTGTTTTTTGAAGTAACACGATCCAGGTTAAGGATTTGCATGGCTGAATTAATATTAAAATCTAGGCAGAAAAAGGAGATCGTTCATAATTTCTAACTTACAAAAGTACTCTGACTTTATTTTCTTATTTGCGCTTCATTGCTTTGGTGGAATAATATTTTTTTCACGTCAAAAATATACTTTGGAATCATCAAAACAGCAATTTATCGGAGTTCTAGAATCGAAAATAGTATCTTCTGTTCATATAAACCTGTACACCTATGTTTTTTTTTCTTTTACCCTATTTTAATGATACATTGGACTATTTAGGTATTTTGTTCAAAAACTTATTTTTAATTCACCAATATTTTTTTTCGTTTAATAATAATAAATTTAAACCATTTTGTTTAACATTACAATAAAAAAATTTACTGTTCATTTAATATTAGTAATTTGAAACAACAGTAAAAACAAATCATTAATAAGGTATTTTTCTACCGGTGGGTTCAGGTGAAAATATCATTAAAATCGTCAAAGAAACGAAATAGAAAAAATAACAATATTTTCAAATGCGTAAAAATATACATTCCTTCTCGTCCGCTTATTTACTTCTTTCATCCACGTTACTTGAATCAGCAGTACATTTATCTCCTTTCGGTAAAACTGGGAGGGAAAAAAACCCGTATATTTTTTCGGTCGCATTCGTCATGAAAGAGATTTTTCCGCGATGTGTCGGTCTTAAATTTTTCTGCCTTATGTCTGCACGTGAGCCAGTTGGACTGAGTACCGCTTCCCGACACGTCCCCGCTAAAGTATGCCCTCTGTTCATTTCGTTCATTTCAACGCGCAAAAGATTTTCTCGCGGAAGTCCTTACGGTGACCTTTCCCTTCGCCTTTGCGGCTTAAAAAAAATGTGCATTTTTTTCGCAGGCCAACAACAGAAACAAAAAAAAACAACGCACAACCTTTTAGCACGGCTGACACATTTCGCTATAAATTTGGTTAATGTCATAATCATACGGAATTCCTGAGGAGAACATTAAGTAGGCAGCGGGGCGGCCTGGGTTTTGTCAGTTAGGATCCATATATTTTACGCCCACAGTTGTTCTGTATGGAAATTATGCGCGTGGCTTAATAATCTAAAGCCAGCTTAGTCAGGGAAAAAAATGACATCAGAAAACACGATTAAAAACGCAAACGGATTGTTATCATTAAGCAGGATACTTATTATTCTAATATTTGTATTATCTGCCCTGATAATGACTCAAAAGGTTTGTAAGAAACGTTGGCTAAAAGAAGGAGAAATTGTATTGCATTAACCCCTTGAAAATCGGCCAACATACTGTTACTTAAAAATTAACTCTTAACATCTGATTATTCCAGTTATACATAGCAATTAATTCTAACCTTCACATTTTGTTAGACACCTAATTGACAATGATACCTATCCTTGCAATTACATCCATGGCAAAATAAAATAATATTAAAATATTTTGATAATTTGTAAAGCGTCGTTGGTGAAAAATCACCTCAAGGGTGCACCTGTTGATGCAAATTTCCTGTTCAGAATACGGCATCATTGGAAAACAATATAGCTGTGAAATATGTTTACTTATAATCCTCTCTCGTGGCAGGATTCAACAATAAATCGCAGTTTTATTAAAAAACGAACAATAATAGTACGAAGCAGAAGGTCTTGCTCTCAATCTTAAAGCGGAAAAGAAATGAGGACACACGAAAGACCTTTTTCTGCTTGATAGGGTTTCTATAGTTCCCTTCATCACCAATTGAATGCGAAGAAATGTGAAGAATGGATGGGATGACCTTCCAACCATCCTATCCTATGTAAAGTATGAACACATTATCAAGTTACCCTATCAAAACCTACAATTTTCTGCATATACAAAGTCTCCGGGGGTAAAGTGTGGTCACTCCGGGAGGTGATTCTACATAATTATACAAGTTAAAAAATAAAAATAAAACTTCATTTTAAATTCCCTTTTTTCACAGAAAAACTCATACCTACTGAAAATCTGTAGTATAAAGTTGAAATTCCTCAATAAATACGCTGGAAGTGATGAATGGTAACGTCGCACACCTATGTCTAATCTGATTCGTAAAAACCGCACACAAAAAAATACTTTGAAGCTATTTATCAATTATATTAGTACTATCATGTAGATTCACCTCCCAAGGTTGCTTCACTTTAGCCGCCTACACTAAGTATATAGTATTCTTCGAGAAAAATATGTTAAAAGCATATTTCATTTCAAAAAGAAGAAAGCTTTTTGCGTTTATAACAATCCGATTTAACCTACATAACATAAGTGTTAAAATTAATGAAGGTTTTCAATAATCGCAAATATACTAGGAAAACGTTTGCGGTTCAAAATGTACACTGATTATTTATTCAAATAATAACAAGCAGTGGTATACAGAAAGTGAAGACACGATGTTGTCTTAATTAAAATATGAATCGTTTAATTTTACACCTCCCAGGCTAATTATTGAGCGTTCTCCTGACACTCATTTCCTTCGGGGAAAACTTTAAGCTTTTTAATCTTTCCTTACTTAAACAAGCTGCTTCAAAATACATCTCGCGAGCGTTTTTAAAATAGCTTGTTATGTCCAAAGCTCCTTTTCGTGATCACGCCTGAGATATAACTCACAAAAGCCTATCTTAGCTGCAACCAAAGAGGATTGTGGTTATTCCTCAACGAAGCTTTGACTTGAATATAAAGTTCATGTTCGCTTCACACTCCTTAAGCACTCACTTCACTCGCATGAGGAGATACTTCGCTTATTATCTGACTTAATTAAAAAGAGAGTGTTGACTCGCAGGTTCAAAATAGAGTTTTAAAACACCGTAATAAATACCCGATGCCGGAAGCTCGTCTCATTTAATACGCGTTCAAAACACAAAGGCTTGAATTTTTTCAACCATAAAGCACAAATCTGTGTTTACTTGCCAAAAACGGTTTTCCTAATTTAATTAAATATCAATAGTTTGATTTAAATTACAAAAAGTGAAAAATTGTTTTTCGAAGCAGAAAAGATTGCCGAATGTTTTTTTTTTGTAAAATTTTGAGGGCGACATAACCACTGTCATTTTTGATACGTCCGAATATTCGAAAAATTCAATTTTCATTTAAAACTATAATCAGATGCCATGTTGTTTTTCTAACTCACGAGCCGAACAAAGTTGTAAAACTATGATATCATAAAAACAGCTTTGGAGAATTAAGCACGTCTAACATTGAAACAAATATTTTCTATTATAGTTTTTTTCTGAGGGTTTATCTCAACAGTCTCCGAAGAACATTCAACACCGCCCTTAACCCAATGTTTGATGATACTTATAAAGGCAAAAAATCTCAACGATATTTTAATACTGTTTTTAAACAGAATTCTCAAATTAATCAAAAAACTACAGACCCTAATTATTGTAACGAACTATGGAGACACATAATAATCTTTACTGCCTATAATGTTTCATATTTGTCAGATATCAACTAAAAACTCTTGTATTTATGGGAAAATAATTGTAATTTTAATGAAAAGAGATAGATTTTTTTTCCAATGATGTAAATAATTAGATACTGAGGATTAATATTTCTTAAAATAAAAGTTTTAAATTACTTTAAAGATAAATAGTAAGCTTGTTAGCAATATCCGTCTTACAATAAGTAATATCTTCGGTATCAAATTTGTTCTAACTGATTCCTTAACAAATGAAAACCTCCAGGTAACAGGTATTTTATAAATGTCACCACTTCGCAAATCTCTCCCAAATCGGGCAGCTCTGTATTTTCAACGTTTGTATGAACTAACTGCTGGAACCAACATAAAGTCAGCTAAGATAAAACACGTTAATTACTTAGCTGGTCAACATACCGCAGCCAATTAGTATTCCGCCCGAAAAATAAATTAACCGCAACATCTAATAAAAGCAACACCGCGGCTTGCCAGTATTAGGAGTGCTCTATTAAACGAATACGTGACTGTACTCCGAGGAATTTCAAAGCCGACACTAATGCCTGGCGACTCCGGGAACGCGGCGCAAAACAATTTTATATTGGCTAATTGGAACAGACTTGGCTGCTGGCCGGCTGCCAAGAAATTGCTGGGCCATACGAAGAGCCACCAGCCAACAGGACTTGCAACAGGTCAAATCTCGTAGATTTGCTTCCACACGGCCAAGGAGTCGAACACAAATTGTTTCTGGCTTCTGGTTCCGTGTGGTGGTTTTATTCGTGTTTTATGCTGCAGTAAAAACGGGTTAGTGTTGTCAAACGAATAAAAAGAAAATTTCTTGTTTGTTTCACGAAAAGTAATGTTAGCCGCAGTCACAGTAATTCAGTTTTAATATGTAGCTACTATCTGCGTTTTATATAAACTTCTGTTTTTATCTTGTGATATTGTCGATAACCTAGTTCCAGAGTTTAATAAGACAAAAAGGAGGCCTACGTATTGCATCAAGTATAATTCATCATTTCAAAAGAACATCGAGTAGTAATTATTATTTGAGGGTTGTATTACGTCATTAAGCCATACGTATATTTGAATTCTATAGTCCCATTGCCCCGGGCAGTTAAGACTCCTATGCGGAATTCACAAAAAAGTCCAAGTGGATAGGAAACTCGACTGCCAGTCGAATGCTTCCATTTTAACACCGGAATACAAAAATATGCCATTTGGTGAAAAGTAGCTGAGTAAGGTCATCAGAAAAATAGTTAATTTAGTATTGTGTGGTTAAATTTTTTTCAAAAGGCTTAGGCTCTTAACGAAAATTCGTATTTACAAATCTCTAATTATTCATTTTAACGACATTTTCAGGTGTGAAATTTAAAAAAAGATTTACACCTCATTAATGTATTTCCGATTACGAATGATGGCCATTTAATTAAAACTCCTCAAAAAGTTTGGTACCAGGTACCTTATCATTATTCAAAATGTGATCATTTGTCAGATAACCTAAAACCGCTTAGTCTTGATTACGGGCTAGCGATATACTTTAGTCGATTAAAGCTCCAACTTCAATCGGTTAAAATAAAAACTACCTCCATTTTGAACCGAACCTCTTTTTCGTGGTTGTTAAATGTTAAATGTCCCTCGGTCCTATAAAAGCTCTCTTATAAATTGAAAATCCTTCTTTGGACATACATTACCTAGATTAACTACATACCTTTTTATGGGTAACTAATAGGGTTCATCACGACTTTTATAAACGGCAACATTTCGTTAGTCCAAATGTTTTTTAGTTCGCAATTCCGGCCTTTCGAATAAGTGGGGAGATATAAAGTTGTAGTTCGGCGTGTTGTCAGAGAATTCTCCCGCCTGCTTAAGGTAGCTCATAGCTGCTTCCGGTTGGTAGGTACTTCTTTCTTGTCACCGTGACAACATGACAGCTATCGAGTCGCGCACATAACCTCGCTTTACACGTGCCACATACCACGTGCCTCGACTGCGGAAGCTTTTGCTCGTGAGAGCTTCCCCATTCAGGTAAAATGTGAAGCTGTAATCTCAACTTGAAAAGCGACATTGTCTCAGGATGTGAAGTAGGAAATTACTTTGAGTATTGGTGTTGAAATCATAACAAAAGGGAAATTTCATCATACTCTATGCACATTATTATTACAAACTTTAGTTAAAATTCAATTAAGGTGTGCGATTAGTTTAAATAATGATAAATTGAAATGAGAACGCGTTGACAATTTCCTTTGATAATACGAAATTTTATAACTAGTAATTAGCTACAGCTCGATAAAAAATAAATGGTATTATGATTTGATCTCCTAGACAAAACCTAAAATGGTATCAATATTACTATCTACATCTCTGATGTATAATAGTGTATTATTAACAGCAATAATAACCATTAATCGATATTAGCAGTTCAAATATTTCCGATCCCTTGTGATTTTCAAATATAACGTTAACGTTAATATCACAAAACATTGTTCTTTTCAACCCCGTGTGTTACTGTTGACGTCCATATTACCGGTCTCAAAATAAGTACAGAATTTTAAATACGCTTTCACGTGCTAAAATAGAAAACTCCCTGCTCCGAATCTCGCCGGCTCCATTGTCAGAATATAATGAATGCATCGATATTATCCACTGACATTTTAGCTAAAGCTTTTTCACAGCTGCCATTTGAAAAGGTTACACGGATAGAGCACTTAACGGACACGATAAAAGGAAGGCGCTAGCACCACTCATTATAGCTAAAGAGTGCCACGGCACTATGCCTATGCCACTGCTCTCGAGGGTTATTCAACACTTCGATTCACTTTCCCGCTCTGCTTGATTCGTCATCATTGGTGAGTTATAACTGCAGTTACTGGATCGTCGATTGCTTTTTTATAACAGTGTTCGATAGGCGGGAAATCATAGCCTAAATTAACTCTCAGTTTTTTATGCCACTCACCATAAGTTGAACTCTAGTGGCTCGTGTTTATAAAGAGAAAATGTATAGTTTAAATTTTGTTTTATTAATCAAGAAAAGGTATACATATTGCTGAACAAGCTTTAAATATAAACACTTTTAAAATAATGACCAAACTATTCTTCGATTAAATTACATTGTGCTTTTTATAACCAATAAATTATGTAATAGTTGATTTGGTTTTAATTAATTATTAGTTTGCTTTTTTTAAGTTTTCAAAAAAATTCTCCCTACTGGGATCCCCGTTCTAAAGCCAAATTATATATGATTTTTGTTGTAGTAAAAACATCAAGCAAAATTAAACATTATTTAAATAGTATATATTAACATAAGCTGAGAAGCAATAAAAGTACTTCGGAAGAAAAATGTACCTAAATAAAAAAGAGATAATTTAAAACAAAGTTCACTAAAGGTTTCAAAGGGTAAGGTAGATGGTGAACAGAATAGAGAGGAAGAGCATTAATTGTGTTTAGTTTTACTTCGAACTTCTATGTTTAACAGTTTTATTTTATTTTAGTAATAAAAATTATATCGATGTACAACTACAATGCTGTTCTAATTTATGTATACGAGTATGTTGATCAATAAGCAATTCAAACTTTGGAAAAATTAAATGTATGTGTAATTGGAAATCTTTTTTTTAAGTATGATAACGGGTGTGTAATGATTTTTGTGTATTAAGAAATATCAAGGATTTTTAACCCTTCAGTACACCTTACCCTGATAATTTACAAATAATGTAAACTGTTTTGGTAAATCTATTGTAGGGTATTCTTTTCCACAAAAATTGCTCCCACGTATACGTAAGAGAAACGTTGTGTTTATTTAATTTTAATAAGCTAACTTATGGTAACAATATTGATATTCATCAATCATACAACATATTTTTAATATTTAAGATAAATAGCATAAACATAAGCGTATATGAGATACTATGCGAAGAAATAGCAAAATATAATGGTTATAAATCTAAGAAAAGTATTATTATTAACTAGTGCATATTAAATTATGTACTGCACAACCTCATTTATTATTCCGTAGCAAGAAACTGCATCTCTTAAGTATTCATATAAACCATTTTCCAGAAATTCCAGCACTTTGCGCTTCAGACATTAATGTATCGTAAACGTCTTAGACTCTAGTTTAACTGCTAACTACAGCTTAAAGCTTACTCGCTGTAAAATGTTGCCTTCGTATAAAATCTACATCAAAATTCATTAATATTTAAATATAACACTCTCTGAATTAATGGTTGGAAACAATATACAACTTGAAATTAAAATTTCGTACGTACTCCCAAAGAAATGATACTTTTTAACTAGTTGTTACCTGTGAAAAATCATAGGATCTAACTTGGCAGTATTAGTTCATTAATTTTCTGCTAACATTAATTACAGGTAATAAAAAAAAAGATTAAAAGTAAATTTTTCAAAAAGATAATTTTTTTAAATTTGATAATTAATTTATTAAATTCAATCCCAACTTGTAAAATTCACACTCGTTCGTATGTACGTACGTACTGACAAAATAAATTATTTACGGTAAATATGATTTTCTTAATGGATTTCGCTTAATTTTAGTTTTCACAAAAAACATATTTATGACAAAATGTTGAATGTACGTTGATGCCTATTAGTTTGCCACAAATACATGTCGATCGCCCAATAATATAATATGTTCGTGTACAAATATTCTCAAAACGATAAACAAAACAATTTTTTTTTAAATATTTAAATAATATCAATAATCAACAACACAAATATGAAACAAAAAAATCCAGAAAATAAAAAGACAATGGTCACAACTGAGACTCAAACTCGGATCCTCTACACTATCCGGGAGAAATGCTTCAACCAATTCAGCCATTGGGACCTTATTAGAAACCGACATTTTTAATCGATCTCATAATTTCATTGAAGATTATTGATTTCATTTTTTTTAATATATTCCTTCAATTTCAAAATATTTATGTTTTCGAATAAAATACTTGTTGGTACGATACAAGAAGGATTATTTTCGATCATTTTCCTTTACCAAACAATTATTGTTTACGAAATAAAAGTGGATTAAGCTTGTCCTCGGAACGGAAAATTCCTAAGAGTGCTATCGTTACCAATTTCCCAAAAAAACATATAATTCAATATGCATCTATTCATACAAATACTGTATAATATTATTCGACCATATGTTGCCAATTGGCCAGCAAAATTTATCTGTTCAAGAAAGAATTACGGTATTTGATCAATTTCACCTGAAATAAGATAAAACTGACCTTAATTGTGGGCACATGAATACGCCCACAACACACCTCACTCGGTTTATCTCTTCGGTGTAAACAAAATACATGCCAGTAGATTATTATAGAGGTAAGACGTTTCGACCTAGATTATGCAATAAATACTCAAATGGTCACATCAAAACAAGGAGAAATCTCCGCTACAACTCTAAATTGGCAATCAACCTCGTGGAAATAATATCTCCTTCGCAATCGCGGGGATTGAAGAAGCTAAAAGATTTTGAGGAACTGTGGAGGTTGTCTCATCCAGTGGTGGTTCGTGATAATTTATATCCCGTTCAAAATAGTACAAACGCACCATTCAATAAATAATTTTGCCGTCCTCCGTGGTCGAGTGATTAAGATTCTTGACTTCGAATCCCGAGGTCACGAGCTCCAATCCCGGCATGCGCAAATACATTGAATTTGATTATTTTGTGTCATTTCACAATTAATTAATTTAAATTAATACATCGTTTATTTACGGTACGTTTCAGGGTGGAAGCATTTTTGAGATAACATATTAAAATTCCCTTCATAATGCATGAAAATCCGTTTTTGTAACGTGGTGATTAAAAATATGTCACTATGGATATCATCCTGAAGGTGTCCGTTACAGGTCAAAACCAATTAACATTTTTTTAAATAGATTTTAATCTTAATATAACATCAGCGTTCTCCCACTAATTAACTACCTCGAAAATTGTTATCTCTTCAACTAAAAGTTAAAATCTTTTAGACTTTATACCCCCTGGTTGGTATTACTACAATATTACCCCATAATACTCAGAGCTAGTGGAACTACGTCATCTCCAAGTTGAGGGGAAGCAACGAGGCAGAAGAAAGCGGTAGAGGGAAAGGTCAAATATGGAGGGGAGGAAGTACCTGGCTATTCAAATTAGGGCACTAAGTAGGTACGTCGAGCAATAATTTTATATTAATTGATGGTCTCTCTGCCTTTTTAGTCTGCAACGAGATGCAAATGTGCAATATTTAAATTTATTTCAAAAACATTTTTGTAAAAGTACAATTAAGTACTTTTCTTGAATCCCACGACCTTTTCTTGCATTAACTGTACACAGGAGGCCCTGAAGGAAATTATTTCCCTCGAGGCTTATGAAATATTTGGGGATGCTGTGTGGAGGGTCTTTTTAAGGAAAGAAAGGAGTGAACCTGGGTATTGAAGAGGCCTAAGTTGTAGGAGGGAGGAAATACAGAACCCGGCAAATCGTTCCACAGCCGAGCTCTTGAACACAGAAGAAGCGACTCGTTCACATGTAATAATAATAACTAGTTTACAGGTTAGTCTTTACACACGAGTGAAAAGGGACATAGTGAGTAAATCGTAAAGTAGCGTAATCGGAATAAAATTTCAGACTTTTTAGCATTTGTAATTTTTGAATCATGTTCAGAAGATGGCTTGGCGTATTAATACTACATTTACATTCATTAATGATATATTTTTATTAAATTTCTTGTACATGACAAACTGTTTTTAATTTAATAGATATAAGAAATGAGATTTTATATTTGTAAAATAAATACAAATCAATGTACCATATACTCGTATACGGAAAACAAGAAAAATAAAAAAATTAAAAAAATTTAATCATCGATATGTATTGAATTTCGACCGTGTACAAACTTTGTGGCGTGCGTTTAGACTTCTAGCTCTAGAGCTTAAGAGTTTGCCATTCTGAATTAGATATCACAAAGTACACAACGTACCTTCAACAAATAACATTCCGTCTTCTCATAAAGTATATAATATAAAAGATTATTCAAAAAATTAAATCTGATAAAAAACAATTCTGAGAATCAACGCCCCAATCACAAATGCTACCCAGCCGCGGCGGGCGCGCCACTGCCTGATCTTACCGCGGCAAATTGAATACTGGAATTTCCATTAACGGAAGTGTGTCCGGTGTGTTTTACAATCTCCATCCAATTTCCCCGTAATCCCAGTGGACCGCCAGGACTATAAGGCTCGCTTTTCTCATTTGCCATGGGCTACCGTAGGCGGCTTCTCTCCCGGCCTCTCCCACTTCTCCCGCTTCTCCCGGCTTCTTCCAGCTACTCATCTGTCTCTCTGCAGCCCTTCCCCGCAAACCAGTTGCCGGTTAATACCTGTTATTACAGCTAGATCGATCATGAAACTATTTCCAATTTCGCGATAACGTTTTGACGTTCAATAAATTCCACAACGAATACTGACGACACAAAAATAACTAATATGAGATGTTTTATTTATCTTTGTCAGAAATATGCAAAACGAGGGTAGGTACTTACGAATTAACTTAAATCATTTATTAATGTTTGTGTAAAAAAAAGGTTAGGTATCCTAAATGATTTCATAAAATAAGTAAAAACCTATAAACCTTTTTTTAACCTAGCCGAACCTTAACTCAACTATTTCGAATAATGCGTTCCGGCACTGTTTTTTTAGATGCTTTGTGATAAAAGGGATATAATTTAATCTCAGACAATGGAACCCATAAAAAACATTGAAATTATTATGAGCGCTTAATATGACAAGCTTATAAAAAAATTGAAACAACCAAATAAAATTATTAAAATTGAACTTGAGACTAAAAGAAGACCAAAGGAAAAAAAATGCTATAATTAAAAAACTGGAACTCAGACTTGATGTAATCGAATACAACCTGACTTGAAAGCCTGGAAACTGCAGGATAAAAAAATTAGAGCAGCTGGTGGAAATTTTTAAAAAAAGCCACAGCTGCAGCAGTAGTAATAAGCAAATAAGCTCATATTATCTCCAATCCAATGAAAAACAAGGATCGATGATTTGATGCAAAATCTAAAATTCTTGTCATATTTATGGACAATAAGCTAAAAAATTTACTCTTATCTAAGAAAATGGAAATAGACATCGTTTCATTGAAGGATTTAATTAACGAAACAATATTTACCGGAGAAGTAATTAGTCCCTACCGTTAGGATACATTATGGAAAACTAAACAGTTAAAAAAAAAACCAACAGCGAAAAAAAAAGTATGCATTAAACAAGGGAAAATTATGATTCGTAGAGGTGAAAATGAAAAAAATATACATATCAATCATGTATTATTTTTCTCGATGATTCTGAAAAAATAATCTAACAGTACCCCTAATAAACCAATCGCACAAAAATATTCTTAACTATGAACGAACCAGAAAAAGGGTCAACTCTGAAAAACAGTTCTAATGTACATACCTACTTAGTGAAAATTTACGAAGCATTAACAAAAACTTTCACGAACTTCAAATCCTAATTGATAATTTAAAAAATATTTAAATAAAATTATCCTCACTGAATGCTGGATAAAAAATAAATATTCACCTTTACATATTAACGGCTACATATGCAATCATCCTATGCAACCAAAATGTATTATCCAAATAATGGCGGTGTGATAGCATAAATTAAAAACGACATCAAAACTGAAGACAATGAAATTAAATTTACAAATGCAAACTGTTTAAAAATCACAATGGAAATGAGACAAAGATATTGGCTGTTTATCGATCACCAGCAACAAATGAGAGGTAATGACTACCAAAAGCAATGTTGAGGATAATTATTTAATCATTTTTGGTCTGAGAGTAGTCTATTATCTTCCAGCGCAGCGACAAGATTTCAAGGATTACTTGAATTACTATAAGGATATCAAATTATTGTTTATATATCTTTAGTTGTTTCAAACAATTTTTAAAAAAGGAATCAACAGTATGGTGTGTAGATTTAATATTAATATTTTTAAACTTTTAAACTTACGACAGAAGTGATATTGCGAGCTAAAAATATTTGCATGGAACAAGAATACCCAAACATTGGCTTTTAAAGCTGTATAAATATAATGTTACTAAAACTCACAATTCGAGAGTTTTTGTATTTTTTTATATTTAAGTTCTATTCGTTGCTTTCGGGGTGATAATATTTGTTTGAGACTTCAATATAGTAAGTAAAATATTATATAGCGGACTATGCGCTCAGCGGCTTCATGTTTTTTTTTTAACTTATGCGGAGTTGGATGCAATATTTTTACAAATCAAACTTTTTATAATAGTGATGAATTTTGTAAACAGTGTTGAAAGTTTTGTGAAGTGTTCGTTTCAATGAAATCAAAACAAAATCAAACTTCAAAAAGTGTTGTCTTATTGTTAAAATTCTGATCAATTAGTGTATCGAAATACAACAAACATAAAAGTTGAGCTCCCTATTACTAAATGGTGCTACAAAATTTGTCCAATAATATAAATATATGTAAGCTGGTTCCTGTAACCCTAAAACACTCGATTCACTAGCTTAACATTTTGATTTTAAAAGATCGATTAGCATTTTTAATATAGGA
Source organism: Drusus annulatus (assembly GCA_022651775.1). NCBI lineage: Eukaryota > Metazoa > Arthropoda > Insecta > Trichoptera > Limnephilidae > Drusus > Drusus annulatus. Next base: position 221,363 of record JAGWCC010000500.1, on the reverse strand, counting down.
ACATGCCTGCGAAATACAGGTAAGCCCAGTCCATTATATATTGATATTTCAATTTTTAATGCCTCAATAAAGAATGCTCATTTAATATTTTGTATAAAAGTTGTGAACTAACACTGAACTCTTTGTATAACTGTTTACCCACGTGCTTTCTAATTTTCGAATTAATTTTTTTTGAAAACATTTACAAACGAAACTTGTAAGACTTACACATTATTTTCATACGAAACTAGCGTTTTATTCACGGAGAACGACGCAATCAGAAACAAAGCGAGACTCGCGAAGGAGAATTTTATTCCGGCGTAGTATAGGCGAACGGTGGAGAAGTTCAATGGAGAAGTTTGGAAAGGTGCGAAAAAAAATCCTTCGTAAGGAGCACAATACAGCAGCGTCTTGTATGGTTTCCGTACAGAAACTTCTACAGTTCGCGAGTAACCGGGCGGGGATAGAAAATGCATTCCGACTGAAATGGGGAATATTTAAATGAATCGGGAAAAGTTTATAGCGAGAGTAGTGAGGTATAGTGACGGTGCAGTAGGTGTTATTTGTCGTATCGGGTTTCTTACACATGTGCCTCTTATTGCCTTTTAGATATGTTATTGAAAATTTCATATCACTACGGTTAAGAATCGAATTTGAAAATTTGCAAGTAGCTATAATCATGTGACCTTTAATATTATATTTTATAATTATTTGAAAAGAAGTGTATTTTCTATCACATAAGAGTGAAATGTTAATTCCCTTCATCAAATCATTCATGCTTTGTATTATATAATTATATGACTTAATATTATAAGTCCAAAACGTTTATTTTTTCTGGTTAAAATAAAAATAATAGTAATTGTGGAAATCAAGTTTTACAAAGGATCAATACTTTCAATAAAATAACAAGAAATATTCGCAACGCAATGGAAATTATTAGAAAACACATTTTTTCTTTTATTTTCTACGTGGTTGAAACAGAAAATAATAAAATGTAACATCACTTGGGTAGGTAGTTGAGTTTATAGGTTTTCCTTGAATTTAATTTAAAATTCTAGCTGCTTAATATTTCAACTATGCGTGGCACAAACTCAAAGTTTTAATTCGATTTTAAAAAGGTTTGACAATTATGTAAATATTTGCTTTCTAAATCCGGCAGCAGCGATGTATTCGGTGAAGTTCGAGAACCTTATAAATAAGCATGAGATTGAGTGCTTTCCAAACATCAATCTTGTTACCAACATTGATCAAACTCCAGAGTTCCCAAACTTTACAAAAGGAAAGCTGAAACGCTACAACTGTTGCGCGAGCAAATGCTGCAAGGGAAATTGATTTCACTCTAAGAACTGTAAGAGTACCAGTGTTGAGTGTAGTGTACCTACGAAAACGGTGTGTAAAAATCACAAGAAACTTCCCATTCCACAATCCTGTTTTTAGTACGTACATCCAGTAAACGAAATGCTTCCTTTTTGCAGAAGCTTATGAATACCAGAGTTCCTTAAATGTGGAATTCTTTCAATACACACGGTTAATGGATTTCTGTACTACAAATGGCCTATATGACCTAACCGCATATGTAGTATAAAAAATGTAAATCAAAATATTCTTCGAAAGCGGGGTTAGGAGTTAAAGAGTTACGTGATAGGTTGGTATGTTTTTGGGAATATTTTTTGACTCTTAAAATAACCACTTACCTCATTCTCGTTAAATTATTTGAGGATGAAGATTTTGTATTGATTAATGTAATGTTATATTTTACCTACTCTGAGTAAACTGTCGAGTAATCTAAGTCATAGAATAAATATGATAGTATTAACAGACATTTGAATTAAAAATAAGAACTTGGAAATCGATATAAATAGGTATTTCAATCAGATGGCAGAACTACATAATAGCGACTTTTCACTTAAATCTTCAATTGAATCAGATGTCACGCAAAAAAAATTATATGATTTTTTCCGCTTGAATTAAGGGCCGTTGTTTAGTAACACATTATCAATAAACGTTTCATAAAACAGCGACAAGAAAACATGTACTTTTTCACGAATAATTTAATCTCTGTACCCAAAGCAGGGTCACGTTATTATATTAAATACCAAATCTTCTTATTATAAACAAGATTACCGGTAATTTCGAATCAAGGCTTTCAGTCACCCTTAATTTTCTCCCAGCTAACGCGGGCATTACGTTTGTTTATACAAAAGTCTGTCAATAATGCGCATCGTTAGATTTTCCTTTATTCGTGTTTTACTGTCTACGTGATTTCGTGTCGATGTATCGTTATTCTGTCAGACAGTAACGTAGTAGGCTTTATTATGATGTTGCCCCGCTGAGGAATTTAATCAGCTTTTCAATTTTTCATTCTGCCAACTGTAATTTAGACGATTTATAAAATTTTCTCATACGCACGTTTCACGTGAAGGTTTTATAAATGGTATGAATGAAAAACCGTTTTTTTTATGATGAATTTTCACGTATACATATTTGAAGATTTAGTATATATGATAATATTTTGCTTATTGATAAGCCTTATTACAAAATGTGTGATTTTTTTAATAGTATGAATAATATTCATAAATAAATAGAACACACACACTTTGTTTATAACTACTTTATTATTTAATATAATGTCTACTGGTTTCGGAAGTACCCTTCCATCATCAGGATAATATTAAAAATTGATACTAATTAAAATGAATACCAATATACATTCTCCAGATACTCCAAAACATACATTTTTTGATCGTGTGCAGAATTTATCTCCATATGTGTTTCTGCCAGAAGAGATGAAGTTATTATCTAAAGGTTTAAAATATAACTTAAATTATAATAATAATAATATTTACAACGCCATTGAAAATATGGTAGTAGATATTGAAAGTGCGTCAACCAATCAACCTAAAACATTTCAATATAAAAGTGCGGAAATCATTAAACATCAAATAACAAAAATTACAAAGGTCACTTATATGGAGAATATACACATTAAAAACATTCGTAGAATTTTAGATGAAGAAAATTTAGTGCTCACCAGGGCGGATAAAGATTAATTTTTAATATTGTCCTGATGATGGAAGGGTACTTCCGAAACCGGTAGACTTTATATCAAATAATAAAGTGGTTATAAACAAAGTGTATGTGTTCTATTTATAAATATGGCAAGCCACAAAGTAAATGCTTTTTACGAATATGAATAATATTCATTTCAGAAAAAAGTTATATTGCACCACAAGTGCGCTTTACTCTAAAAGTTGGCACAAAATTCTCAACTGTCAGAAGCCAGAAGGACTATCCCCAATCGGAGTGTGTTGTAAGGCTTAATGGGGTGGATAAGGGAATGGATGAAGAAGATGAAAGTTGGGAAGTACCTGGCTATTATTATCTGGCCACCAAACACGGCTAAAACCATTTCAATCAACGTTTCAATTCTGAATAGTGGCAATACTTTGAGTTTCTACCACTCTGCATGTGATATGTTATCTGGCATTCAATAATGTAATTGATGTTAATCCAACCATGCGCAGTACATATAAATGAAGTTATTTTAAATAGATGTTTTAAACATAACGGGGTAAAATAAAATAATAAGTGAACATGATGGTATAAAGGGTAACAACCAAAGAGAGTAAATAGTAAGGTCAACATGACTTTTCTTTTTTTGTGATTAGAAGAAAGTAGTTATATTAAAAAAATACATCAATCGAATTGTTATTACATATCTACCGAGGATAACCATGACTCACGTCATTATAAAAACGTTTTACAGTAGGAAGGTAGTCTATTTTGAGAATGTACATAACAGCTAAATCCAGCCTTCTTTGTTTAGTTTTCGATCATTAAACTTTCACATAATGATTAATTCAACCAACCACTAACACGCGAGAATATGACAATTTCTTGACGACACAAATATACAATGTGCGAGAAGCGAAAACGATGTAGACTTACTCTTTTTACTATTCCTTTTTGTGAACTAAGTTATGAGGCTTAGTTGATATGCTCGAGCTACATAGCCTTATTCTGTTAATGCATATTGTCGCTGGAAAGGCAAAAGGGCTTAAGCGACACTTTGGTCAAAACATGAGTTAAAAATGCAGTTTTTTTTCTGCATCGAATGCTCTGACTCTTGTTTGATTCTGATTTTTTTAGTACTAGTTGGAGCACTTGGGACTCTTGTTTGGTATTCGGATTTATTGAAATGGCATTTTCAAAGCTATTATTCGTTTTCTCATTTTGTATCTACTGAAATTATAGCTACAAACACTCTTGAAGGTTGAAATCAAGACGAAATAGAGAAAATGTTAATTTTTTTTTTTAATTTTAATTTTCTAGGTATACTAAAGGGCATCACAACTAAATTACTGGTGTACAATCTGATAAAAAAAAATACTGATAACTGTGTTCTCCAAATGGGCAATAAACATGTCAGCATTCGATCAAAATCAACGTTCGTACTTAATACAAATTTTCCGGTTCCTATTTAATGACTCGAATTGAATGAGAATTGGCTTGCCAAATTCCAATAGCAATAAAGTGATTGGTGGGCAGTCAGCCTTCCTGTTAAGATTTCACGCGTAATGACGCGCCAAAGTAAAAGTGTTTGCCAAATAAACGCCTCTATTAACTTTTAACTTACTCCTTAATATTCGCTAATTATTATCGTACCATTGCCATTGATGTATATTCAACAAGAAAGGCATTATCTGTGCCAACAATTTTGACGAATCGGATAATATAGGAATCCTAAATTTATTTATTTATTTTGTTTTACTTCATTCTTATTTTGTACCGCATTAATATTGCGTGAGTTTTGAATAATTTCAGTACTAATAATTATTGAATAATGCTGATGTCAAGTATATGCTACACCCATCAAGAAGTTGATTCTATTATCATATTATCAAACTAATGGATACAAACAATACAGTTTGATTACAATCATGTTCGTAAGAAACAATTTTATCGTTTGTAACAAATATATTCAATATAAATGAACACTTTGTTTTGACAAAATATATTTTAACTATCAACCGTTTTAGAAGAGCCATTACATTATTTAATACTTTCAACATTCTTCAAATCGATCTAGCATATAAACGAATTTGTTGGTTAACACAAAGCAAAGATTAAAAAATGTGTTACTTTTCAATTCGGGTATGCATACACAATTCATAAAAAATTGTTGTAAGATGATATTAGTTATATCTTTAATACGCATTAACAACTACAACTGAGACGATCTCCAAAGCGTATTGTGTGTATACAGAGGAAGAGAGAGACACTTAATCCCTTGGGCGACTTGATTCCACATCAATAAAACTTATAGTGGAGTCAAAACTTCATTGATAGCAGCATATACGATACACATGATCCGATACATACGTTACACGTCTGAACTGTACAGTTGTGGCAAAAGAAGCCGAGTGTGACTGACGCACGTGCGACAGAACGATTCTTAACAACTTCGACAAAAAAAAATTCTAGACGTTTCTATTTCCAGTACTGTTTTTTGTTTTTTTTAAGGTAAAAGATTCCTTTTTTATAAAGATTTGTAAAAATAATCAAGCTTGATTTTCCGGTGGCATTTTGTTTTTTAAACTAAGATCCATATATTAAAATAAGTAAATCAAATGTAGGATAAATTGCTGGTACAACTTGTGTTTTCTTTAAGATTATAATAGAAAATAGAGCCCTAAAAAAAAAATGACTGTAGATGGTAAAAAAATTGAAGATGCCATAAACTGAATGCGATGGGGGGTTCATGAAGGGCATGGCAAAGAAGCAAGAATTGAGCGCTTAAAATATACGTTTGACAACAAAATAACAACAAAAATTAAATATCATTGATGTAATATTGTAATTTTTTTTTTAATTAAAAACTACACCACGCTAACATACAAGTAAACCTACAGCTTGCTTATAAATTCACTGTAAGAAAAGAGAAAAATAATCCTATCAAATAACAGTCCTAGAAAGAGGCATAATATGACTGAATTTTTGCTTTTATGGAGCATTATCCTGGCTGTATCTCTAAGAACGTATGTAGGGTAAGTATTAAAATTCAGCTTAACTGTACGAAGGCTTTCTGGAGAATCGTTTATTAACTTGATGTTCAGGAAATACTAAGAGCAGTATATGAGAAATCATTTTACCCAAAACATAAAAGAGGGATGACGTCTCCCTCCCTTCCCCTACAGACGCATTAATACATAAAAAAATAATTGTAAATATATATTGTTGACCAAATTGGAGAATTATTTATGAACTTAAACGACTAAAAGCCTTTGACAAACTAGAGGCAGAGTATGACTTGAGTATAACAAATCTTTCCTCGGCAACAGACCTTAAATCGAGCCCAGATTGCCAGTCATCACTAGAGCCTATGGAAACATCAGACCTACAAAAAGGCATTGTTGCGCTGAACGTTTTGCCGTGTCACCATGTTCATTTTCCACTCTATTCCGTAGCCACGATTAACCCTTTAAGACCCCAATTATTGTTTCCATAAATATAGAAAATATCTTATGCTTGATAGCACCTCACCCCTTTTTTGGTGTAAATAATATATACCTTTCGAGTTATTTATATTTCCACATTAATTTTAATTAGCATTGGGTCTCAGAAGGTATTTTTATTTTTATTAGTAAAGATAGATTACTAAACATAGCTCAAAAATACAATGTGGCATGAATAAATAAAAAGATGATATTAAACCAAATTAACGAATGGATCACAGACCAAACATGACCGCTGATACGGGAACTGTTAAATTTTGCGTTTTTGTGACGGGAATAAGGATAGCAATTAATTTTTTTTTATAAAACAGGCATAAAAACGATTACCAGCTATCAGAACACAAAACCCAGTTTTTTTAAATAGCTACAGTTACGGGAAAAATCACAAAGTTCGTGTTAACTTGATGTAACACTGGGTTTCAAAGGGTTTAGCAGAAACGTTTTCATACCCTCCCCCAGTTTTCTGCAGACAGTGTGAATCCATTAAATTTAAAGAACGTCCTTCGATCATCGTTATTTTTTTTTAAGCAATTAAATTCAAACAATAATAACCAAAGGCAATGTACGTAATTATTAATGTGCTTCTGTAATTATTTATTTCACCACCACAGTTGAATATATTTCAGATTCAGCTTAATATTTCCTTGAATGAATCGTTGGTTTGCTTTTTAAAAATAAAATATCGTCTTCTGTGCCATCAAGGATATTGGTGATGCAGCGTTTCTCAATAGCCCTCTGCACTGGCGACCAAATTCATCTGTTTGGTGCCAGTGGGATTATAATATCCTTTATCGGGATATGTTGTGGGGTTGAAGAGAGTGTAAAGGGGTACGAACGCGCTCGTGTTTTCTCGCCGATAATATAAGGAAGGTATAACAACGACACATTGGAAAAATATGGCCAGCAAACATTTTTTAATCGCATATCTACATAATCCTTCTTGTTATGTTTGAAGATGCTTTAGGAGGGGTATTTTTAGAAGAGAAAGGAGTGAAAGAGTGTCTTGAACATACTCAATATCCATCTTGTTTTAAGGAGAAACTACCGAGGACTTTATTTTTCCACTGCTGTTAGTAATAAGAACGAATTAAAACGACCCGTTATCACGTCCAAATACAACCGCACACACAGTACGAAACGTTCGGCACGTATTGGGCGTATCCCCTGGTTGTGCTCCGTAATTTTCCATTGAAATACGTGCATAATAAACACTGAATGTCGTCTAAAATATTGCAGTTCCGGTAAGGTTGGAAAATCTATCAAACGCATTGCTTGTTTTTTTTTCAGGTGTCCTATTGACCAGAGTTAACTGAAAATAAATATTTTGTGTCGAAAAATCACTATCACAACAAAATTAATAGTGTTAATCATAACGGTGATTTTTTTATTATACAATTTCCGGCTGAAAAATTTCCATTTTAGATATTTTTTGTATAGCCAGTAATACAATCACACGAACTACGAGTACATCCATAGCGCAATATCATTGTTTATCTTAAGGTTCTATATAAAGACATTATAGTATGTGCACACGCAAAACGGAATCTCTTCAAATATTTTTTCAGTCAAGTAAAGTTGTGTACCCTCATCTACTAACTGAATCATTTTTTTTATATTTCTTCGTCCCTTTTATTCGTTCAATCCAACCAAAGAAATCACTACATTTAAACCAAGATAAACGAAATTTGCTAGACGAACATATCCAATTCGTTTAAGATAAAAGAACTATCTGGTTTATATGCCTTGAAACAAAGCCTTTAAGTCCCACAAAAGATGAAATAAATTCAATTTAGATTTATTTCAAAGAAAAAATCTTATACAAAGGAATTTTCTTTTTGTAAATAAGTTATGTATTAAATAAAAAGGGAAATAAATCCGATGATAAAAATATTTTACTCCAATTAGACGGTAGTCATTATTTATTTCAGCTTTTTGTTTGAATTAACCAATGGTTTATTGATTATTATCATCAATAATAGACTACCTCCGCAGTATAATGGTAAATGCTATGATATTGGCCCAGCATATTGAGTTAAACTCTTAAAAAAACTTAAAATTGTGTTTTTTGTTTGGTCTGACTTCCATGAGATTCGATGAAGAAATCGCGACAGCGTTTATGTGCGCGTCCGTACTGGTAATTTATCTTTTCCCCCATACTTGTGTATCCGCACCAGAAAACCCTATTTATCATACTTTATCCACCGATATATCTCTATATAAAACTTTTTCTTAACGTCTCAACAGATGAAACCATTTCCCCTGTTTACTCCGAGTTTTATTACTTATTTTGCAAAAGGCTAATAAGGTTCTATCATTCATTATAATAGGTTGATGGAAAAGTTTTAATGAATACAATTTAAAAAAAAAACAATAAATATTTTCATTAGAAATTTAAGTAGAAACATCAAAAATTAGGCATAAAATAAAAAATAAATCTATTTTTAAACTTTTAGAAGACCAAAATCGACAGAAACATGGCTTGTTCGTATGACGATAAGACGTTAATACATAAAAGTAAAATAAATAAATTATAAATGTTGCCGTTGAGATGCGATTACTGGAACGGATGTGTCAATTTTTTTTTAATGGATAATCGTAAAGGTAGATAAAAAGGGGTGCATAAAAGGGCCAAGGCAAAGTTGGAAGAGGTTAAGGTAAGAAGTATAAAAAATGTAAGAAGTTGCATTTAACAAATTTGAATTTGGAGAGGCAATATTTATTTATTTATTTACGCCCATTACAGGCTTTTACACAAATATTTACATTTAAAAAGAAAATGTTTTCATAAGCAGTGCAAACATGTTGTACAAGAAATAATAAAAAAAATAGTAGTGAGTAGGAGGTACATTCAAAGTTCAATAGTTAAATGATATATACGTGAAAGATGGGAATGTGTAGACCTCAATCATTTCTACCTGTGCCGTAGGAAACATGGCGTGACGAAATATAATGGAAATTAGGGGCAACAATCAACAAGTAATCGTCGAATATTTTAGCATACCTTTTGAAGAGCTTATCAAGTAGTTTCAGGAAGCAAAATATTTCATAACCTTCCTTGTTTTCCATTAAACACAACAAACTTCAATAAGTAATTTCGACCGAATATTTCAGGAAGCTAGTTAATACAAAAAGTTACATATTCTTGACGTCTGTTATTAGTTATTAGTTGGAAGTTATTACCTATTAATAAATAAATACGCTGAAAGTATCTATTTCTCATAAACGGTATTTGTAAGGCGCGTGTAGCGAGGGTTTTGAAATGATTATTTTAGTATCTATATTATCAAGAGAATTTCAATTACAACATTTTTTTAACAAGATCAACCCAACGATAATTTCTTTTTACAACTATCGATTACACTTTCTCCGACTCTGCACTCCTGTGCCAAGTACTGATGAATGAATGAAGTCACCAGTGTCACACAATGATGTTCATCTCTTTTTCAGTTTAGAGACCTATTTCTTTGACTATGCCCCTCTTAGCGTATATACGTATTCCGTTGATTTTAAGCGTCGGATAATGGACACAAACAACTATAAGGAAAACACAAATCTATTTTTTTTTTAAATCATTATTATCAGTTCATCAAACAATTGAGGAAGTATATTGAAGTTTATATTTTCACTAAAATTTTGACAGAATTCCACAAATTATATTTAAACACATTTATTATGAGAACATTTCATAACATCCATTTTTATGCGGCTGGTGGGATGAGTTATGTATAGTGTTCGTTCCATTTAAAAGTAAATTTAAAAGTAAGGCCCGGATTCTATACAGCGGGGGGCCTTCCTTGCGATAGAAAATCCGGGTCCCTTTCATTAAAAAACGAACTATTTCATTACTCATAATTACAACTTTAATAAAAAGCTTCAGCTTTTAAATCAGTTGCTTTAATCGCAACAACCATTTAAAATAAATTTGTCATTTTATTTTTGGTTCAGAAAGCACTTTTTAATAGTTTCTCTTAATTTCCTGAGTTCTTAATTCTTTGGAAGAAACATTTCGTATTAAATTCCTGTTAAACTTTCTATGCCAATAATTCAGCGTGTCATTCAATGAGCCAATCTGTAGGCCTTCTTAGTGAACTCAGCTCGAAAACGAAATGAGAAAACTGCCGTCTTCTCCTAAATAAGGTTTCCATGCTTTCAATCATCTAAGTTAATCTACTTATAGGTAAATACGAACCCAATAAAGGTCCATAGCCAATCATCCCACCATCCTCATACTGCACATAATACATCAACGTCAAATAATAAAATTAAAATATACTGATTTCGGAGTTACAGATTCGCTCGTAATCACACTACTGAAAAACCACAATTCACAATCGAAACGTTGCGTTGCTTGAAATCGCATTAGTCGTGTTTAGTGAGCAGATCTGAATTACCAAGTACCTCTCAACTTTTTTCTTCCCTCTCTTCACTTCCATCAGCTCCATAATATACCCCAGATTGGACGTAGTTATGCAGAAAGCATCAAACCCAAAAATATGATACTGAGAAAAGGGCGTTTGAAAATATGACGGTAAAAATACATTAATATGCGGAATCGGCATTTTGTAGAGTGAATATCGGTGTTTTTTTTTCTTTGTGGGCATTATTATAAACATATATATTTATATCTATCAATGTGCTTGTTAAAAAAAATGTACTTCTTAAGTTATCCTACATTTTATAATGCTTTTAAACTTCAATTTAAGTCAAACATCTGCAATGTGCGTTAATGAAAAAAATAATTACCAAAAATCTATTGCATTTTTAGCTTTCATATTTTCAGCAGATATAAATCTCGTATTTGTCCATAGGAAAACACATAAAACTCGATTTGGCAAATTGTGGGTTAGACGGTTTCTGCACAACTACGTCCAATTAAAGATGCCATAGTTCCACTACCCTTGAACAGTTGGTACTCTTTTATGCGGTAATCACATAAAAAGCCTCTGTATTATACTTCAACAATAACCATTATTTTTAGTTGACACCTAAAAAGATCTCTCGTGTCTTTAATGTCACTGTGTACAATAAGGAGACCTATATTGTCACCCAGTTTGTTGACGTCGTGAGGCGGGTTGAGATAAGGTTTTTTTAATGCGGATCGTGAAGAGACTCGGATTAAATTATTACTATTATTAGCGGAAACTTCAATGGTGAATGCAACATAGTAATCACTTTATTTATCAAAATTTGTATAAAACTATTTGTTTTCCTAAACAAAATAAAAATAATTAAATGAAGGAGGAGAGACGAATGCTAGTAGCTTGTTCCACATGCGAACCGCTGTATCTCAGAACGAACTGAGAAAGGACTCGTACTTATACTGCCAAAACAAATTGGTAGAGAGTTGGTAAAATCAACACTTTTTAGCAACTATTTTAAGCTTGAATCGCAATTTTCATCATGAGCTCGTAGATCTTTAAAATATCATTAAAGTGTTGAGAAATTGTGAAAGGCTTTATTTTGTTTGTTCAATATGTTTTCCTTGCTTAGTAAAAAAAATCCAAAAATTAGTGTTCAGAGCGAAGACAAGTTGATTTAGTAAGATTTTCAATTAAAAAGCAAGCTGCACAGATAAATGTGTACTTATATATTGTTGAATTCGTATTTCCTGCCATCTTTGGTTTATTCCGAATTCAAAACTTTTACAAAATAAATAATTAAAATTGTTACCTGCTTAACATAAAGCGGAGAAAGGAGAGCGCCTCAAATTATTTGAAGTTTAGCAAAAAACGTGAATCAAATTATCGAGAAGAAATTCGTATTCTTTTGAACAAAGCATTCTCCGTCTAACAGAAACTATTTGGAAAGAATTAATCAGTTTGGCCGGAAAAATCAAACAATGCTAAGGAAGTAATGGATACCTCGAAAATCTTTAAGAAAAAAACTGTATTTTCTGAAAATTATTTCTAGCAAGATTTCTCTTTATACTAATTGAATTTATTCCAAAACCGGTGTTGTTGGTATTTATTTTACCGCTTAAACCCTTTACAGCAATACAGCTTAGAATTAGGAAAGCAGTTTTTTGGAGAGTGAATACCAAATAATTATCCGAAGTCAATGGGACTATGACATCCTCAATCGGGGGTACATTGTGAGACTGCAGGTAGTAGAAGGGGGAAAAGAGATGTGACGACTTCCGTGGTCGAGTGGTTAAGACGCTTGACTACGAATCAAGAGGTCGCGGATTCAAATCCCGACGTCTAAATCTCACATTTAATTCACATAAAATAATATAACATATGTTGGCGGTACGTTTCCGAGTAGTAGATACTATAAGTATCACCCTGGTGAAAGACCACCATTCAGAATCGAAACATTGTTTGAAATGGCTTTAACCGTGTTCGGTCACCAGAATCTGAATAACCAGGTGCCTCCCAACCTTCCTCTTCCACCTCTTATTTCCCTCCCCACCGCCTTCAGCCTTACAACACACCCCAATTGGGGATGCTATAGTCTCACGGGCTCCAAACGGTTGGGACCAGTTGGGACTCTTATGCACTATGATTATTTATTTTTTTAATCATGAAGAATACTGGTCATCAACATGGCTTACTCCATTTCAAGCAATGTTTCGATACTGAATGGTTATCTCTCACCAGGGCGATCCCACTCTGAACAGCTCATTCAAATAAAAATAAACGAAGAAAAAAATACCTACACCGATTGGGACTAGTTATGTTATTTTTGTTATTAATAATAAGTATTGAATCGCATAATACATACCACTATAATATAAATTATGACTTTTTGTTGATAGCTTTTGTTGTTAAGCCAGTATAGATGTAGTGTGATGGTTAACTTATATTAAGCAAATTATTAACGACCGTCAATACGGGTTTTGGTGTAGCCGGTTCTGCTGTGATATTCTCGCTTATATTAAAAAACGCATCTTTGAGGGCGGTGTCTGTAATTTTACGGTGAAACCGTAACAGTTTTGTTGGAAATTTTCAAGGCCTTTGATCGGGCTTGGTACTGAGGACTTCGGACTTAACCCGCATCGTTTTGTACGTGAATTGACGATTCCTGATGGTGTCATCTCTTTCTTATAATCATTGAATGCTGACATCTTACAGAGATCGGTTCCGTCTCCAACTTTATTTTTGTTGTACATCAACAACCTTTTGTTATGTGCACCAATACATTGTTACGCATTCGACAGAACAGTCCGTGAGAGTTTGTTTATTTGGCGAATCCTCAAATGGCACAGAAAATACCGCGTCTCGAAGAGCTTTGAAGCAGGGAATAGACGGTTGCTTTAAGAGAATTTCCTCTTGGAATAAGAATAATCTCGTCAAATTTACTGTTTCAAAGACCCAATCATGTCTGATAACGATTTAAAAGGGATTTCAAATGACAGTTTTTGTTCCGTGATATGCTTGGTGTAAGTTTGAGCGACTAGCTCAGGCGCGAGGGTTCCATCGAAGCCAGAATTAAGTAAACTCTTCAGGAGCTGGACGTACTGTACAGAGTCCACAGACGCTTTAATAATACACATTTATTAGAATCCCCTATCTTAACAAACGAATTGCAATATTTGGAGTACAGACGTCAGCTGGGAATGTTGTATTTGTTTTTGCGGTATTTCAATAGAAGATGCTCTGAGGAGCTTGTTTCATTCATCCCTTCGGCACCGGTGCACAGCCGGTAAACTCTCAAAATGCCCGCCCAACATGTGTACATGATTGACGTTTGTCACACGAGTTCAATAGTTCGGCAGTGGAATGATTTACCTGATTATGTATTTCCTCCTTCCTACAACATGGGCCTCTTCAAGACCAGGGTTAACTCTTTCCTTTCTTCAAAAATATCCTATACATAGCAACCCCAAAGATTTATTTTAAAATATCGGAGTGCATATTACCTAGCGAATGGTGTTATTGAATACATTTGGCACTTGGTTATTGAATACATGTTGGCACAGATATTCTAAATATAATCTGTTTATTTTTATAAGTTATTGAGAGTCGTGATATTTCTTTGAAGAGAAAATGGTAAAGAAAGATTTGAGATTGGTTCAAAGTTAATAGTGTTATTTTAGATAAATAAACATTAAAAATATTTATTTTTTATATTAATAAAACCATCGTTTAGGCACCTACCTACCTACCTACCTGCTGAAAATTAGCTAGAGTGTGAAAAATTTTTATTGTGCTGAAAATATGTCAGTTCTAATTAAGGAAGAAATGGGTTTCACGTTATCGAATAGAGTACAGGGAAGAAGTAAAAACATTTAAAATTCTCATAAGCTTTTGGAAAAGCAAGTCGTAACCTGCTGGAACAATATGAGCATGGTTTCACTAATTTGTTACAGACTGCAGTCTACGGGATGCTGGTGATAGCAACCTCCGATAGAAGAAGAAATATAATCAGCATCACAACACACAGACTGCCAACGACTCCATGAAGTAAAATATCGGCAAAAATGGCGTTAATAATTTTAAATACCAAAATACACAGTTTCTTTTGTTTGAAAAATCAAACCGACACTTCATAGAATTTTTCGATACCCATGTAGTTTCAATAACCGATGGTTAAGGGCACAAAGAGAAAACTTTTCTTTGGCTCTGGGAAGATACCACGTTTTACGTGAATTATTCATGACAAAAATTTTTACGTGACAGCAATGTTAGGTGGTACGAAATATTATATTAAAGGACATTGTCCATGCACCCTACTTAAAATCTACCCTTTTCTTCAAGGCTTCTTTCGCGGTCGCGTTGTTGAAGTTTTAATCACGAATTCATTATAATAATGAGAAAATGAAGAACTTTTTCTTGCATGACATGTTCACATTCATACTAGAAAAAGTTCTTCACCTGTTGCTTATATGTGAATAATATTTTTTTGTATTACCTTTTTATACAACTGAACTAAAACATTACAAATGGTACAATTTGTAATGACGTTTACTCATGATAATGTTCGCTTGCAACACTCTCATTTTTACTAATTCTATTACTTCAGAATTCATCGCCCCTTTTCTACTTATGTAATAAAAAAACATTCATTCAAACAGCTTAAACTTTTATAAATAAAATACGACAAAACATAAAATGTTCCACCCCACCCGCTCCGCCATATAGGTGGCTCTTCAAATTGTGTCCTACATATTAAAACCAAAACGTTTTCTAAAACACTTAACTATTTCATAAAAAATATGGAATTAATCAATTCTACACAATATCTTAAAATAATTTTAAAAAAAACGTATTTCAAGTGTGATTCTGGAGTAAATTTCGATTTTATCGACACGACAAAGTTTACTTAAGCTGATCGAATCGAATACGATATGGTAGCGTGTTTATTTTATAACGTTTTTTTCTATGCTGATTGAAAGCATGACGTGTCAATACTATATACATCATTCTACTGTTACAAACTTTCTAGTAGTTACGAAAAATATGAGCTTTCTGGTTAGGTACGTAATAAAATCAAATGTTATCGTTACTATTAAATATTTTTTATTGAAAATATGTTTCCGTAACCCGTTGAAATTATCTAAGGAGGAGGAAGGGACATTTTATATTGACAAAACGTGCTGTAAACTCACATTCTGTGTTAAAAATGTTTTTGCATGTGCCAACATTATTTTTTTCCAATTTTTGTGCAGTGGAGACTACATTCAGTATGTTTTTGGGTTTGATGTCAAAATCATTTCGTATATTTCAGCAAATCACAAATGCGTACCACTAAGCAAGCGATCATATTTGCCCGTGGTCTCAAAGCATAGGATTTTGGCGTATTATTGATCCTGCTTGTAATGTACATCCTAACCACCTTAATAATGTGTCCGCTACAATATAAGCTTTTGCTTTGTCTGCTAATCTAAAGTTCTGAATATACCTGTTTTCAATTTATGATGCTGAATAAAAATACGTTAATACTAAATAATGGTAATAAAAACAAAAAGCTCAAATGGCGAAAACGGGTTGATTAATTTACAACTGTGTTGTTGTTATTTGTATCTTTTAAGTTCCATCTGTAAACTTTTTTAAAGCTCTTGGACGAGTGTCAAATGATTTCGGTTGTAGATTTGAATACAATGTAACACGATTCCGACAAACATCTAATCTGCTGCTAATAGCTGGATAGAATTTTTTCGCTTCATGCACAGAAAAATAAAATTTAAATGAACTGAGCCTATTTTTTTTACGCTCTGGGGAGAAAAACTTTGGATTAATAAGAGCCTCGTTTACTGAAGTATTTAACTAATGAGTCACTAATAGACTAGTACTGATAATATGCAAAAAGTTTATTAGTTTTCTATGCGGTATATCTGCATAATAATAATATTTGGATGATTTGTATAGCGCCGTTTTTGTCAAAAATCACCTCAAGGGCGCTGTACAGATCTTATTATCTATTATTACATATTAATTCCTAGTTTAATAATATAAATTTATTTACAGTGTTTTTTTTTAAATCCATATAAACATACATTCTATTCTAATCCTAGACTGACTTTATTATATTTGGCGGCTTCCGTGGCTGAGCAGTTAAGTTCCTTGATTCCAAAACCAGAGGTAGCAGTTAAAAACGGTATGCGCAAGTATTTTTGGGTGTAATTTCACGTATAATTAAAAAATATATACATGAATTACCTTTGCTGCACATTCCGGTGTGGAATCCGGTTAATCAGTATTGCCCCGGTGCAAGACAACATTTCACAGTCGAAACTTTGCTAGAAATGGCATTACCAATTTTTCATATCCCCTTCCCCTTTCCCGTCTCTTCAGCCACACGACATACCCCAAATTAGGTATGCCATAGTTCCGTTGTAAACAAATTAACACTGAATGATTGTAAACAAATATAGAAGTTCTCTGGGAAACTAAACTAGGTTTTCGAAAGTTTCATGGAAGGAAATATTATTTATTAAGTCTTTTTTTTTCAGCAGTCTAAAGCTATTTTTGGATATCAGATAATTTATTTCGACGGAATATTTCATGTGATTCATCACTGTCTTACACTGACGTCATTTTGTCGCTAGAGTCAGTTTTTGTATAAATTTATAATATTTGTAAAGTTACTCGTTTAGACATTTTAGGAACATCCATCAGGGAACATGCTGGTCTAGTCCTACGATAAACTTGCCTAAAAATACCTGTTAAAAGATACCGAAGGTATTTTAACTCACGTTTATTTTATTATTGACATTGAATTGAGCAAATCATAAAATTACAAGTGAGATTTTGTATGAACTCTATTCTATAGATAAATTCAATTAAAATAAGATGGATCAAATTATGAAATAAAAACTTATTTTAGTATTTAAAAAAAAAAATTGACTGTGTATTTAAAATAAAAGATTTTTTAAAGAATCAGATGGTTTAAATTTACCGTTCACAGTTGGTTTCAGATACAATTTGAGTAAGCTGCTCCGGGCAGTACGTTGCTGAGGCGTCGTTTTTGTCAATTACAAACTAGAATGTTCGCCTTTATTAGCGCCCGTTTAATCGTCCAACGCTATCTTTTCAATTTCTTTCAATTTCTATGAAAATCATTTTATTATTTGTTTGCGTTGTGTGGAGTTCGACCCTGCCACCTCAGAGTCATATGCGTACACCACTGCACCATGAGTTCATAACTGAATACGTTGCGAAACTAGCAAACGCCTCTCGTATACATTATTTATCTTATTTCTTATGTGAATATCGCAGTCCCTACTGCTCTTAACCGTTTAGAGCCTGTAGAACCATGGTATCCCCAATTGTGATATGTTGTGAGGCCAAAGGTAGTAGTGAAAGGAAGGAGACAGATAAGAAAACGGTGGAAGAGTACCTGGCAATTCCAACCAGATCGCTAAGCATGGCTAAAGCCATTTCAAGCATGGTTTCGTTTCTTAATTACAATCTTTCACCAGAGTGATACTGAGAGTATCTACCACCCTATAAAGTATCACAAAATATACTACCTATTTTTTATGAATTAATCGTGAAATAACACAAATTAATTAAATAAAATTTATTTTCTCCCTCCGGGATTTGAACCTCTTCACCACCACTTTTTGTCTGAAAGATAGAATGTAGATAGTACGGTTGAACTAAATTGCCTACATTTGATTGAGCAAATGGTATTTTCACACCGTTCAAAAAAAGGAAATACTGGCAAAATCTCCTTATGGATCCACGTGAAAATAACGAAGATTTCATTACATTTTTTAAATTTCAGTAACCTAATTCTTAATCGAATCATTTTTTTTACATTTTCAGCCCCTTTCTAATGGTTTGTCATATTATAGACAATGCAATACATTCAACTTTCGACAAAACACCGATTATTCCCAATGAATTGATATGATTATTATTCCTTTAAAAAGCTTATTTTTTCCACCACGGAAATACTAGGAAATCAGTTGAAATGGTATTACACTGGTAAACAGTTGAAATGGTATATCGTAGGCTTTCTGTAATATTTTGACTTTGGTAAACTTTTCATGAAATAATGTTTCCCTGGGCCCGGGGGCTGTTAAAACTCCCATACAAACAGCTTCACTTACGTGGCACAGCCTGCTAAGCTTTCAAAGTTCCCACAGAACAGGGAACAGAGCGTTGGCCTGCGGTGCAGCGTCTTGTCGGTTCTTTACCTGCTATTTTAGGTACCTACCAATTTATAACAAAAGCACTAAATTGCAGGGTTCACTCTCTTACGAACGTGATACGTGATGCAGTTTAATAAATAGTGGTAATAAAACAAGATACAAGGCTAATTCGATAGTTGATTAACATGTTATTTTGGTTATAATTATGCATTTTCAAATTCTTATTTTCATAGGCAGTTTCGTGATGAATTTATTACGATGCATTATTCAAGAAAATTTACCAAATCACCATTATGTACTTTTTTTCCGTAAACGTAATAAATGCGGATGTAAACATAATATATGTATATATATAAATGTTTATATATATATTTATATATATAAAATATTTAAAATATATATATATATATATATATATATATATATATATATATATATATATATATATAGGATATATATATATATATATATATATATATATATATATGCACATAACATAGATATTTAGAAAAAACAGCTTTCACTTATCGCTGCACACACTCCTTGCTTCAATCACATTGATACATCACATCATACATAACCCTATGTTACTCCAACTTATGACATGACAACTTTTTGATTAACTTGATTTGTTCACCCGATTTAATTGTCCGAACCATCTACATAAGAGTTACTTTCTCAGATTTTTAATTATGCTTCCATCGGCCTTTAAACTCTTTTCGGATCTTTTCTATCGTAGTACGGATACCGAATACTTAATTAAATTCAATGGAATAAAAAAAAAGATTAACTTAATTCCTACTTCTCAAAATTTCGTCCCAAATTCAAAAATAAAATCACTCATACGTAGGTAGTTATTTTTTTCCTTCGGGCAATTTATATTTGATGCCTTCATAATCTCCAAGCTCATAACTCTTAAGTAGTGGTCATTAATCATGCAACCCTTATTTGTCAGGTTTCAGGGTTGTTTAACACTACTCTTTACAATATACTCCTAAACCTGTCATCTATGCAACTCCATAATGTTGTGTGCTCTGCAAACTCGTGTAGTGTACTCAAAATGTTTGTTTTCCCACAAGTTTAGATGTTAGAATAATCAGTTGTCCAATTAATCATTTGCCCTGAAACACGTAGTGTTCTCAAGTGTATGTAAATCTGTCCTCGGACATTCACAAATTGAGACCCCGTCTTCCACCCCGTCACCGAGCGACCGGAACAATTCACGACCACGAGCAAGTTTCATCGCCCTCCACGTGTTACCCTACTTCGTACTACTACCACTGGGCATCCCCTACCTGCTCGAAGCGAACCAACTTTGGGCCACTTCAAAATTTACAGAACTGCATATCATGTTTGAAATATAGTTGAGAAGTGTGTGCTTGGAGGTTGGAGGTTGGGGGTTAGAGGGCAAACGCTGTACAAAGCTATAGGCTACGTACTCAGAATATATAAATAATTACTCCTACACTAAGTTTGTCTCTTGTGCGGTATTCACAAAAAGTTTAACTAATAATAACTATAATAAATCTTCAGCCTTTGGAACAATGAGGGTTTTTTTATTATTTAATTTACATACACCTATAGATAAGCTGTTATAAATAGGAATCAGCTAAATCAACCATTCACAAAGATGTATAAATATTATTTCAAAATTTAAAAAAATTAAAAAAGAAAAATAGATCAGCATTCCAACGTATTCATTCATTCCTGAAAGAGTGAAGCAAAAAACTTTAACCAATATGGTTTGAAGTTCTAATCAAAAATACAACCTTGTTAATTAAAATACAACAAACATCATTTGCAATTGTGAAACTAAATTAGTTTAAGTAGCAAGTTATAATCTACCTTTTCTGTATATTTCCCACACTCAGCGCTTGGACGTATTTTCCTGCCAAATTATTCCGCTAGTGTATTTTCCGCTCGTATTATTGCGCTCGAATTTATTTTCCATCACGTAAACAATAAAAGTGCACCTGCAATTCGAAGTTTAGATCTCCGGCCAAGGCACAACATCCCCCAACTCTCAATCTTCATCCCCGATCCCCCATCCTCCAACTCCCGCCCTCCAGCAGCCAGCTCAGTGACCATCTCGGGAGATTTAAGAGTTCAGTGAGATGCGGGTGAACAATGGATATGCCACTTAAATAAACACTTTGGAACAATCAAAGTGTGCTAAGAAACTAAAGCCTCTTTTGGAAATGGTTATCAAATGTATCATTTTTAACTTTATCGTATTTGAAGTGAATGCGCTTCAGTAGAAGTTATGCGATGAACTTGTAATAAGGGTCTAAAATTACACATCCTTTTTTATATTTGTTTGTATATTGTTTGTATTTAAGTATTTGTTTGACCCTCACCGATAAAACAGTATTTCATGATTATTCATTCAATATGGAATCATCTTTTGAAAGAATACTGTGGAGACACGGGCTGTGATTAAGAAGAATTTAAAAGAAAGGTGTTTGAAATCTAAAATAAAAATTTATTTTAGAAACAAAAACCTTTGTTCTAACTCAATTTTTTTGTAGCAAAAACTTACTATAATATTGGATAACTTTGCAAAAGCATTTTGAATAAGATATATATTTTCATGAATTAGCTATGTTTATAAAACGATGTTAGCATTTATTTTTGATGGTTCGAAAAAAATCATATTTATTTACGTAGATTTCATTTCTCTGAGTATTTTGCTGTGTGTACATTAATTACATAAATTTGATGCAGACTTTAGTGCTATTGTTAAGCTCAATTTTGTTTTTACGAATCCTTTCACCCGAAATAACGATAAGATAATAATGACTTGATATAATATTAAACGCCAAAACTCAGTTGTCCAGGCTGGTAATATTTACACAATGCCTCAATAACTTTCCATGCAGTGCTTTCGAACATTTCCTTCAAATACCGTACTCGTATACTAAGTATTTAAGCAATAAATCAAAGATGATTGACTTGAATTTAGTCGTTTTCAGGTTTGAGTAGAAACAAGATAAGTTATGGAAAGAAAATCAATATATCTTAAAAACTCGCTCAGTTTGTTATTTTTCCATGGAAGACACTTTTATTACCTCCCAACATTCCACGGTTAGAAACTCAATGAAAACGATGCTCCATAAAATAATAATGTTCTTATAATCGTAAAAAGAGATATTCTCCTGCTAAAGAGAATATAAAAAATACAATGATCCTAATAAACTTTCGGAATTTCGTATTCTACGAAATGGGAATGTTTCCACGCCTGATCAGTCATACCCGTAGACTTTCACAAAGACTTGAGACAATATTATTTCGTTAAAATATTTTAACTCTCTTATTCTACATAAGAATAAGTCCAACGGTATCTCTTTCAGGAATTCAAATTGTTATTTTTATTTCTTAACAGAACAACACGGCGTGTTTACGATTATAAACGTTGTGCTTGGAGTCTTCTTGCCAGGGGAATAACACTTTAGCGGCCAGTGGCGGTGGGGATAGCCAGCAAAAAAACCTGCGCTATATTCTCTTAGTTTCCGGATACGTGTGTGTAGGTATATCTAGTGTGGTGTACGCTTTCATTATTCGTAACACAAGACCATATCCAGTGCTCTGTATCTTGTGCAATGAATACAGATTTTTTTCGCAAATTGTTTTTACAAAACTTACTTACCAGAAGAATATCACTTTTACTCACAAACTACGCTGAAACGTATGTATTATTTTTTCTATTGCCTTGGTCTATCTTTTTCTGTGCTATTAACGACCTGTCCTTCCTTTTGTATATGCTTAGGCCAGTTTGCTCTTTCAGCCCACCGCTTCTCCGAAATTCTACTGTGGTTTTACCAATGTCTCTTCTATCTCAATGTTTTTTAGTGTCGAGAATGCACCAACATACATAATATATATTGTTGGTGCATTCTAATATATACAATATATACACGTTACTATAAATTATGTTCATTTAACTAGCTGCTGACCTGACCACTTTAAATTAAGTTTTGCTTTTTGAAAATTAATTCTGGCCTCTCACCTACAAAGCAGCAAATTTCTCACAACATTACGCGAACAGTAAGCTCTTGCTTTATTAAATTCAGATATTTTTTTCTTGTCAACGCAACTTCAGTTTTCAGCTGGCAAAGTCATTTGCTAGGGATCTATAAAATATGTAAGTTCCAACTAATCTTAACTTTGAAAAGACGAAATGCCACTTTATTTTTAAATTGTTCAGTAACGAAAAAGAGTGTTAAAACTCGGGAGTAACCAGTTAACAACTAGTAGTTAAAAATAAATTCGCTTAATTTGACCTTTAAGTTTCATTAAGAAATGGAATAGTTTAAAGACTTTATGTGTTTTTAATCAAGCTGAATAAGACATTACTGCGTCAATGTGTAGAAACGAACGGCGGTAGTGCCCACCGGGGAGTCTAAGAAAAGGTTGTTTACCGCTGATAAAGATTTATTACCTACAAAATGTTTTCAAAGTTTGTTCTGTGATTTCTATTCACCCAAATAAACGCAGAAACAGACTTTGGCACAGTCGTTTTTATTGTGTTTAAATCTAGAAAACGTGTTTACGATCCAATGTTTCCATGTTAATAAGTCACGATTTGATATTATTTATAACCTGCTGTCAAATTGGCATAAAATGTGAGTAGAGGACATATCATTTTTTTTTTTAAATTTGGTATCTTCGATCGTCTACCCTTAGTCTATTTTAGATCAAGGTTTTTGCCTATTTTAAAAACACGTGAGGTGGAAAAATTATGTTTATCGATACATTAGAAGTTTATTTGCTTTAATTAAACCCTTGCTTAAATAAAAGTAAGTGGCAACATATGTATCACGAATAAATTCATGGATAGTAATTTTTTTATTTACATTGTCATTAAAAAATGTGTACATACTTTGCAAATCTGGATTCGCCCGTAATTTGATTTCATTCTCATACATTCGTTTACTCGTTATATAACAACACTCTCTTCGAAACGTTTATGAAAAAAAAAAACTATAGACCAAAAAAACTGGACATATACCTATTATTGTAGTGTATTTCATACTGTTTTGCTGTTAACCATAGAGTTG
The DNA here is from genome assembly GCA_022651775.1 of Drusus annulatus. Lineage (NCBI taxonomy): Eukaryota > Metazoa > Arthropoda > Insecta > Trichoptera > Limnephilidae > Drusus > Drusus annulatus. The sequence goes on along the minus strand of JAGWCC010000500.1, from coordinate 197,271 downwards.
GTAGGGTAGTATCTATCCAAGGCAGTGAAGTTATTTTATGACTTGTTTTTAATGATTTTAACCTGACTCGGCGCACCTAAGCGTGGCTAAGACTAAGGCTACGGTATTTATACATTCATTCATATCACATATCGACATAATGTTTTTGTTTATTCGTATTGGCAATTTTTCACATTATTTTTATCAACAAAAATATAGCATATAACCTAAAAAACCGTTTAGTTGTTTCAAGTTTAGTGGCATAATAAAAAATGTGGGCGGAGTCCCGCCGTGAACCAAGAGCTTAAGATCATCCTTACAGTATATAGAAGCGGTATATGAAATTTGTTGTCCCTTTCTCTCTCATGGTGTACGACGTAAAAACCCGGAGAAAGTGATTTATCGCAAGTTTGTGTAGGTTAGGTGAAAATAATTAGCTCTCTCTCTCCATATATTATTACTTCAAGCTGTTAACACTCCCGTTCCGAAGGCGGGTTACAATGTCACCCCAACGAGAGTTTTTTTGTCATATCTTAGATAAAGATTACAAAAATATTTTGAATTAAAGTATTATCAGAAATAAATTACGTAAGATTATGTCCTGAAAACTATTTGATAAGCAAGATTAAATAGAGCAACTACGTCATCCCCCTCCGGATTGTACGTTTGATTTTTACTTACAGGTACGGAAAGGTTAAATTAATATTACATAGCTGCATAACTAATAATGAAAGTGACGTTTTTAACTGAAAATAGTTAGCAATGATTTTTTTATGACAGAATACTGTGCACATTTCATGATGCTAGAGCTCAACGTTAGAAAGTTTTTTCTGCTTTAGATAATTTCGCAATTCTGTCCTAGTGCGAAAGAGGGTAGTAAACGTGCCACCATTCTGCATATAAAATGCTTTTCCCCCAGTCCACTACTGCGTGGGGCTTTTTTTCGCCATCTCCACACGAGAGAGCATTAAAAAAGTAATCGCTGTAAATATGTCCCTTGCAAATCTCGCTGCGGTGGCAGAATGGTAGCCATAATCCCCGTGGTCTCTATTTCACAGCGATATACTCTAATATAAAAAAAACGAAAACTCCATACATAATGCATGAGTGAGACTGTTTGTCGAGGTTTTATTGTTAGGATAATCTAGTTAAAACCCAGATTTAAAAAAAAATTGATATGGATAAAAGAAAATATTTTAAACTGCCCTCTCCATCACAAGGAATCTGTAACTGGACAAATGATAAAAACTAATTTATTTAAGCGAAATTGAAAAATAACTTTAAATAAGACCGCGAATATTATTTTATTTTTAATAACCGACCGGTTTCGCTTAGCCTAAGCATCATCGGGGTACAAAATTAAACTAAAAAAAAATACAATATTACTTATATTTCCGGTGAACTCATAAAATTTATCAATATTCTTTAATGACCTTCTCAGTTGACGTTTTGTCTCATTCAATTCATATTTTCTGTCTCTTTCTCTTTGTTCCTTTGTTATAATTTAAATTGTATTCTATTGTTTTCTCATTGTATTGTTATTTTATTTTATAATTTGTTCTCCCTCTGTATGTATATATAACTGCACACTTTGTATTTTTTGTTTAGTTTAATTTTGTATTCCGATTATGCTTAGGCTAAGTGAAACCGGCCGGTCATAAAAATTATAATCGTGGTCTTATACAAAGTTATTTTTTCATTCCTTTAAATATGTCAAACCACAAAGTTATTGCTTTCCACGAAAACATAAATTATTTATGTTAATCTCGAAGACGAGTCGGACCGGGCATCTCATTACTCAGATGAACCTGTAGATGAGAATGGCTACACCTCAGTAGAGATACTCAAGGGCTATGTTAAGGGCCCTCCAGGATGTCCTTGCTGAAAAACAATCAAAGGTCTCAAAAGGTCAGCAGTTGAGGATACGCGGCCACCAGATATAATGGCCAATACAAGGACACTCACGTGCTATATTAATGTGTGCTCGGCTTTAATCGTGTTTGGTGAACAGATCTGAATAGCCAGGTACTACTTGTAAATAACCTTTCTCTTTTACATTTTCATTCCCTCCTCACTACCTTCAGCCTCACAGCCAATTGGGGATTCCGTAGTCCCACTGACTCCAAACGGTTGGAGCAGTCGGAAATCTTAAACTCTTTTTTTAAATCTGGAATGCTTTGCTTCAGACAAACGATTGCATTCACTTTTATAGTCAAATAAAAAGCAAGTTCAAAGAAATGTTTGGTAATATTAAATTAATTTTAGATTTTAAACCTTATACAAGACATTGAATAATTAAACAATGGATAACAAATTATGTTCTATCACATAATGGAACGACCGTAGGTATTTTTCTAAATAAATTTTGTCAACAGACCAATTGTTCTATGACAAAATCTCGACTCTTGAAAAGTAACCTCATGTATGTTCTAATGTTTTCTTTTAAAGAAATACGATAGTCCCTTTCTTTGTTTGATATCTCATGATTTTTAATTGCTATTATTGTATTAGAGTCTATTCTCACCATTTTTTTTTTCTACTGCTTATATATTTCTCAACCCATGTACCAACAAAGGTCACAACAGGCATTAAGTACATATGTTTAATTTATTTTTTTAAAGAAAGACAAACATTGCCGGTTTACGAATAATCTGACCATATTTGAAAAACTCCTACTATCATCATGTCAAGCGGAAAATGTTGCTTGAGCAATGATGGAGGACTTAGCTAGCATTGGAATTGAATTCAGCTACTAACCGGTCTTATTGCTCCTAAACAAAATCTCCTCCGATATCACATCCACTCCGATGACACATTCTACGTCAGTGAAGAGAGATTCAAAAGGAAAATCCTAAAATTTCTTTTTATTGACGTGATCGTCACCACTGCCTGATTTTTTTGTAATTTAAAAAAAAATGTAGAAAAAAATAAATTATTGCAATTATTTCTTAATTTGCAAGTTGTTCCAAATATTATTTTTTATATCTCAAAAATTATAAACAGTTTGTAATGCATAAGAATATTGTGTTATTATTTTGCTCATATTATTATGATTATCATAATTATTATTTCTATTATACAGTATTGTTTAACTAATCTCCTGCTGCTAGGTTACTTGCAGTAGCTAAGCGGGTTCCAATTCCCATTTTATGAAAATAATATTATACTTACAAAAAATAAACAAATTAAATTAAAAAATAAATATTTCAGAGACCTTAAACCGATGTCACATTACTTGCAAAACCGTAGGTATAATGATCATTAAAAATATATCGAAAATAATGATTGCGTTACACTGAAAAATAAAACAAATATTGTGTATACAGAAAGTAACTGTGTACATTCGTATTACGTATGAGGAGATCTGAAAAGAACGCATTGATTTAAACTTACTGAACCGGATTAATAAAGTGAAGCTTTGATGATTGGAACATGTTAAATGGATGTACGAAGAAAGGAGTGTGAGTGTAAGAATTTATAACGTAAGTGGATCAAAGAAGTCTAGGACGCCATCTCCACTGCCTACAATAAAATTAAATCACAACAACAAAATCATACATTACTACGCTTACCATTGTAATTAAATGTGATTGTATTTGCATTTATTTATACAAGTAACCTACCCGGTATCATAGCTGTTTCTGATTACAACTAATTGTTACCCGTGAAAAATCACGGGATGTAACTTGACTTGCCAATGAAAAAATATTATTTGCTTTAATCCACCAATTTCAAGCATGTCGGCTAAAACATATTGTACGTAGGTACTTTATTTGTTAGGCATGGATTTTAAAAGATTTTTTATTTTTTTAATTTTATATAATTTTTCAAATTTGAAAACATCGCACCTTTAAAAACATGGAGTTTTTTTTTTGATCTGGCATAATATTCCTATCCCATTTTAAAATACTTTTAATTTTATTTCCCCTGATCAAATTCAGACCACACAAAATTGTTATGATATCAGTGAAGCTTATTATAAGAATTCATGATCAATAAAGATTAGGTTTCGTTAGTTCCCCCATGAGGTGGGGTTTTCAATTAGTTATCATGTAATGATGACCGCCTTCTAAATAAGAAATATTCACTTCAAAATATCTTATTCTGTCTGCCCTTATGAATTGTTAGTTAATAATTATACTGCCCAATAAAGCTTTGGTACGTATACAAGCGGAACTCATTATTGATAAATATGTGAAGAAATTTGTAGTTTTTACAAAGTGATTGTTTTATTTTACATATTTACTGTAAATTTTGAATCATAATATAATTTATCTTTCGGCAAAATTTGTCTATTCCTCCAATTTTAACAATCCCCTGGAATGATTGGAGGTTCCTTAAATTCCATTACTGCGAGCATTATGGAAACTAGATATTGATCGTATTTTCAAATGTTTGATTCGATATATATATATTTTTGAATTACACCATTCCAATGGAATGCGAGATCCTATATTGTATTCAAGATGAATTTACAGAAAGCTATATATGATTAAACCTGAATAAGACGTGCTCTGTAATGTTTAAGTTATTCAAGTAAGCAACTCTCTTGTAAAACCGTGAAGCTTTTTAAAAAAGTTGATTTTTAAATGTTATTTTTTAAAATTATATTTATATTAGGAAAAAAATATTTATGATTTTTATATCTTCCACCCATCATTTTAACTAAATAATATGTCAATATTTTGATATTGGCTGTATTATTTATTATATTTCTTGATTTTTTAAGAAATGTCCCACACGTTTGAGCCTTTGACAGCCCGTGTTATCTGTAAACATGTAGGTCACATACTGTAGTACTACTTTCTGTATAAATAGGTATTAGAAGTATTTTATATTAATAAGGCAATTTAACCGCAGTTTGCGCAAATTTTTGGCTTTGTAAAGCGATATTTAAAAAAAAATCCAATGAATATTTTATACCGCAATGCACTTTTCTTCACTAAAAGTAATTAATTTATGTGTTGATGAGTTTGCTTCAAAATATAGCAAATGACATACATGCCACAAATCAATATACTTCGAACACTTTTACAAGTTACCTGCGCAAAAAATGGTACTTCCCTCTACAAATTGTTGGGTACCTTTTGAATGAAGAAAACGTTCCCTCTGTTTTGCTGACGTCGACTCAGGCATTCCACTTTTCCTGCTCAATCTTTATCACCTGGTCGACAATTAATCTTGTGGATATGTCCCGCCCTGCGAGAGTTGTCCCCCATCCTTTTAGGAAGATGCGATGGAAGAAAAACACGTGAAACACTGGCTGCCCCGTCGTAAGAAGAGCGGATCAGCAAAAAAATACACCGTCGGATATTGTTGAACCTTTCCCCGACTGGATTAGGTGGGAACGGGGTAGACTAATATCATTGTTGGAGCAAATGATGTTATCGGAAAACATCCTGCAACAAGTTTTTACTGGAAATAAAGAGTGTTGTGTTCCTTCGAAAACATTTATTTTAAATATGTAAAATAGTGAAATAGCAAATTTGTTTCGAGCTTTTTACTTATCAGATCATAGAAAGATAGATCAAAGGCACAAAGCGATATTCCACCATTTTTCCATTCAAGGAAAGCAATTTCACCGACACCTACCTATAGTACCTGCGTAAGTTGGTATGTGCCAAAAGAAAATTATTGCCAAATTAAAGTATTATATAATGCGTTTGTAGCGTTCTATGGTTCGTTAATTGAATATTACAACAAAAATATCTTCGCTGTACAACATTATTGGTGATATTTACGAGATAGATTAGACATTTTTTAGTGGGACCCTTATCAAAATTCTCATTCGAAAACACCTAAAATCCTTCGTGGCTTTCGGTACACTACGGCATTTTTTATCAAAACTTAGCGTTAGCTCGGCTTTAGTTGGTAATACGGCGGTATTCTCTACAAATCTCGGTAGACGAAAATTATTGAATTTCCTCCCCATCGCTTGTGTCAATTTCTTGTTCCAGCCGAAAAGGTGGAAAAAGTAAGCTAGATTCTTTACATTTCGCTTTGACATGCAATTTTATTCAATATTCGCTTCTTTCGCGAATTTTTTATGGGTTATGTAGAAAGGCCTCGGGCGCTGCTTTTTTAATAATTTTCCGGGTAGTCAGGGTTTTCTGAGACGCACCCAGCTCCGGAAGCTTTGACATACATAATACATACGGCGTACAGGTATGGAGCGCGTCAGAGGCGAATCCAGAAGAGGTCGTATTAAACGAGGGTTAGAGGAGGTATTGTAGCTCTAATCATTGTGCAATATTAGAAGGTTGTGTGTCCAGCCATTGTGTGCCACCGTGTCTACTCAGGGAGAACTACTACCGAGTGAGAATGCTAATCAATATAAATGTTTTCCAGATAATCCTCGTCGAGAACCCGTCTTAATTCTAAGCGTGATAAATTCTTGCGTTGCGCTTATAAATTTATGTTATTCAGTCTTCTTGGACATATTCATTAATCGATACATTCTGCTGCGTTGCACTGTTATAGTGTCGATTCACGTCCCTAGTTAATCGTGAAACCCTGATTGAATCTTCAAAGAAGCAACAATGTTTGCGCATATTAAAATCATAACTATTAAAATCTCCATTAATCAATTCATTCTGCCGCGTGTTAATAGTGTCGATTCATGTCCCTAGTTAATCTAAAAATAAAATTAAATAAATTATAGTGAAAACCGCACAACTGCTGAGCCCTAACTGCTTCCAACCATCTAGACCCAGTGAGACTATGGCATCCCCAGTTGGAGTATGTTATGAGGCTGAAGGTAGTGGGGAGGGAAAGGAGACGGGAAAGAGGAAGGTTTGTAAGTAGGTACCTGGCTATTCAGATCTGGTCACCAAATGCGACTAAAGCTATTTCAAGCAACGTTTCGATTCTAAATTATGGTCTTTCACCAGGGCGATATTTAAAGTATTTACCACTCTGGAACGTGCCGCAAATATACTTTTTTTTTAGTATATATAAATTGAAACATATTATTTAAATAAAAGTTACTGGCGCACGCCGGATTTGAACCCACGTCCTTTGAATTCGTAGTCGAACGTCTTTCCACTCGACCATGGAGGCCGTCAAAACCCTGATCAACTCTGCATAGAAGTAATAGTGAAAAAATCAGAGTGTGCACACATTGTCCTTCGGCAGGTGGTGTTTAACCCTTCCACTACTAGTTACATGTGTGCACATTTCCACCATTCGGTTCTCTTTGTATCCTACGGTGCACAATTCAATGGACGAACAAAATGACGCAATCAGCCCTCTGCGATTTTGAAATGATTCCACAAAGCCCCAACGTTAACATAATGTTTACCTGGAGCGCCTTGTTGATGAAATTGCATTACTCGCCTCCCTACAGAGAATCAACTGCTACAAATATTGATATTCAACTTTACCCCTCGGGGAACAGCCCCGATGATGTCAACGGAAGTTATGTGCCTTTGTGTGTCGACATTAACGACCTATTCACGTTATGTTACAAATGTATTTTCAGCATTAGAATAGTGTTATTTTGCTAAAGCTATATAAATGTAGGAAGACTATACAGAGCCTGCATATACAATAATAGTACACATCTACTCACGCTGTACAAATCGTAAGGGTGCCTTTTTCTGTTGAGTTTTGTGAAAACCTATGATCTATAGAGATACATACCCATATATAAAAACTCTCGTAGTGAAAACGGGTTATCCGTTCGATGGACTCCCTTATTTTAGTGAGTGGAGTACATTATTGAGACCTAAGGAGAGAATCCTGTATCTTTTCTATCGGTATTTCAATTACAGGTACTCTGTAGCATTATTGTTTTCTTCGCCATTGGTACACAGCTATTGTGTTTTACTCCCTCCTATAACACGATTCTCTTCAACACCCAGGTATAATTCTACCTATCCATAAAAAACCTTCCGCCCAACATTTGCAAATATGAAAAGAGCCAGACACGATATGAAATACGTATTACAGTACGGTACGGCGGCTCTTATCATTAACATTATACAAATTACCATATAAATTAAGCTTATTCATAAGAAGATCACACAATTGAAATTATAACATCACTAATATGGATGCATAACATCACGGATATAAATATGAAGTGCTTAAAGCGATATTAGGTCTCATTTCTACGTTTAATTAACTATAAATAATTTCTTTTGTAAGTGCGTATGAGCGTACGAGTGTGAATTTTTCAAATTTGGAGTTGATGTTAATTAAAAGTATCATTTTTTTAGAAGACTCACCTACCTCCTTATTAAGTAACGAGCTTTAATGTATTTTAGCAGACATTATTGTGTATTTCAAATAATAATAATAATAATAATAATATTTGGATAATTTGTATAGCGCCGTTTTTGTGAAAAATCACCTCAAGGGCGCTGTACAAATCTTAATTTCTACTTAATATTAATTCTTAGTTTATATAAATATACAGCAACATACTTACCTGGTAGGTCACTTCTGGCAGGACACAATCACCATATTATAATAACCTAAAATTTAGAATTACTTAAATTTTTATTTTTATTTTTTATTTTATTTTATTTTGTTTATTTATTTATTTATTTATTTTTTTATTTTATTTTTTATTTTTTTTCCATTTTTAGGGCATGAAGGCAAATTTAAGATAAAGTATATCGGAGGTATTTTTTAACTTTTCGTAGTGAAGAACAGATAATGGTGATAATCTTCTAATGAATTTAAGGAATGAGAGTCTGAAAAGTTTTCTTGGTTCTATTGGGCTTGTTACATCTTGATTATGGATATGATTTTCTGAAAAAATGAGTTTTGAGTTTGGCTCTGAACTCTGCCGAGTCTTTTTATTACTCTCAGATCATGTGGTAGTCCATTCCAGGTTTTAGGACCTGACACTCCGAAGGCGCGCTCTCCAAACTTAGTGTCTGGTGTGCGCTTTGGTTCTTTCAACCTTCCGATAGCCGATGACATTGCTGATCTAAGAGTTGACTGTCGCGAATTGGAATCTTCAGGAATACACAATTCCGATAAATAAGCCGGAGCCATTCCGTTAATTGATTTGAAAACCATCCAGCAAAGCTTAAACTGGATTCTTTCGGGACATTTAAGCCAGTGAAGATTTTTGAGGTGCTCTGAGATATGGGAATATTTTGATACGCCGGTGATAAGTCTTGCCGCGGCGTTGAAGACTAGTTGTAGTTTGTTAATTTGATATTTAGGAAGACTAGCGTATATTCCGTTGCAGTAATCTAAACGCGAAACGACGTACGAGTTTACAAGTAATTTGGTTGCCTCTGTTGGCAGGTTTCTTCGCACTGATTTTATTTGTCTTAGTTGAAAGAACCCTGTGCTCACAGTCTTGTTAATTTGGGATTTAAGGGAGAAATCAGCATCCAAATTGACGCCCAGAAGTTTGATGGATGTCTTTGGAATAATGTCACTTCCTGAGACAGCTATTGGGGAGTTATTGATGTTATGCTGACGTCTGCTTGTGGCGGTCCAGAGAAACTCTGTCTCTCTGGACTCTCTCTATGGGTGAACTGAAGCAATCACAAAAAAAAACGTTGTCAATTCAAGTTATATCTCGTGATTTTTCATGGGTAACGATTAGTGTTCGCTGAAAATAGCACAGTTTGTTTGTGTTAGTGACGGGAAGCTTTAGAGAGTATTCAATTAATGAAATCAAATATTTAAACGTTTTAAAATTAGTATAAAAAACATTGAATCCGCCATTTTCTATTTAGGTTAGCCCATAGATTTACTACTCTGGTTAGCCACAGATGGAAAACATAATTAGGTTAAATTATTTCTTTGAGTGGCATTGCAAAGCATGCCGGGTACTCGCTAGTATTACATAAAAGAACAAGAAGTACGTCGGCGTTTCAACCTCCAACTCCCCAGCTGATGGCAAAATATTGAACTTGTGCCATGTTGAGATACAGGGTCGCTGTTTGAAGTTTGAAGTTTGAATTCTGCGTTCACGTCTTATAAATTTTCTTAAGGAACTTAATTAAACGTCGACAACAGCCTTCGAGTCATGCGAATGATGTATTATTTCTTGCTCGTGGGGGCTATTTTTATGTTGAATATAACAATGGGAAATGTTACGGAACCCTTTGTTGACAAGAAAAGCTTTTTTTACGTGTAATAATAATACTTGGCGAATTTATATAGCGCCATTTATTCATACTTAATGATGAAGAGTAATAATTCTTTGTTAAAATTACCATCAGTCAACTTTAGCCAAAAATTATATTATTTATAATATTGTGTTCGGTAGTTTTAGTAAGGTCTTAAGTTTTGTAAAAGTTGAAAGTTTTTTTTTTAAATAAACAAGTAAGTTGTAAGATGTTATGTGCAGTATTACATTTAAAAATACTGCAGATAAATTACACGGAGTTTGTGTTTAGTGAATTATATTTAATTTTATTATTATTATGATTAATTTTGTGGGCTATTTTTGTTACGTTTAGAATGTATGATGATTGTCTTTTTAGACTCTTCTTCTATGTTTACTTGATGACATAATGAGGTTTTGCTTAAGTATACTGTAATGTTTGCCTAACAAACGTTGTAAAAGTGTTTGCAAATGAGATATTATGGTTTTGGTGTTTGTGTGTGTGTGTGTGTGTGTGTGTGTGTGTGTGTGTGTGTGTGTGTGTGTGTGTATGAATTGCGTTCGTGGACGTTTTTGCGGGAGTGTTAGTACATTTAACATTTTGATATGATTATTTGTTTTACATCTACCATTTTGTATTCTCTAGGGAGAAGTTTGAATTGTTAGGATCAAGAAGGCCGTTGGTTTAATAGATCGAAGTATTGCCCTTGAGGCACGTTTTACTGTTTCTAATACCGCTTTTACCACCCCTATCTGTCCAAGAATGGCGTACAAGGGGGAGAGTGGCGTAATATTCTTTTATGTGATTTAATTTGCAGTACGACCATCTGACCCCTAAGCTTTAGATGTAAACACACGGTCTTGAGAGTTCCGTTATAACCACTCTTTTATTCACATGCGTCTTTCATGAGAACGAGGAGAGGGTATAACGGGGGTATCAACGATACGCTTCTATATAATACAACCAAATCAATAAAAATTCAAAAAATATTTTCTATGTATTAAAACTATTGTATTAAATTGTGAAAGTTTAATCTCTAGTATTTTGATTAAAATAAATCTGCACTATTTTTTTTCAACTTGTGTGAAAGGTCCTGAAGTCATTTGAATTATAACATAAAGCGGAAACACCCATATCCGTTATATTTAAAGTAACAAAAATTCTAGATCAATGAACTCCGGCATCATGAAATTTGCTAAGCTGGTTTCTTTGTAAATTTACTACTTACAACCATTAACTATAGAGTTTTGAGATTTTGATTGAGGTGTCCACAAATAATACACCGTTTTGTTGATTTCATATTTTTTAATCGTTCGATATGAACAAAAAAAGTCTGAAAACGCGTTGATAATCAGATAACCCCGGGAAATAATATATTTTTTAATAAATCGAGTGAGTCAATTAATTTCAACAATTTAAACTCTTTTCAAACATTCCTTAAATCGAAAACCACACGAGACAAATAGGCCAAGTAAATAAAAAGATCGATTTTAATTCCAATATAATACAAGACCGAAGCTCGAGGTCCCTTATACTTTATTAGAAAAGCAATACTTCCCGAACTGCAGAAAATAAACACACAGAGAGGAAGGAAGGCGTGTAGTTCACCCACCCATAAGGCATGTGTTTGAAATTGAATTTAAGGTCGTAGATGAAGTTTTCCAATCCCCAGGCAATATGCTTCTGATTGAACTCCGCTTACCTGGGAGCATTGGCTAATTGGTTAACGTATATTTCTAACAGAAAATTCACTGAAAAGATCAGAACAATCACCATGCCTTCAAGAATTCTGGATCTATAACTATTTTTTCGTAATTCATTAAATAATAAGCTACCTTTGAGTCTGTTTTAATTTTATAATGTTAAAGTTCATTTTTATATGTAAAAAATCTAGTTTACTTTTAAAATTTTGAATTATTTCTTCACGAAAGATTTGAAGTGATTTTCTAATATTAAAGTTATTTACGGATAAAAAAATATATAAATGGAAATTTAAATTAAAAATCTTACGGTTAGATAATACAGATAAATAATATCCATTCTAGTATTTTATTCATGTATTATTTTTAATTTACGTATGGTACTTTTTTCAAATAATCAGAAATATTCTTGGCAAAAGAGAACTCAATTAAATCATTAACAGAAATTAAATAAAAGAATGAGGCAGTGCAAAATCCACCACTTTGAATCCTCTAAACAAAACACAAAAAAATGAGAAAATTTTACTCCAACTCCCCCATCGGAACTTGTTGGGACCATTTTTTTAATAATTTAAAATTCATGTCACTTAAACTACTCTATTCCAAAACCATACGCATGTTATATAATATATACTTTCAAAAACGAAACTTGGAAACTACACACCCTACACACGTCACTATATATTTCAATCAAAGACTCATTCAACAAGCAAAAACAAACACTACATTTGAACATTTAAATGTCATTGACTGCGGCATAAAACTATGCAAAATATTAACGTTCTCCTACAAAAAACTCAGAAACATCAATATTTTTAAATCATTCATTAAAATGGATTTGGGACATAGGTAGATACGAATTTGAGCAAATACTATAGACTAATAATATAAACATATTTTCAAAACAATACACATTGAAACCAACTATTTGATATGTTTACAAAATCGTAATTTTGTTACTGATATTATTGTATCAGTGATTACTGGTAAACTATCTCATTTATTTATAAAATGTTATCTAATAGGGATTTCAAATTATTATACGCTTAATTTTAATTTGTAGTCTATCTGTTATTTCGTGCTGAAATATTTTCAATTAAAAAAATCACATTAATAAATAAATAAAATCCTAATATTCTTCAACTTTTTGAATGTATAATGTAATATATATAAATATATAAATAAATATATATAAATATATATATATATATATATATATATATATATATATATATATATATATATATATATATATATATATATATATATATATATATATATATATATATATATATATATATACACATATATATATATATTTATATAATATTATTATATATATTTATAATATTATTATAATATATATAATATTATTATAATATATATAATATTATTATTAATATATATATAATATTATTATATTATATATATTTATATATATATTTTTTTTATATTATATAATATATTATAATATTTTTATGAGTATTGTTATTATAATCCTAAAAAGTAAATAATAATATAAAAACTAACAACAATATCTTGTTCAAATTATGAGGAACGAAAAATACAAAATTACCATTTCATAATTCAGGGGAAGATTGGTAGAAGACTTATCACTTCGTGACTTCTAAATCTACGAGACGAGTCCCGCAGAATCGTCCGGGGGTGCATTCTTCAGGTTGAAGCCTGCACTGATAATAGCCAACTTTCGATAGCAGAGGGCACCATGAGAAGAACTAATAATTCAAATACGCCGCGCCGTACGCAAACGTTAAGCTTATGTATTTCACACGCTTTTTATTGATGTTCAAAACTGTATTGCTGCTCATTTATGTGTGATACAGTTGCAATCCTCCTTAATCCAAACAATGTTTCAAACTAAAACCCCTTTGTTGTTTTATTGCGCAAATCATATTAAATTCCAAATACATACATTATAATATGATAATTCTGTTCCAGCCACGTATTTGCTAATTTTCAAAATAAATTATACTATTTTCACTGCTAATATTGCTGCTGTCCATAATTTGTAGGTTTGATATTTTAACACGGGTGTTAATTTATTTTTAACATGCCAGTACTAATGACGTTTTATTTTAAAAACCAATGAAGGCTTTCTGATATCATTGCCAAAGCCGCCCATCGGGATATAAAACACACAAACAACGCTTAAATTAACATAAATTATCCATCCGTTTTCCAGAAAACCAACAAATATTACACATTGCGGAGCACCCGAATTCCGGGAAAAAAAACGCTGGAAGAATAAATAAACAATAATTTCGGCGTAAATTTCGCCTTTCCTCCTCATCTTCTGGTACCTACAGTTAAATTTTACTCAACGGAAAATATAGAAATAAAGAAACAAAACAATACGTGTTTGGCCTACAGAATGGGAAATCCAGCCCCGTTATTGGCCAGTCGCTTCGAAGCAAATATCTGTCTGCTTTTCTTTTAATGATTTTCCCCGAGCGGAAAGTATATTCAAGTCTTTAGGGTCTTGAAGAGTTTTCAACTATAATCCAGACTCCTAAATTGGCTCTGACATCTCTTAACCCGACTTATTTTACAAACTGATAAGTAGGTTAGCGCAGTATTGAAAAGCGAAATGCTCATGTAAAACGACATCGTTGTTGGGGTAAAAAAAAAACTGGGAAATTTTGTAAAATACATAAACGCATGTTGGAAGCAGAGTTCAAACGGGTCTTAAAAACCAAATTGTTTTTACTAGCTATGTTTTGTATGTAGGATACATACAAAACATAGCTAGTAAAAATAAAATGTATGGCCATATTTATTTTATGCGGTGTTCTCTTTACTTGTACCCTTATTATTCAATGTCCTTACTGTCTACTGAAAACCATTTACTTATTATCGTAAAATATTTTCTTGTTCTTTGGTTATTCGTTATATTCACACTGTTTTTATATGAAAGAATCGTTTCCGTATAATTCTTTAATAATGATGTTATCAAGTACCGACACATTAACTGTCTTCTAAATTATTTCATTTTCTTTGTTTCAAAAAAAATTATTGTATTTATCTCAGCTTTTATTACATTGTTTTTTTTAATCTGTTGATTTATATATGCACTGTTGTATCCATATCAGAACAATCGGCTATGATTTTTGATAACAATCTTGATTTTAGCCAGTTTTAATTTGCATACATATCTGTTTTATAATATATTATTTACTGATTATTATATTAGGTTAGGTTATTTAGCGCACTTGAGGTAAACTATCACAAAACTGTGCTTTTTCAATTCAGTGCTATTATTATTATATTATTACGATAAGTTCTCAAAATGAAGCAGTCAATTATCGTTTGAATTTCTAATACATTCTATATTCAAACGTGTGGAAGCTATCCTACTCTAAATAACGGCCTTAATTCTAGTGCCGATTATAGTCGAAATATTAAATAATTGAATGATGTTTCAAATTCAGTTTCAAGAATACAACTTAAATTCAAAGAACTGAAAAATTGAGAATTCTATTTCTGTTACTATTAAAGTGCTTTTTTTGTTTCCAAAACTAACCTTTCAGAGAATAATTTTCAATTTTTAAGGGGAGTACTTTACCGGATTGCTGACATTACTGAAGATGATATTCTACATCCTCCTAAACTAGCTCGGTCTGATTTTTACCTCTACCACTCTCTATCCAAAAGTCTCGTAGGGATCTCATTCTCATAAAAACACTGATCTAAAAAAATGACTTCTGCACCACTCTCTAAACTACCGGATTTATTCGGATGTGGAAGAGAAATCTGCTAAAACATTAGAAGTCAACTGTAAATATTGCAGGAACATCGATTAAATTATGTGTGATGTTAATTAACAAAAATGTGAATATTTTATCAAAACACTACAAAAATGCAAATCTGTAATTCTGCCCTTGCAATATATATTTATAAGATTTCCGTTGTCTGCGCAATTTGTTAATGGTTCCATGGCGCAGTTAGCACCAGGTCGGTTAACTTTCTTAGTGCTTCAATGACTCGAAGCAAAGTTCACAACTGACATTTCAAACAAACAATTACTAACTTTGTATCCAGTTCGATTGTCGACTGCTTCATACCGACTAATCAGTTCTCGGGGGGTTCGCTCGTGAATCTAATTAAATTACTTTTTTTGTTAAGGCACTTATTGTTTTTCTTTCTTGAAGTGGATAACCTTGGCTCTGTGCTCAGAGGTCGTATTTTCTAAATTAATGAAGTGCAAATGTAAATGAAAGATAATTATATGGCATCTAAATAATAATAAATAAACTTATTCAACTACACTGGTGCGAGGCCCATAATGCAAAGTATGTTAACCTGAGATGAATATATAAGGATGAATTAAATTTTTCATATATTATATGATTTACAATTTGAAAGTATGAATTTTATTCAGTGTTCAAAATTCTATATAACTGTAAACTGTGGCAGTTAGCAAAATTCAAGCAACAACAAAAAAACTGCATCACAAAAGAGTTTGTTTGTTGACGTAACCATGTTAGTTAAAGATCTTGCATTTTGACTGGATGTTGTTTTCTCAAAGTTATGTAAGTTTGTTAGGTGCTGACTAACGTAGTCCTTCACTCGAAACACTCTTTTTTCACTTGTTGCTTGTGTAGTTGCGGAAGTGCAATATTTTCACTTCGATCCATATAGAAGACAATATTTATCATAATATATTTGGTGTGAAGAGTACAAAACTGAAACGGAAACTTATATTTATCATGGCTTTTACTTCTTATGCGGTTAACTAATAACTATTATTAAATTATGCCTATCATACTGTAAAACGTGTTTTTAGAATTTTCCTCCTGATACCATAATAAAATTATGTCCCAGAGATTGAAATGATAAATGCAATATCGCTTTTTTTACCTTTTTACATTTTGTTTTTTTTTATCGTGGCAGAAGTAAAGAGGGTACGATTTTTTTTTTATGTAACCTTCCTAACGATTCGTCTAGAACTTCCTAGATTGAAATAATTAGTTCCAAGCCCAAGTGAATGGAGAAAAAATTGGAAAAGTACAGTTAATATTCTCTCAAACCGGGCACAGCGATTAATATACTGTTAGAAACAAAAAGAGTTTTATAGCAAAGTACTTATAGTAAGGTTTATTCATAATATTATACAAAAGTTATAAGTTTACGTGACACTTGACCCAGTGCGAGCTTGAGCGTCGTAACCTAGCGCTTGAGAATTCGCTCTACTGCGAGGCGTTCTTAGAGTGCACCAGAGTATCCTGCCACAATACTCTCAATATGCCTTTAGGGGAAGTTACACACTTTAAAATACGGTCAAGTTAGGGGATAATTCTAAGTTTGTTTTTACTTATGTCTAAAAAAGATGTAATTGGGTAGACACTAACATAATGATATTTTACGAAATAAAAACAAAAGCTAATTTGGTATAAATCAAATGGGTTTTTTTATAATTACTTTTTGTTGAAAACGTCCTTGTTTTTGAACTTGTAAAGAAAACCATATTTTGACATATTTTTGTCTTAACGGGAACTTAATATACTTAAGTAACCATGGTTTTGATTTCTTGCTATTTTTTAAAGGTTATGAAATTAATAAATTCTATTAGGTACGTAAATCATCAACATTTACATTCTCATCCTCCAGTTCACCTACAAACCTTTTCACGGTGTGAAATGTTGATATGTGTGTAATTACCGCATAACGTTGTTGTTTATTGCTTTTATCTATTATTAATAAGCGACTGTGTGTAATTAAGTTATTTACTGTACCTATAGTTTTGACATAATTGTCTTAGCTTTACAGAATACCTACTCTTAATAATTAAAACAAAAGTTAAATTCCAGTAAAGATTACATCCACGGTCCCCTCCTGAAAAATGTCCGTAAATTAGCAAATAGTTCATATAAACCGATAGAAAAAATATATATATATATTTTAGGGTGGCAGAACTGTATTTAAAATATCTGGCGTTTTATAGCTTAAATCTTCGATGGAAACATATCGTCCCCGGAAAGACAAAGGGGCTGAAGCGCCATTTTGGGAAGTTTACACCAGATCACTTTAAAGATTTTTATTGTTTTATAATTAAATTCATAAGTCTTCAGTACCTGGTTGGATTTTTAATAAAAGTTAACTGAGGTAACTCAATGCTCTTTGATTTACCTGACGCGAAAAAAGCTAAAAAAACGTCGAAAACTTGTGTCGCTTGAGTCAAGCCTTCTTCCAAATGGTAAATATATTTTAGATGGCTGAAGGGCCACAAAAGTCTTCAGAATGAAACAAAAGTCAGAGCATTCAATACAGAAAAAAAACTGATTAAAACTGCATATTTAACTCATTTGGACCAAAGTGTCGCTTAAGCTCTTTTGCCTTTCCAGCGATGATATATTGCGCAATACTTTGACGTGAATTTGCCCGCTACTGAGGAGGGCCGTTAGGTAGGTATATACGTTTTTTCATAAATGTTTTATCTGAATATAAGCCCATTTTGGGCAGCATTTTCTTGAATGGAAATACAGTAATGCGGTTTCTTACGATCTCTTTTGTCCCTTGCACGAACTATTCTCCCTAAATAAAATTAGGGTAGGGGTCTTATTTCTTAGGTTAAGGGAAATTAATCTGTTTGCCAAGTCCTTAATCTGTTCCACTTGTTGCAAGGAGGTAACCCTAACTTTGTAACTTAATCAATCCTTAGCCTCATATTAAACTTACACTTTAGCGTAGTGCCCATTAACTGGAATTATTATCTAACTTAACTTACCGGATGCAAATGTTATAGATTCAGTCGACGATAAATAATAATATAACTGTGAAAATAAATTATTCCCGTGCCAAATCCGATTTGGTGTTGGTCTGTTTATCTTGAAATGGTTGGTTATCATTATTGCACTCTTACGTTGGATATTTTCATACAACAGTAATGTTATCATAACTTCTCAGTAATTTTCAGTAGCTACGTACTAGAATTTCAATAGATAATGCTCTTATAATAGATTATTATTTAAAAAAAAAAATCGCGTTTGCGACCGACACGCATTCTAGCTAAAAAAAGTATAGTTTTAATTTGTTTTTTCATTATGTACACTGTTTATTTTTTTAAATACGTGGACATTTTTCATGTCATTCTATCGCGGTCACCACTAATTCATTATGTTATATAAAATTATTATGAAATTAACCTAATTCAGCTAATTACTTGAAGATTTAATTGTGGTTTAACAATTTTCATCAGATGAAAAATAATCTTATTTAAGCACGGAGTAAATAACGAGCAAAATGAACCACCGTTCCAAGGGAATACAGTGAAAAAGATTAAAGTCACGCGGCTCACTATTTGTAAGCCAACCGGTGTGGCCATGTGAAAAGTGTTTTCAGCGTTTAAGCAAACATAAAATATAATTAATTTAATTTCAGGTAGAAATTGAAAAAGCCCGTCGGCTACGCTGCTATAGAATTTCGCAAATCGACATTTTGTTTCCTTTCAGCCATTCGAATAATTTTCCTCTTGTCCAACATACAAAATTCTAGATTGAAAGATAATCTCTTATTCGATTGTTCCTTCAAAACCTATCCAGTTCACTAAATTTAGACTAATCTATAGGCTTTAAAAGTTAAGCAATTATGCGTCATTCAATCAAGCATCGCAAAGCCCTTCTAATTCAAATGGGCTTGTGACGTCATATGCTTGCTGGACCAAGCCATCGCAAATCTTTTTACAACGTTCGTAGAGTCAAATATAAATTCAGCATTAAGGTACGTGAACGGGCAAAATAGAAGGAACCTTTTGGTGGATGGATTGCGGCTGTGGAACTCCCTGGTGACTTCATGTTTGGGTATGTGCCGCATTTTGGTTTATTTGATCTTTTTAGCAAAAAACATTTAACCCCGAAATAAATATATTCAAGTTTTTTTGCAATCAAGAAGAGAGTTATAACACCTTTTAAAGCTGTTGAACTATTTTTAAAATACTTTGTTTTATTTTAAAAAATATATATTCCAAACGTTTTCAATTTTGGATGCAAATTTTATGCGGAAAAACTGTTGGCTATTTATATATAAAAACTATTTCGGTGGTCTATTCATAAAATTATAAATAATATTGTGTTTTTAATGAAAATTAATAGAAATGCCAATATCTAAGATAGAAATCTGTGGTTTGTTTTATGTTTCATTTAATCTTGCACTTTTTGGTTTATATGCAAAGAAAAAGAAGTGCCAAGTGCACTTATAATTACAAGAACATGTTTTAAAGGGAACACATGTGTTTTTTACATACATGTGTGAAAATTTGTTTAAATATGAAAACCTGAAACTCTATAAAAAAAATAATTGCTGTGTTGTTATTTCAATCAATAATTCTTCAATGAAAATATGTTACCCGGAGCGCAGAGGTTACGGATGAAAGTTTCGCAGAGCGTCAGAGGGTAAATTTATCTTCATAAATAACTGTAGGGGAAGTCGAAATGGAACAGGTCGGTGTGTGACGGACAATGGAACCCTCGCCTCTGACCCCGAACAAGGGCCCGGATTATCCTTGGACGTTGAGATAGGATTCGCTAGATTAATCTTGCGGTACTGATAAAGACCGCATTGGTCATATTCGTACGTAGACAAGGTTTTATTATATATTTAATAAATAATTCCGTAAAAAAATCTTGTTAGTATTTATATTTCGATAGAGCAACAATAGCGATACCCTGTTGTCAATTGGTTTTTAAAATCATAGAAAAACCACGTAAGAGTTCGTATATTGTTATTTTTACTTCACGTAAAAAAAAACTATGGATTTTAATTTTTTTTAAATAGCTTTTTGGGGTAACATATAAAAAAAATCAAAGTTTTTCTTTGAATAAACCACTTCATTTGAGTTTCAAACTGCACTTACTAATTTTTTAATGGCGATGTATTATTTTCGTAAATTTATTATTTGCATGTGTTAGGTGTTATATTTTCCTGAAAAAGCACGGTAGGGTCATAAACCATATAGTTTTAATAATATTAATTGAATATATTTTTATTGCGCGTCTTTGTGATAAAAAAAATCACCTCCGGGGTGGTTTACAACTTAAATAATGATCTAACCTGTAACTTTGTTCTTCAATAATAATGTATTTATTTAATATAATGTCGATTTACAGATTGTTTTCGCGTGAGTGAGAAAAATCTAATTACTAAAATTATGTTTTTTTTAACACTGTGACTATGTCCCGTGCACAGTGACCTTGGCACAGTTACTTTAGTACTATTGCTTTGACATAGTGCCTTTGGCACAGTGATTATGGAGTGGTAACTATGGCTCAAAATATGATGGAAAATATATGATGAAAATATATAGAAAGGTCCGAGTCACTAAATATATCTAAAGCCATTTTGAGCAATTTGTAATTTGGAACAATGGTGACTTTTCACCTGAGCGATACTGAAAGTAGCTTCAAACTGGATTGCTTACTAACGAAGGCATCATCCTGTGAATTGTAATTCACTGTTCAATGATGACTCAACAAACATTCACCATTAATATTCCCTTAAAAACCCCACGTGACAAATAACAATTATTGCTTTTGTGATTTATTCCCAAAGCAACAAGTGAGCGAGGTAGTTTTTTTTAAATAAAGATATTAATTTTTTTAATTATTTTTGTCAACCGGCTATTTGGATACGGACGCGCGGGGGATAAATCTTGAGTAGGGTTTGATTGAGCATTAAGCCTTTTAAAAAGGGCAATTTAAATTTTCCTTAAAAAAAGACACGATATTCTTACCTTTAATGATGAGTTACTATATAGGTACTCCATTTTGTATAGGGTGTGGTACAACAAAGCACCCTCAAATCAGACAGCTTTTTTGTTGTCGGCTCGATATCAAGTACTTTATTCTATCCCTTGTTATATAATTTGGAGTTTTTTTTATTAAGATGCCTTCTAAATCTTCAGCGATGTAAAAATAATTGGTACTGGAATTTTTTTATTACGTACTTTATGTATCTTAATTATCCCATGTTAGTTTTATGCAGTAATTTGCGAGAACTATAACACGCTAAGATTTCTTACTTAATTATCTCCGTTTTCATAAATGAGGGAAGACTGACCGACCTTTGTAAAACATTGTGCAAATAATAGTCGGTACCTTAATATATTCGCACCTTTTATTAGAATGTCTACAGTGTTCCTCCCGGTTCTTTCCGGTTAGAAACAAAGGCTCTGCCTCTACTCTGTACCTTTACTATACCTCTACATAAGTCCATTGCAATCTAAAGCCAATGACGCTGCCTCACCATATACTATACACTATACACTATACACAAAATAATACCACCGGAGGACATATCTAATACACGGTAAGCCAGCATTACTTGGGATATAATTACTTTTGCCCTATTTGAGGCTTCCGTACAATAACGAAATGAGAAATCTCTACCTTTTGCGAGTCTCATCAATTTTTTTTCGGGTCACCTTCGGGAAATAGCACAATACATATTTAATAGTACTAAGGTTTCTCTTGAAAGAAAATAATTTAGCTTTATATTTGTCTTTTTTTCTTACTTAAAACTACAATTCAACAAATCAGATATAGTTTTAATTTTTTGTCGTATCAATTTTCCAAGGATTGCATTTCAGGGTAGAAATTTTTCAGCAATGAGTACAATCACTTATTTGAGAGTCGTAGCCAATTTTTTTACTATAAATTATTGTTCTTCGCGAAATCTGTAAAGGCATTTATATAAAATAGTAATAATTGCCAATAAACTTTACAAACAACGTGACTTTAGGTTGAAAAGAATTTTTGTCAACATGTATTTTTACATTGCAGCAGGAATCAAACCCACATCCTTCCACCTCAAGGACAAATGCGTTTTCTTCAAATGCTAAAGAGGTTGCATTATTATAATATTACGATACGAAAAAAATCTTATATTGTAACCAAATGGGTTGGTTTCTAAGAGGTTTGAAAAAACCTACGTCAAATGAATACATTCTGAGCTTGAGGTGTTTAAAAATTTCATCACATTTGACATCACTACAAATCAACGACTAGCGCCATTTTATTTATTTTTATAGTTTAATGGTCTCCGTCAAACGTCTATTTTAGGTCCGCTTCAGATTTTGAATCAATTGTGATCGGCCGATAATTATACTAATATGACAGTTATACTTTTCAGCTGATCACAATTTGTTCAAAAGCTGAAACGGACCAAAAATCGCGTTTAACGGGCACCGGTTCAAATGTCGAAAACGAAAAAAAATGACGCTTATCATTGAATTGTGACGATGTTAAATGTGATCAAAGTTTGAAACACCCCAATCTTACACGTATCTAATAGAATAGATTAAATAATAATGCAAGTTCTTTTATCACAAGATTATAAAAATAATCAAAAATATGTTTTTTTTACTGTAAATTTGTGATTTCGGATGTGACTGTTCTATCGGTTATTAAGCCATTATTAGGAAATAAGTTTTTAGTTAGTTGGTAAGGCTATTAATAAGTTAACATTTCCGTAACTGAAAGAAAAAATAAACATACGATCCGTAGATACCCTATTTGATCTTGCTTAGCGTTTTCATGACGTAATCTTAGGTAATTTGTTTTTGATAATACTTAGACAGAAGTATATTGTTTTATATTGTTTGTCTAATATATCGCACAAAACTCTCGTTAACGCATCTTGGAAAGTTGTTAAAAAGATCAATAAATACGATAAAGCAAACATGAGAATTTTAGTGAATTACTTACATTGATTTTAGTCACAAAAATATAATATCGGTCATAAATTGGGTCTCTAAGGTTATCATGTTTTTCCGAAACAAGGTTATACGATCAAAAGAAAACTGCCCTGCACAGTCTTACTATAGAGTGGATAATATATCGCACTGCTGCAACTACACTGCCGTAAGTCAAAATAATACAAAATTCGAATAATGTCAAATGTGATAATTAGCGTTGGGAAAAACTTCAATGTTTTGTGAATGCTTCACGAACTGCTAGTTCTTTAAAATGAACCCTTCGCAGTGAACACTTCAATTAAAGTCGAGCTCGCCAAAAAGAGATTTGAATTTGATTTGGCAAGGAACTGGTTATTGGTCCAGTTCTTTATGGAACCGGTTCCTTGGGTTTTTTCGAAAAGTACCATCAAATCGACAAAAGTTCCTCGCCAAAACAAAAGTACTAGTAGGCAGAGATTTGAGAAAAGAACTGGAACTGGTTCCTCGAAAAAAAAGTACTAGTCGGTAGAGATTTTAAAGTGAAAATAACTAGAACCGGTTTCTCGTCCAAAAAAAACACGAAAAAAATGAGCAAAGGATATCGACCGTTCCTCCAGTGACCGGCTACAAACCGGTTCCTTTAAATCGAAGTACCAAAAACCTTGTCGACCTTCAATTGAAGTATGCGCTACCGCATTGTTATTTAAAGTCGAACTCTAATTGAAGTACTTGAAATGAAGCACTTAATTACTTCTTTGTAGGCTTTGAAGTTCAACTTCGTAACTGAACTGCCGCAAAATAAAGTAGTTATTTGTAATCTAACTTCAATTGAAATATTTGTCCAATGAAAAGGAATGAATTTTGAACTGCCGCAAAATAAAGTAGTTCACACAGAGTGGTCACAATTTAAAATTGACATATCTGCGGAACTACCAACTTCAATTGAAGTATTTGTTCAATGAACAATGAAAGAAGTGGGAACTGCCGCCAAAAGAAGTAGTTCTTACGGAGCGGTCACAACGCTAGTGTTTATGGACTTAACTGTATTACATCTTCACTGTGTACACGGATTTATAAACATTAATCAAGATTTATGTGTGCGTATTACAATAAAAAATTATTTTTGATTATTATGTTTAAATTAAAATTGAATTATTAAAACTTTACGCTTCATAATTATATTGATCATTGAAAGAATACTAATCACCTTCGAATGGAACTTTGCTCACGATTATAAAGATCGTTGCCAAAATATGTATTTTTTTAATTGTAATAAAAAAAATCATAGAAAGCAATTACTCTGTGGTTTGACATATTTAATGAAAATGAAATAATGATTAATTTCTGATGATGCTTAGGCTAAGCGAAACCGATCAGTCATAAAAAAATACAGTAAAATCTGTGGTCTTATACAAAGTTATTATTTCATTTTAATGGAATAAGAATATTAATAGTTTCAAAGAAGTATGTTGACTGTTGAAAATTACGTTTAATTAAGTGCTTCAGATGGCAAAGTTGGTTGATGCGCCACTCTCAGACAGAGTGGAGGTTCCGAGTTCGTGTCTCGGTCACAATATAATCTTTTTATTTTCTGTGTCTCTTTCTATTTTCATATTCTTTGAAGATTGCAAATATTTTTTACAATAAGCAATATGACTTATAATGTACAGAGTTCTAAACAATTGTATACTAAATCAGTTTATTAAGATTCGAAAGAATGAAATAAAAGTTCATCTGAAAAGACTCAAGTTTGTTTATTGTAGTTTTCATGTTATGTGAAATTTTTGCTGGGAGTTTTTTGAAAATTAACTATCAAACTTAATACCTACGAAACTCAAAACATCAAATTTAGTATTTGTGGCAGTGTAGTTGCGAGAGTGCGATATATCCTGAAACTCAAGACATATAAAAGGTTTATGCTGGCTACCGGCGCGGCTTCCGGTAGGTACCTTTGTTTCGCCGGAAACGTCATTAATTGGAAGTGGTAGCGGCCGGAAGCATCAAAGCCTCCCCCCAGGCGTTAATTATGAAAAAACAACCAGAGAATCTCGCATATCGATTACGCTGATTAATAATAGAAACGGGCTTTAAAAATATTATCGCTTCGCCACCATTTTGATTCGCATCCGTTTTCTTTCAACACCGCGTGTAGTTCCATCGATTACTAGGCAAAGCAATAAAATACTGGTTTTGTTTTTTTATAAAAGGTATTGTTTCCTTAATTAATGTGTTGTTTCACCTTTAATTCAATAAGATATAGTGTATTTGCGGCACGTTCCAGAGACCACCATTCAAAATTGAAACGTTGCTTGGTGTGGCTTTATCCGTGTTTAATGACCAGATCTGAATAGCCAGGTACTTCCCAACATTCCCCATCCCTTTTCTTCTCCACTACCTTCGGCCGCACAAAATACCACAATTAGGGATGTCATAGTCCCACTGGCTTCAGACGGTATGAAGCAGTATTTACTAGTTTTTTAAACACAGCTAATGCCATTTCAAGCAACGTTTCTATTCTGAATTACAGTCTTTCAACAGGCCGATAATAAGATTATCTTCCACTCGTGTTTGTGTTGCATTTTCTCATTGACAAACAACAGCCTAATCATGCACTCTTATGTCCAAGGACAAAACTGTATTGTGTTGCACTTCATTACGGTCATTAAAGGAGCAGATAAAACAATAAACACAACGAATTCCTTTTAAATTGATTCACATACGCTACGCACCTAATAACTAATTCCTTTTCATCCTGAAACTTTAATTTTCAATGACGGATATTTGCTTTTTTTCTGCCCTTTCAAATGGTCAATGTTTAAGGTCATGGCGTTCCATTTCAGCTTTTTGATTATTTTGAGAACATCCTTCCACTTTTACCATGATTATTAATACTTTTCAGAGCAATAAATATTATATGATCATAATCTGATGAAAATTTCCGCCCTCACTTTGTTTTCATCAGGAATTCGTGACTGTCATCAAGATAATTATTACTTAATTAATAAATCAAGTTTTAACCATTGTGAAACTGGAGTTTAACTTCTTTCACGCAAATTTACTTTAAGCCGTCTGAGGTTTGAATGTCGCTAGTCCTATAATTAACTGCCTTTGCCGAACTATTAAACTAAGTTGTTAATAGTTTAGACAAGAGATTAGCACTGTCCCGCTTTACAAAGTGAGGCGGCTGCGGGAAGAGATTACTGTGTGCCCAGCATACCTCCGCAGCTCTACCATTGCTTTAAAGTTCACCTTGTTGACCCGCAATCTCTGCGGACTTCAGACCCCGGGTCGGGTGAAGTATTGCCGTCAATGGAGATCGAATACACCGCGCACGAACACATTGGCTGGTTTCAGATACCCTCAAAACCATTGTGCTCTATCTAGTAATCTAGAGCAACATTTCACAACCTTTCTTCTCCCACAGCACATTAAAATCCTAATCAGACTTCCCACAAGTAAAAATATATGCGAAATGGTTCAAATGAACTACTAATAATCATTTGTCAGTAAGAGTGTCGACTATTTAAAATTGGAACCAATGGATGTTCAGAAATGTATCAAATTAAAAAATAATCTTTTCAAATCCCTAACTACTAAGTACCTACGTACCTAAGTATTTAAGCAGGCATTATTATTATTATTATTATTCTATATTTGAAATAGGTGGATGAAAGCAACTTTTTTTCAAGTCAAGGTTACATCGCGTGATTTTTCACAGGTAACAACTAGGTAGTACAGAAATAATATGAATTCAGAAATCTTGCCGTCGCTGTATAGGCGCATAAGCGCTATTTCACCGTGAAAATGAACTAAAATATCTAACTGTTTCACAAATCCGCAATATTCATCATATAAACATATTTAAAATGTTGAAAACAAAAGCAATAATTGGGTAAAAATAAACTATTTTTTGTGTGGTGCTAAAAAAAAACAAATCGGTCTACAAAAGACCTGTAAAATGTCTTCCTTCCTTTTATGTAATTTTTTGGTTGAGGGCTTAAAGAAAAAATGATAATACTGTGGATAGTAAACAATTTTCAAAATGATAAAATAAACACATCGCAACACAAAATAGGTTCCAATACCGATGGATACCTATTTAGCAAACAATGCTAAGCTAATGGCGATTTAAAAAATATTGATGTTGTTAAAATAATGTGTTAATTGTATAATATTTACTGCAATACTTTCGCATTACATTCATAGTAACTGGCTTTCTCAACGTTAACTCTATTATTTGCGTAGAAATAATTTTGTATTATACCTTATATCAGATAATAATTTATTAATGTTCTTCTTCTCATCTTGGAAGCAATACGCCGCTGCATACCCAGCATTATTTCGCGGCACACCGGATGTGAACTCAGAGCAATAATATACAAGAGAGAGCGCTGTAGAGAGCTGTAGTCAGTTTTCACAAGGTTTACCGGACTCGGCTAGACCTGGGCGTGGATAGGACTAGGGCTAGGGTATTTATACATCCATTCATAGCACATGTCGAAATAATGTTTTTGTTTATTTGTAAAACCACTTTTTCACAGAATTGTTAAAAAATATATATTACATGTAACCTAATAAACCGTTGAGTTATGCCAATTAATTTTGCGTATCATAACGTGTGGGCGGAGTCAACGGAGACGCGGGACATGAAAAACATTCTAACAATACTTTAAAGCGGTGTGATTATTCGGGAAATTTTGTTGTCTCTTTCTTTCTCATGGTGTACGACGTACAAACCCGGATAAAATAATTTATCCTAAATCTGTATAGGTTGGGTAAAAAGAATTAGCTCTCTCTCCATATATTGTTACTTTAAGGATGTGTATCACTTGGAATTCACTATGCTTTGTAAAACTATATAAATACGTAATGAATAAAATAAATAACTGGCATTATTTGTAAATGGTGACCAGAAAAACACAAGGCCAAAAAAAGGTTTTTTTTAGGAGGATGTATGGTATGCCTCTATTGGACTCACTAGTAATATACTTATCGAATAGACATTAAATGAAATGGACAAAGTTGTGATGTCACTGGAGATTCCACGCAGTGTATAAATATCCCAACAAATCATAATGTCTCTGGTATCTCATCCGTGGCTTTATGCCTTGAAGTTCACGATGCGACGATGGCAAATATACATTTTTTCAGTAATATGAGTTTTTCCCAACTCTAATCAAATTAAACTAAAATATACTAAATTTGCACCCCATTTCAGAGCGTACGATACTCTTAATATTTCGCTGGTGAAAAGGACACCATTTAAAATCTAAATTTGGCTGGAAATGGCTGAGAATAGTTAAGTTCCTACGTGCAAATTTATTTACCTCATTCGATCTGAAAGTAAGTTCATAAATACATTCACTTTTCTAAGTCAATATAACACGTAATGATTATTCCATACTGTAACATTTTAGACAAACTTATTCTCCCTAGTGTCCTTTTTGTCCCGGGAGGAGACAAACTTGTTGAGCCCACATTGAAGTTTTCACACCACATGTTGAAAGTTCTAAGAATACCGTATAACTAATTAGGAATTCAGTTACACTAGCTTCTTGAAGTTATACCGGAGAGCATTTTCTTTGTAGTTTCATACAAATATTAGTATTCAGAAAAAAAATCCTACCAATACAATGGTAACGAAGGATTTACAAAACTTTGCGAGATCGACAGAAAACTATACTAGCGAGAATATTATGTTAAAATATTATGGATTGTAAAACCATCTGCTTGAGTATTCAACCGTCTATCAAACTCTGTTTTTTTTTACACCTTAAAAACAGCTCTTTATGGCACCTACGAGAATAGTTGACCTATACCTCGTAAATTAATTGATTTATTATGGAGATAATTTGCATTGTATAAATGTTTTATTTTTAATGCACCTAAAGAGGATGTTAAAACTTTCCAATTATTATTTATTTATTTATTTTTACCAGTGGTTCTTTAAAGTATTAAAGCAATCAGGCCTTTACTTCATTCAACATTTTTAAAATGGTTCTTACATTTCATGTTTAGCACTCAGACCTATATAGCTAGATACTTCCAAAGCATTCTCTTTCCTTTCTTCTTACTTCTTCCAATGTATCTAGGCTAACAAATTTCCCTACTTCCATATTCACACTAGCTCCGGCAGTGCCATCTTTGTGTGGTATCACATTAAAAAACCAAATAAAAGTTTACTAAATCTGAACATTTGTTTCAAGAGCTTAACCAAAGCGGGTCAAGAGAAGTCTTGATTCCTTCGGAGATATCGCTAAGTACTATGCTTGAAGGGTAGAGAATTGGGTTGAGGATTATCCGTAGAATGCTTAATGGCCTACGCATTGACTTGTGGTTTTGATTCTTTAGTTAGATGGACCTTTATTGAACCTTACGAAAATATGTTTATAGCTATTTTAAGGAAAATTGGTAAATAAATAATTGATAAACATCACATAACAATCAATATTCGAGGTATTTTTTCCATGGAGGCTTACCTCAACATGGAATGGCTGATAACAGGATTTAAAAGGTACCTACCTATCTATATTTTAATAATACGTACCACTATAGTAAATTTTTCGTTGTCTTTTGAATTACCTTGGGTTGGTAGTGGAAACACTTCATAAGATTGAGTGGCTCTCGTACCTCGTGGTGGAATAGAAAAAATAATTTTAAGCGATATGCAGGACTGACTTTTATAAAGAATTTGTATGTAAACGTTAAACAATGGATTGACACATACGATCGTAGCGTTTTTATTGTAAAAGACAACAATGCCTTAGAAAGATTGTTTTACGTATAATGACAAAGTTATTTAATCGCAAAAGCTTTGTTCAATTAAAACCGTCTTGTTCTGATTGTTCAATTCGTAAAAAGTTTGTTATTTCTTGGTCTCGTACCTTTGTATCTTTGTATCTTTGTATCATTGTATCTTTGTATACTTGTATCCTTGTATCCTTGTATCTTTGTATCTTTGTATCCTTGTATCTTTGTAGCCTTGTATCCTTGTATACTTGTATCCTTGTATTCGTGTATCCTTGTATCCTTATATCTTTGTATCCTTTATCATTGTAATCTTGTATCAGTATCCTTATATCGTTGTTTATTTGTATACTGGTATCATTATATCCTCGTATTCCTGTATCCTCTTATCTGATCCTGATATCCTTGATCCTTCGCATCTCAACATATGTGTATCGATATAAAAGTATTCTTATTGATGGTTTAGGAGGCTCCGCGGAGGTGCTGGTCTCTTTGGATATGCCCCGCTTCGCAGCGCGGGGCTCCTCGGTGGCGCTGCACTGTGCGCACAACGTGCAGCCAGACCTGCTGTACAAGGTGGAGTGGCGCCGGGCGGGCGGGAAGCTGGTGCAGTACGTGAGGGGGCGCAACCCGCCCTTTAGGTCATACCCCACGCTAGGGGCGAGACTCAACGTAAGTTCATTTTCTTTCATTCGTGTTAAACATTGATGTTAGAACCAAAGAAAGAGGTTCATTGGCATAAGCCCGAGTGTCAATGAATAGCTGAAATGAATCTAATCAATTAATAGCTGAAAAATGAATTGATTATAGTTTTAAGATGGGGCTGGAACATGACTAATTCGAAGTGAAACCGGCCAGTCTCATCGGAGGTAGCAACCAAGACTCTAAAAGAGGAATTTAAGGAGACTTCATAAGTGGATTAAGATTGTAAATATTTTTTTTATTAGTTTGGGTTATGAAGATTTGTATCCGAAAATGAATTAATATTATATACATCGAAAAATATCTTCGCTTGATATTTGAAACGAAAAAAACTCTCGAACGACGATAACTGAAATCATAAACTCAAAATTTTTTACGATGATTGTGAAATATTTATGTAATTACCAAAAAAAATCCCATATTAAAAAATAATAAAACAATAAATTGTCAAATGACATCGGGTAGTAAATCTAGTGAACTTTTTTGTTTTATTTTACATATCATATAAAGATGGAAGTGCTGTGCCTGTCTCGCTAGGAATTTCTGTGTTGAGAGCAGGCGCAGTTTACAGTTCCAGTTTTACATCCTATATTTTATACCATTACCATTGAATATTATATCGTAAAGCACTGTTTACAACAAAGTATTAATAAAAAGTCAATTAACATTGTACCATAACAATAAAACTTTATACTTAGTATTTGTGATTGCTTACACTAATAATATTAATAGGGAAGTTTAAAAAAAAAATGTTCGTGTTTGATCTGTCTTGGCTGGTGATCCAAATCTTGGTGTCCAATTTATATTTTGCGTAATTTGTGTTCTGTCTGATAGCAAAGAAACACTACCGTTTTTAAGAAAAAGGGGATTCGACTTTGTATGTACTTGTTTTAAAGCAATGTTCCCATGGTTTAGACGGTGATCATGTTTTCATCAAATGACCAAATGATAATCCAGCCACGTTGCTCTGTAATGTCACCATATCTGATCTGCGTTTAGCTCTAATCGGGAATTAATTCATAGGACAGCAGAAGGCCCAGAGTTCCCTATAATCTGTTATCAGCCAGCCTGCTCCATGGGAGACTTAATCCTTGGCAAAGATTACGTATTAAACAGTTAAGCGAAGTTATGAAAATTATTTAAACCTTCCGATCCTTGATATCTTGATAATGTGTTATCGAAATTTCGGTAGGGCTTCTGGTATTGGAATCAGATCAGAACTTTAATACTTATCTTATATTACGCGACCGAAGGATTCAAGGTTAGCAATTTGCAGAATAGGAGAAAAATTATAAATCTCTTGTGTTAGATTAATAATAATAAAATGTTTAAAATAATCTTAGTAACACGTATAAAAAACGTTCCGTAGAGAGATGAAATGCTTCTACTAGGAATGTTACAAAAAACTACTACTTATCTCCATTTTGTTTCCAACCATATTTATAAAACTAATAATTTCAAAAGTTATAATATATATATTTATTAATATATTTATAGAAATCCCATGTAAAAACAAGGAAACCAATTTATTGACACCGTGATTTAAGATCGTAAGGTGAAATATCTGGGGATTTTTGAAAATCTGAGGAAAACTAATTATGTAGATTTTTTTTCCATTAAGAGTAACAGAGTAACGCACTCGGGGCCTGGTTCATTCACATTTATATTTTGGATTTACGGTAATACCCAACCAAACTGAATCGTTTCGTTGGGTCAAAATATAAAATTAGAAACGACAAATTGGACGTAGTTATGCAGAAAGCATTCAACCCCAAAAAGATGAAACTGAGAAAAAGATGTTTGAAAATATGACGATAAAAAAGCATTAATAAGCGTAATCGTCATTTGTAAATTAAATTTCAGCGTTCTTTTCTTTATGAGCATTATTATCAATAGGTTATTTATAATTTATCGATGTGTTTATTTTTAAAAATGTATTTCTTATGTTATCCTACAATTTATGATGTTTTTAAACTTTAATTTAAGTCAAAAAACTGCAATGTACGTCAGTAAAAAAAATACCAAAAATCTATTGCATTTGAAGCTTGGGGGTTTTAAGCGGATAGAAATCTCGTATTTATCCATAGGAAAAATGTAAATCTCGATTTTGGGAAATTGCGGGTTGAACACTTTCCGCATAACTACGTCCAATTTGTGTTCTAACTTAAATTTGCCGAAAATATGAATGTTTTGTTACAAAGTCTGTTTTTTTTTTCATATTACAACAGTTATTTTTATTTAAAATTTCCATTTGTCACAAATACTTTCCAATGCTGCCTACAAAATCACGAAAAATCTAAATCTCATGCGGCTCATATTTTATTAATAAAAACAAAAACGTTATTAATATATCCTTTAATTAAAAAAAAGATTAATGTTAAACGGACTACGAGTGTATTCCTGTTAACGATGTAATTAGTTCTCCTTAGATTTTCATAAATAATAACCCACACAGTTTCGCCGAATGAGCGTGAATCACGGTGTATTGTTAAATTCTATTAGATTTAAATGGTCAAAAAACTTCAATATCCTTGCCACATCATGATAGACGATAAATACATTGATGAAAGATTATAACTAACATAGTGAAATAAAGGAAGCTGATAGGAGACGTAGTACGAAAATTTGCTACACTTCATAGCTTTTTAAATACATGTAACTGGTACGAGTACAGTTACGCCGAGTTGTTCTGAATTGTTCTGGCCTGCAGGGTAAATTAAGGAAAAAAGGGGAGGACATCAAAGGAAGATGATAATAGCTGTATATTTATAAAATACATGGACACGGGTCGAGATATACACAACCTAAAAGGAATTTATGTACCAGGTCATGCAATTAATTTGATGATTATCTACAAAAAAAAAAACAGATTAATAAAATTGAAAAACTACAAAATAATTCTAATTTTCTTTGTAAGGAATAAATTTGAATTTATGCACGTCTCAAATAGTATTATTTTGATTGAGAACACAATCATAAATAAATATAATATTCTAAAATGAAACTCGTGTCAGAGTTGTGTACTTTGCGTCATAAATAAAAAAAGGATTACCTTTTCCTGAAAAACTGTTTGGAGAAGAGGCGAACACTTTCAAAGAATTTTTCGTAAGAAGGTCGTTTTGTATGCGGAACGTGTCGATGACGTACGAGTAATTTTATTTTGAATATTCCAAGTGAAACCATGACATGCTCATTTAGGGAGTTTTATGAAGCTAAGAAAGTGGGAAAAGGGAAAGGGAAAGGAAAGAGTACCTACCTATTCAGATCCGGTTTCAATGGCCTCTCTGGGGCCTAGGAGTCTGGAGGTTTTAGGTAAATTGACAACAACCGTTTTCTTTCAAATATGTATAGATCACACTTCTAAGGATTTCAAGGGACTTCTAGGGAGGTTCACATAAATTTTACACTATATTTTTTATTCTATTTTTTTATAATTATCCAATGTTTACAAACTGGGGTCAGAGCCAAGGAGCTTACCGCTATGCCACGGAGGTCACCAACAAATTTACTCCTTGGATTACTGTTTTTAACGAGGATTTACTCTGTAAACTATAGAACCGATTTTTTTAACCCTACATACAAGCTAGCTGAGAAATTAAAAATCGATTTTATTTTTCCCTAAGTCCTATTGTAACGGATTTCAAATAAAATTCAAGATTGCGCCTTGAACCACTTTTAAAAGAATTAACATGGAAGGGAAAAGGTCGTGGGAGATATTTATAAGCCTCTATTCTTCTCACCCTCCCGCCCCTTTACTATTTTCGACACGGAGGATGGAAAACAATTAAACTTTTAGTCAATTAACAATATTATTTGAGTGGCTGAACACGCGTAATTGAGAATTTATACTGACTTCATGTTTAATTGATTTGTAAGACGTTTATAGCTTGATGTTGTTACAATAACAATTCGCTTAATTTTTGCTGAAAGAGTTTAAAGAATTTAATTGAAAGGATTGAAAACAAATTGAAAAGTCGTCTTTTACGTGTGAATATTCAGTGGGATTAATTAATAACGAGGAGAGAAATTTGAGTTGTTACTAAGTTTAGATTAAGTTATTTGATTGAACATATTAACATTTTAAGATTTTTAACGCTTTAAATCTTTGGTTCTAACAAATTGCAAATTGACTACTTTTATATTTACGTATATTCCACTTTTAAAATGCACATCGATATTAATTTCGACTTCACCAGGTTTTGAATCCGTGACCTAAAAGAAGAATTCGTCTAATTTCCGAAATCCAACGACAACATCTGACAACGTCCGAACGGACTTTATTATTTTTATTGGAAAACTTGTGAAATCTGATATTTGCAGAAATTATGTAAGAACCAGTAGACGTAAAATTTATGAAAGTATTTCATTAAACAGTTGGCAAAGGATGCTATGTACAAATCGGTTTCTTAAAATAAATTACACATATTTTTTAAAAGAGAATTCACTTTAAAGCTTTGTGCTTTTCATTTTGATATTAATTATTGAAATAATATTAATAATCTTCAACGAAAATATAAAACAGAAAACGTCGCAAACAATATGTGTTTATTTTCTGACGTTTTCTGAAGTTGTCTGTTTTATAATTTGTTGAAAATTATTTCAATTATTAAGGAGTTGCATGTTATTGTGAATATCTCTCAATCAATTAAATGAAGAATAACAACGTAAAGGCTTTGGCATCACCGCAGAATGTTAAGAAAAGAAAAACCCGTATAAAAAAAATAGTACAATCAAAGATATGTTTTATCCTCTGTTCTACGAAAAAAAATTTGGATTGCATTTGAATGCCTCTCCCGCTGCTAAAGTTTGTTTATCAAACATCTAGCAAAACAAAACAAATTAGTTGCTAGATAGTGAAAAATCTGCATAAATCCTTTAATTTATTCCAGTCTCGTGCCACCGCAGAATGGAGTACCTCCAGCTTCGTCTTCAAAGCAAATTGCATCAGGGACTGTCTTTGTGGTAGCCTACCCACTACCCAACTACACAGATATACTAGTACACAAGTACACATCCTGATTTATTTTAATAAATTACGGTAGTAGGTATCTTGTTGGTACTTTGCGTTAAAGATTATATTAATATGCTAGATTATTTGCCTTCGACTCAAAATTCAACACTCTTTTATATGATTAAATATATGAAAAATATGGAACAACAATGTTTTTTTTAACTGTTTAATAAATATTTCAAAGATCATTGTAAAAATTACGTTGCGAGCTGGAATTATGTGTTTTGGGTTAGAAATTCCAGATAGGAAAAAAAACAGTTCAAATTTCATGACGTCAGATCACACCGTTCAACAGTTTTGGCTTCTTAAGGTTTCACATAAACAGCTTCTCCACTTAATAGTAGGGTCAAATATTATTCATTATTACGAATAAAAGGCTTTATATAAATTTGTGAGCAAGATATTTTCTATCTTGTCATATTAAAATCTGTGTTTTTATTTGCCTCAGTGGTGTATCTATGTTATGACTTTATGAATTAATATTACTCGTGAATATTTAACCGGATCAAAAAGTTCAATGAAATATTTGTCACCTCATAAAATGTGCTTTTTTTCATCAGAATGTTTTTTTTTTAGTTGATGTCTAAAATAACTTCAACTAAAAAGTGCTGATGACAACCACAATCATAAAGGAGTCAGTGCCCACGAAACGTGTGCGGTCAAAAAGACGTAGTAAACTTGTTGTAGGGACGTTGTTGTTTGGAAAAGCACGTTCGTCTAATTTTGCACACGACTTGTGTCGCACGAAAGATAATTTTGCACAGCTTGTCTTCTAGGTGCCGTATCTTTCAATGAATATTTGTGATAGTCAAACAAACACTAACCCGAAAGCTCCAAACATCTCCTTGACCTTTATTACGAACATTTGTTGATAATTTTCCGTACCGCCACGTGAAACTCAAACGCCGCGGATAAGTTTTTGATCAGTGCCAATTGGTAAAACCATAATTATGTGGAAGGAAAAAGTGCAACGAAAATAAATGTTAATTTAAGGTATTGTTTTTCTATCTCGAACTCATGTCAGTAAGGAAAATGATGATTCATGCAATCCATAAAAACGCTGATTTAAAATGTATAAACTGAAAAATCATTAAAAAAAACTAAACCCTTCGTACAAGATATACTAGTCTAATATACAGTGTAGATATATTGATTTAAAATAGTTAATTAAAGTCACATGCATCGGCAAAAAGCTTAAACCCGCAAATGATAAGTTTCTAAACTCGGGAAACCAAATACCGGTTAGCTTGTTTTAACACCCACCCGTACTAATAAAAAATAACTGACACAAATAGAGTAGAGTAGAAGCTTTGATGTTATTGCTTCTACAGAGATATAGATAAAACTTATTACGGACGCTCAATACCCCCG
Source organism: Drusus annulatus (assembly GCA_022651775.1). Taxonomy (NCBI): domain Eukaryota; kingdom Metazoa; phylum Arthropoda; class Insecta; order Trichoptera; family Limnephilidae; genus Drusus; species Drusus annulatus. The sequence continues at coordinate 159,996 of JAGWCC010000500.1, read as the reverse complement.
AATAATAGATTGTCGAAGGGTATTTGCCTTCAATTGCTGAAAAGGTTCAAAATCTTGTTAGTTCATAGCCATCGTTTATAATCAGTAATAACTTGTGGTATGTAAATCGCCGGGTCTAGCCTTATTCGAGACGTAAATTTACGGTTAATCGCGTCCGATATTAACCCTTCCCGGATTAACTAGTCCAAGAAGCGATCATTTTCAGTTTTTATGACTTTTTAAAAAATAACTCTATCCTTATCTACTAGCCCCGGTTCCGTGTTGTAACCCTGAGAGGTATTAAGAGATCTCAGAGATATTTTTTTACAACATTGTTGATAGGTTTCAGACACCAATGTATTTTTCTTAGCAGGCATTTTTCAAATTACGTAAGCCACTACGACGTTATGGGGGACTCGTGAAGACACTTCAGGCTCAGTTATGACTTTATACACGAGTAACCGAGAACGTGAAAAAAATCTATTGAGGTATTATACACATTACACAATCGACGTGGGTTCAAAGTACGTTTTGAAAAAATGGTATTATTTGAAAACACAGTTTGGTTGCTTTTTTACTTAAATATAAATAATTTCCTTTGAAATTACGGGTGTGTTCAGAAAATTATCAAAGTAAAAAATAAGCATTTTAAACCTCTACCTACCTTAGAAAGTACCTATCCTTAGTGTATTTTAGCAGAAATTGTTCTATATTTGAAATGGGTGGAATAAAACTCGTTATTTATTTTCTTGGTAAGTTACATTCCGTGATTTTTCACGGAAAATAGTAATGATTTTTATTTGTAACTTTTACTCCTATAAGTAAAACGAAAAATAATTGCAACAAGACAAATATGTAGGTGTGATTTAAACTAAGAGTTAAAAAAAATTACAAATTCCAACTTCAGCTTTTTTTTCATTTACCTTAACGCTTACAAAATATAATCGGGATGGTTTGATACTGATAAGATTAATAGGGTTACTTATTTATTAATGTAAGAATAAAAACACATAAGTCATTGATTATCTAAGTAAATATATTGATGGAATTTACAGGTTTAGCTACAAGACTCAAACCTATTTTAAGTTAATTCGCTCAATTCCGCCATATGATATAATAATAAATTATTGCAAAATATGATAATCGGAAGAAGAGAAAAGGAAAAAAGGGGATTAAATTTTTTAAACTTATTATCCACGTATATATTTAATTAGAACGAATTTAACTCTATTTTATTGAGGTTATTTAACTTTATTTTGAGTGAAGTTTTTTCGTCATATTAAAAATCATTACTAATTTCATCGCAGAGCGAGAAAGAATCAAACTCAAAAAAATGATTTATTTTTTTTTTAAGAAAGAAACATTCCCGGGTTACGAATAACCTGTCAATATTTGAAAAACTCCTACTGCCATCATAAGAAGCGGAAGATGTTGCTTGTGCAATGATGGAGGACTTAGCCAGCAGAGGAATTGAATGCACGACGTCCGGGTGGGAATCCGACGCGTTTGTCCACTCAGCTACCGACCGGTCGGTATATATTTAATAAAAATAGGAAACAAATGGTCGATTTATGTTTTTAGTAGAGCGTCGTTTTATGAGCAATCGCCTCACAAGTTAAATACAAGAAATTACTAAAATAATGACCTGAAACTTGTTAAAAGCACCTTAAATGGTTTTCTAAAAAATACTCAAATTACTTCGAACAAAACCGAAATGTTCAAACAGAGTCTACTATTAACTAAAATCTTTTTTTTTTTTGGCTTACAACAGACAACTTTCGTATTTTAAAAAGTAATTACTATCTATCAAATAGTTAAAACAAGCCATTTACAAAATCGTTATATTCATATAATACATACAGGTAGACACTAGTGCTTAATTTATCTTCCATCGCCATGTACAGAATGATCTCTAATCCATTTATCTTAATCGTAAAAGATTTACCTCGGAAAGTTGTATAAAGCGGCAATTAACCAAAGTCAACTCAACGAGACATATCTCCGTTTCACGCCATTTGAACCAGCTTTTACTTTTTGGTTTCCACCCTTGGTCTAACCCGTGATAAGAATTAAGGTTCTGCGGCTGAAAACGTATGTAGGGAGGCAGTAATAATATTGGATATGGTCTCAAAAGGGTTCACACCGCTTTTACGGCCAAACATACCATTAAAAACCTTACGTCAGCATTTTGTTCTGCCGAAAATGTGTTAATAGCCACTTAGAAAAATTATTTTAAAAGCCTAAATAACGAAGGAATAAAATCGTTTTAAATTCAGTATCCTGAAAAAACTTAATTTTATAAACATATTGTTAATACAAGAGAGGCAGCAAGTTAAATATTCAAAATTTATCAAATTGCATTTGTAAAATATACGAGAAAGGGTTTTTTCCTAGATGCATTGTTATATTTATGTAATCATGGCGCCCTACACCTTTACACAATCTTGTACTTTCACTTTTGTTTGGTCTTTAGTTTTATTTATTTTGTTATAACAGGAAGACAATTTTTTTTAACTAATTTTTAAATCATTTCTCTTTTTACGTGATGGTGGAGTTGAATGACATATTAATACCGCAATGTGAGATTATAAACCTTTGGTTCCTCATTTGGTGGCATTTATTTTATTGGAAGTGCAACTAGTGCCGAATAACCGAAAAGTTTGGTACATCACAAAAACTGGTTAAAAACGTACATACAAATGCACACATCTAAAGCGTACTGTACATAGCACAGAGACAAATATGCCGTTAAAAAATAGTTTTAATTTAAAGTTTTTTTAGTTTAATTTAAAAGCTTGGAAAGATTATTACATAGACTGCCATACTTCACTTCCATATATTGCAGCCTTATAACTAAATTAACATTCACATAGAACCAGTGAACCCGAAATCCATGTTGCTACACTTCTATTGAGAGGAAATAATTCAAAACCAATGCAAATTATCACAATGGTTAAATGAGTCATTCGAGTTGAAACTAACGTATTATTCGACTAGTAATATTGAATAATTGAGGTAATGTTTTTATTGGGCTTTTAATTGTTTATTGGAAATCTAATAGTTGAAAATTTTTCATACTAGGCATATGAAATTTAAAAAATACTTTTAAAATACCAAAATCTACGTCTGAAATATAGTCGCAGCCTTTCGTCGTATCATGACGTTAAAGAAGTCTTTACATGTTTCCTGAATTTCATCATTAAGCAGGCAAAAATCTTGTAAACGTTTACAGAAGCAGCAAATTAATGTATTATAAGCTTCCAAAGTTTTGTGAAAGCCATAACTTTTGAGATCACTTATACTTTCTTGTTCAATAAAAGCTACTTATTAAATAATGCTACATCACGGTAAGCATTTTCCATTTCACAAAAAAATTGATTAAATAATTTGAATTTCTTTTGGTACAACTTAAAGAGTAAGCTGTTTTTAAATCCACATACTTAATAAATAATTTATGGCTAATTTATTTTGTATCCCTAATGGCTGAATGAATTTATATACCTAATAGGAACCTACTTTATTCCCATGTGCCTAATTTTTTTATTTACCACACATCCCCAATGAATTGGAGGATTTCGCAAGGCTGAGTTAAGTCAGGAGTATAACAGAAAGAAGAAACTATCTGGCGATTCAGATTTTGAGAATAAACATAGCTAAATGCATTTCAAATAAGAATAAATTGTTTATCTATTACGTAGTTTTATTTTTTACTAAATTGTTTTTCAATGAATGAACGAATCCAAGAACTTATTTTTCATAGCCTAGAATGAAGGAATGAAACTAAAACGATGCTTACAAAAAATCTGTTGTAATTTAATGTATTATATATTTAAAAACATTTTTAAATTAAAGGAGACAAGAAGATTCTACCATGGAATTACCAAATAAATTTTCCGAAAAAAGTAAAAATAACTATTTACGTATAATCCAACAGATGTTTTCCATATGAACAACAAGTGAGTCTTTTGATTGGGCTTAAAAATGTTATTGTCGGTGGTGAAGTTGAATATATGGTTATTTTTAAAGCCTTTTTACAATCCTGAGACTGGGGCTTTATTCTTCAAAGACGAGCGGTTGAATTCGCATACTTTATAATGGAAAGATGAAGGAGGCTGGATTCTTAAACTCATCCTATTGACATATTATGTCAAAAGCTCATCGACAATACAACAAGCGGGTACCCTTTACTATGATATTTTAAATTCCAATACGCTGTGGACAAAACACAAAACAACAAACAATGAACATGAACATGAAACTCTTTCCATACTACGGGAAAGGTTGGGCAAAAAAGATTCAAGTATTTTATGTAAAAGTCCAAAAAGACGTTGATTAATTAATATAAGTAAGATTTTGGATCTGCAACTCTGCATCTGCGAAAACTTTATCCTGATCAGGAGATGGTAAACGTCTTCTAAATTATGCTTAAAAAGCAGACATTTGTCATTTTAATGAAAATCCCGCATATACTCGTATTCCCCAATCAAAACACAATCTATCTAATCAAGATTCAAATTAGTACAGTTATTTTTCAGCCCCTTTCTAATCGGTCCCTGTTTGGTTCGAAATGACACCCTTTTCTACAAATAACATTTTTATATGACCTTCCTAATACACAATGGATTGAACCCATCAAATAGTTTATGTTTCTTTGTTATCTACCTCTGTGGAATTTCGAATTCATGCTCTCTACCCTGGGCGGAATTTCAACAGTAGGTTTCTCAATTCGTTTATGTGCATTATACAAGTTAGTTCATCGAAAATATTCTATGTGCTCTCTGGAGTACCTCGGGGTTCTAATTTAGGTCCGCTCCTTTTTTCTATATTTATAAATGATATTTCAGAAGTTATTCTGCATTCAAGGTCTCTTCTTTTCGCGGATGACTTAAAAATATTCATTGAAATACAAACTTTAGAAGACTGCAATCGACTCCAGTCAGGCATTAGTAGAATTGTTGACTGGAGTAAAAGAAATCGGATTGAGTTCAATATTTCTAAATGTTTCATTTTGTCTTTCACAGGGGCGTATCTTACTTGGTTTTACCGATATACAATGAACGACCAAAGTTTAAAACGTGTCTCTACTATGAAGGATCTTGGTTGGATTTCGTTATACGTACTGCGAAAAACTTTAGAGACAACCGGGTTCTCACAATATTATTTAATTCCTTGGTAAGAAGTAGGCTGGACAGTGGATCAGTGATTTGGAGTCCGCACGAGGAGAAATACTCCCTCATGTTGGAGAGGGTTCAGAAAAAAATTCTGAGATTTCTCTACTTGAGGGAGTACGGTTACTACCCGTGACTCTATCCGACTGAATTTCTCTTGGGTATGCTCGGAACAAACTATCTGCGGGTCAGAAGGGATGTGTACACCGTCACCCACTTCTTCAAATTGATACGTGGATGTTTCGAAAACTTAGCTATCATGGAGAGCATCAACTTTTATTTTCCCGGTGGTTATCGCTGTCATCGACAGCATAAATTGTTTTATCTCCCGGCCTGCAGGACTAATTTGCCAATGGCCATGCTGGTGGGGAGGGCACTCTTGCTGTTGAATCGAATCGCTTCGGATATCAATATTTTTTGCATCAGAGAAACTGTCTTTAAACAGCAAGTTTTATTGCTACTTGCTTAACTTGTATTTACTATTTATCTATACTGTTTAGTTATAAAATCTTTTCTTATATTGTATATTATATGCATTGTACTCTGTTTTTTGTACACTCCATATATATTTTTCTATATATCTTTAATAACGCCTTAAAATTTTATTTTGTAATGTTATTAAAATGGATAAAGAAATTGAATTGAATTGAATCTGTCGTTCCTTGGGGATAATTCACTGCAAATATTATATTACTTTTGTAATAGAATAATACGGGCATGATGAACCCTGGTACAGTGATCATAATCATTATGAATCTTTATAATTAAATGATAAAATAAGGAAAAAATTATCGTTGTAATCGTAATACACAAAAACATGTGATAGATTAACGAAAATTAAAGTTTTTAATGACTGGTGACGGTGATTTATATTACTCTCACACGCACATCTTAAAAACTTTCACTAAGTTCCAAACAAACAAACAAAAAACACTTTTTATTTAACCCCTAAATTATTGTCACTAATATCACCAACGTCTTGAATTTTCATGCGTCTGCTGAATGGGTACTCTCTGAAAAACAATAAATCTATAAACATAAAAACTGATTAGGTACCTTTATCCATGAAAAAAATTCCGCTGTGTTTTTGGTGATAATATTTAAGTATTTCACCTCTTTGCTTTTCTTTGAGCACCACAATTTAATGACTTGGGAATGTTTTGTAGCTACCCTACCCTCCATGTGTATCTATATATCTCCTGGTCCACTTTAATTATGTCACTATCGTGAGTGTTGTCGGTCATTACAAAATCATCAAGGATATAAAATAATTTATATCCATGTCCGGTTAACTAAACGTATTCAAATGTTTATGTTATCAACGACACATCAGCGTTATGGAAGTTTAACGTGTTATGTTTTTTCCAGTATGAAATTATTACAAACCACATAGTTTGCGATATAACTGACCATTCAAACTAATCATTTAGTATGAAAAATCAATGCTTTTACACGAATATTTATTATCAAACAATTTACCTAGTTTTCCACAGAAAAAAGTCTAACAATTTAAGTATAATAGCATTTGGTTGCATTGGTTTCAGTCATTAGTTGTAAGTTAAGTACTAATTGTAATAAGTTTAAAGATAAAATTGAAGTTATGTAGAGTAATTTTATTAGCATTTTGTATGTCTGTATTTTTTGTTTTACTCATTTTAAAGCGTCATCGTGGCAATTGTTTACAAAACTGGGGCCTTTTTTTAAATATTTATTATAACTTTTTGATGTGCCGTTGGTTGGAAATTAAACTCTTAATAGTTAACACAAACATAAGATTTTTTTCCTTTCATATCTACAGTTTTTTGTCTCACATTGTTAACTATTTTCCTACCCATGTGAATTTGTAGTAGTTGTGTAAAATTTTTAGAACTCCATTAAATTTTGTATAATTTAATTCAATCAAATTTAATTTTTTCATTATCAAGTTCTGCTGGTTTTAGTTGTCATTTTTATTGTTTTTTAGTAGCAGCTGTTTTGAATTTCAAGGCCATTATCATATTGTGGTTAAGTCGCATAGAAATGATTTATTTATATTATTTTAATCCACTTTTTAACTTTCCAGGAAAACAGATTTTAAAGTAGGTTAGGTATGATTACTAAATAGATTACTAATAGGTTACTAATCATATAAATAAGACATTTAAGTATTGCCTGATTATAGTTTTATAATGGCCTTCAATGCCAAAACAGCTTAAAATTAAATACTGAAACTAGCAGAACTTAATACTAAAAATATTAAATTTGAAAGAAAAAAACTCATGTAAAGATTCATCGGGAATAACAGAGTTTACTACAAATCTTAAAACCCTTAGAAAAATACCTTTTCTTCTATGATCCTTTTATAATAATATGAATAAACTTATAATATTAGAAAAGATTAAAAATATATAAAATCATGCACGTTTTGTTTTGGCACCAATTTTCTATAATTCATAAATATGAATGTTGGCAAATTTTAAAAGTAATATTGTAGTGCCTACATGCCTTACATTATAATATATTATGTTTTCCAAAAGCACGTATGAAATAGGCGTTTCGATGGTTTGTCAGAAAAAATATATTATAACACGTGTTATATTATGAATATTGAATTAATGAATACATAAATACGAGTATATTATGAAGAGTGAAACAAATGCTTAAGTCGGGTTATGTCAATAGTTAGTATGACAACAACATTTTGTGCGAGATTATGTATGAATGTAAATATAGCAAGGAGTGTTTTTACCAAGACCGAGTTATGTGGAATCTTCCATCCTCTCTGTCCAAAAAAAAGTTTTATTTCATCGAAGAAAAAACTAATTAATAAAAAGAACACACTTTTAAAACAATTTTCATAAATTCGCAAACCTTTCGAATATTTAAAATACAAATATAAATACGTACACTTGTTGTCCCTTTTTCGCTAAGTAGGTGTAAGCTAGACACAAAGCTGTTTTTTTCTGACTTTTCTCAATGACATTTCTGTCGAAAGTGCATACATTTGCACCTATATACACACATCTCTAAGTATGTGTTGTTCTCACCAACTCAAATTGTGCTATATATACTAGAACCGAGAACACATTCCATGTTAAACCAAACCGATTTTTTTGATGAATAATTGAGTTACGGATATTCAACTTTTCGTAAATGGATTATTCATTATGTCCAAAAGATGGCGTGCATGGTCCTATTTCGCAAAAGCGTAGATAATCCCTCTTATTTCCCTTTGCCTTTCATATGTATTAATGATTTTCGCTTTTAATAAATAAATAAATATAAGAATGATGGATGAGTTTGTAATGCGCCGTGGTGAGTTGTTTACGTCCCCTCTTTGCACTTAATCTGCCTATCACTCAAATTTGTCTGTCAGATTCCACGGATATATTTGATTCTGTTCGTTGTTTTATGATGAAAATTTAAAAAGCGTACGAAAGAATTATTATTTGTATCGTCCCATTGGGGAGAGCTTTGAGCTTTCGTGCTAGCTATCATAATACAATGTATGTGCGAGTATTCTGATTTATTTAAATCTCTGAGTCAAAACTACTCATGGAAACTTACCGAAATATTGTGAGAATATTACAGATTAATTCAGTTTTGACAACATTTTTTTTTTTAAATAATAACATCGTGAGGATAATATAATTATATAAGCTACAAACAGTTGGGACTATTGTACGGTAACATAATAAATACAGTTTTTATAAAACATGAAAAAAAATACTTCGTATCTCACATGTTATAACATAAATACACTGAATCAACAATACACATTGTCCTCACAAGAATAATATAATATATGTAGTGGTGAAAACCGAAAAAGCCCTTTTTGAAGTGCCTGAAAAAGGTTGAATGTCTTGCCCTTAATTATTTACCTACGCTTGAGGCTCGTCCAGGACTAACAACTATACAAACAAGTGAACCTTTTTACCCCGAACCCTTCTACAATTGTTATCTGATTAAAATAAAACTTTCGTTTCGTTTATTTGTATTTCTCGAAAGGTTAGCGCTATTTTTTTAGTACCTATTCATATGCGGATTTTATCAGCTCTTTCAATTTCGTTAAGCGCCACATGGGGAACATATTTATTTTATTATTAAATAATAATTGTATCGTTGACGTTGGAGTTAATTGTGATAATTGTTCTATTAAAATCTTATCCATTCGATCAATCTACATTTTCGATACGGCAGGTGCTAAGTTATTTAACTAGGAAACTTAGTTTGGTGTTTTGTGCAAGAATGTCAATTTCTTTTGGGAAAATTGTTTGTGTCGTTTTTGTGATTTAAAACAAATTATAACCGTGCCTTTCTCGGGGTAGATGTAAATTGTTTAAGCTAAACGTTTATACATCTACCCTAAAAAAAACTAACACAGTTGTGCCAAAACATTTTCTTATAAATTAAAGTTGTGTATCCGAAGTTATAGTTTCCGACTGCCCGGAGCCAATGGGTTTATGGCTAGCGGCGGATCAACCATACGTTCAAACTGTGCAAAAAACATAGGCGCCATCTATGAAGGGGCGCCGTAAAAATAAAGATCTTATTAATATTTACTTAAAACATTCTTCAAGTCATGTAAAATTTTCCCTTTATCATTTTAAAATTACCGACATCATGGGATTATTATGTTTTCTATTATGTTAGCAACATCACTGTGCATTAAATGATTTTCAAAAATGTACTGAAAAATGTTTTTTGTGACATTGTACCGGTGACTTTGCTCTCGTTTGGTTTTTCAGAACTCGTTTGAAGAAATATTTTTTAATCATGTGATACTTCGGTATAAAAAAATATATATCATAAAAGAAATACCATATCTCTGCTACCGTCTTTTTTCTATAGTTATTGGTAACTGGTTCCAAAAGTAGTTCCAGTCAATTTTATTATTTTTTGTTATATAAAAATGAACTTTCAAGAAAGCTTTTTAATAGTTCATTCTCGTGTCAATTCATGAAATGGAACTAATTTGTAAATACCTCGTTTGGGGATTTCTTCGATTCGGGGATTTGCTTTATATTATTGATTTTTTGATCTATTGACAACTTGGCAATATCAAAGAATTTCCTCTATTTTGCTGCATAAATTATAAACTGTTAAAAACACCTAAAGGCATACATACGATTGTATGCCTTCAGGTGTTTTTTTGGTTATCTTAGTGTCTAAAGATGCATTCGTGTTAGTTACAGTTTCAGTTAATTTAGCGATCGTGGTAACCATAAAGCAAAGGTAGGTTTTGAAATTCTGTCTATTAATCCACCCAAAATAAAAATAAAACCCGGAGAATTTAAAACATAAGCTCAAAGAACAAAATTATATGGAAATACTTGAAAAACTCCTACTACCATCATAATAAGCGGAAGAGGTTGCTCGTGCAATGATGGAGGACTTAGCCAGCAGAGGAATTGAACGCACGACGCCCGGGTGGGAATCCGACGCGTTTGTCCACTCAGCTACCGACCGGACGAAGCAACATTTCGATTCTGGATGGTGCTTTCACCAGGGCGATAATCAGGGGTATCTAGAACTCTCACTGCACATAACATTAGAACTTCACCGAAATTTTAGCAAAAAGTAATATAAATAAAAATGTGTACCACAATACTTCCTGAAACATTATCTGCATTTACGTTCCTGCTTACAACTAATTATGGTTTTTGTAATTATGATACTGATAATACGTGCCAAAAATATACTTTGAATTAATTTTAAAATAACAATATTAAAAACTAAAATTATTTACACATCCCGGGATTCGAACTACTGTAGATTCGTAGTTGAGGATTTTAACTGCTCAACTAAATTACTGATTTTCAGAAAAATATTTAATTTTTTCCGGTTTTTATTTTTTCTACATTATATCTTATTAGATCTGGAGTTAATGTTTAAGTGTAAAATTTTATTTTCATTTTACGGAGAAAACAGTTCTAATGACAACACAAACAAAGCGAGAAAAACTCTGAATCGGAAACAATAAATAGAAAGGAAACGAAAAGAAACCCACAGTGGTAAAGCATTAAGACGCCCGACTGTATCTCCTGGTCCTAAACCTTAAACAAATGGCGGATTGGCAAAAATGAAAATAATAAAACGATCGTAAATCAAGGAATTTGAGATTAAGCTATTGCGACTTGCGGGAATTCGGGAAAATAAAGAAAATATGTAACAGCACAAAACAATGAAAAACGATAGCAATAATTTACGCCGGTAACAATAAATTGAAAATCCGATAATCTAAGCTTTGATTCGCGTGTCAAATAATGTATATAACGATCCGGGACAATAAACAGAACTTTTCACGCTTTGCTTCATTTCTCTTTTTCCGCTTCGAACTCGAACATTTGAATTATTAGTGCTGCGTATGTTTGATCTTTTGAATTATTATTATTATTATTCAACTAAATTTCAGCTTACAAAGCTTTACTTCTTCATGAATAATATTTTCCGTTAGGAAGTGAAAAGTTTTCACAACTTTTTTATCATCGGTCGAATATGATAAAATTAAGTCGACGTTGAAAAAGTTGTATCTGTCTCTAATAGGTACTTAATTAATTCGTACTCATTTTTCACGCGGTCTCAAGCGTTAACAAGTTCAGTTTGTGATTTTTAATCTTCATGTGAATACCGCACAAGAGTTCCAACTGTCCGGAGCTGGCATCTTCAGTTGCATGTTGTGAGGCTGAAGGTAGTGGACAAGGGAGGGAGATGTGGAAAAAACAAGGTTAGGAAGTAACTGACTCTTTAGATATAATCACCAAACACGGTTTCCACGATTTCAAGCACCGTTTTGATTCTGAGCAATGGTCTTTCTCCGGGGCGATACTGAGAGCATTTGCCACTCCTAGAATCTGATAATATTAATAACGTAAGCCGTCTTCTAAACAAAATGCGCATACATACAAAAGTTTGAAATTTTCTTCCGATTACGATCTTTCACGATGTTCTTTTTGACGTGTGTGTCGTGACTAAACCAGTAACTAGCGTCCTTGAAGTATGTCAAGGCTAAACCGCCATCGGCTCAGAAAGATTCAAAGCCGCCATCAGAGATGACGTTAGTAGAAAGTGTTTATTTCAACATGAATTAATTTTATTTTGTATATGCGTTTATTAATTATTAATTAAGTTATGAAATGCGCTAATAAACCGTATTTATGAAAGACCATCGTTCAGAGTCAAAACACGTTGCTTGAAATAGCTTTAGCTATGTTTGGTGACCAGATCTGAATAGCCAGGTACCTCTTTATCTTCTTCTGCCCATCTCTTTATCGAACCTAATAAAATGACACGTTTATCACAAAATTTCAATTTTCGCAAATATCATATTTTATATTGAGCATATTTAACGGGAACTTAAATAATAAACATGTGACAGTAGTTATCAGAGCTAAGGCTCTAGATATGTCCTTCGTGTTCTTACACTGAGGAAAGTATTGTCCTAGAGTGACGTCTTATCTCACGGCCAAACATGTTTCAGTTGTCTTCCGGCTCGATCAGTTAGGAAAGCTTGTTAGCTCGCTTCAGGAATATTCCCAATATCTCCCAGAGGAAATGAAGGTTTTGTGGAATTACTTGACGGCTGATTGCCGGCCATAACTTGACCTGAAGGGGTGCTCAGATAATTGAGGGTCATATTTGTCGTTTTATCACCGGGTATTGTGACGCATTTCATTTACGTTCAAACTAAGTACCTGGGGTAAGCACCCAAAAATAAACACGTTCTGGCTTTCTAATACAAGAAGTACTACAAATGATTTGTCTGTAAATTTTACATAAGTAGTTAAGAAAATGTCTTAGGTTTCCAGTGAATAAAAATATTTAACTGTAATGTTTTAAATTCAATATGAAATGCATACTGGAATTTTAGGTAAAATGTTTTAAATTGCCTTCGCTGGTTTGTAAACTGCGCTTGTTAAGATATTGTAGTATGTTTTTCATAGAATTTAAAAGATCACAGTTTAATTTTTTATTCATTGTAAACCATACACATTTCCCTAACTGCCAATGAAGAATTTATAGATATATCATTTGTGGTATTTCTTGTATTAGAATGCAACAAAGTGACATTTAGTGCCGTTTGAATTGCTGAGGCTTAAGATACTAGGCCTCTTCAAAAGAAAAGGTGAATTTTGAAACTTCGCGGGCTGCGTACATTCGATTGTCAATTTTTTTTTTGTTGTTGTGTTGGTACACATATGTTTATCATATGTTAGCATTATCAGCCATTTTGGATTAGTGGTTTGTTTTTGACAACTGGAAAGGTTAGTCACGTTTTTGTGTGTTCTTCGATTTTTTACTTTTGAAAAAAATGGATCAAAGAATATGCATTAAATTTTGCGTTAAAAATGGAATAAAGTGCTCCAACGCACTTAAAATGTTGACTGTGGCTTTCGGCGAGTCTATTTTGTCTCAAAAAAGTGTTTATAAGTGGTACAAGCGCTTTACAGAAGGCCGAGAAGATGTTAATGACGATGAGCGTCCTGGAGTTGTGGAAAAACAAATCATGGATTTTATTTATGGTATATTTATTTTGATTATAACACACAAAAACGTGACTAACATTTCCAGTTGTCAAAAACAAACCACTAATCCAAAATGGCTGATAATGCTAACATATGATAAACATATGTGTACCAACATAACAACAACAAAAAATCGATAATCGAATGTACACAGCCCGCGAAAATTCAAAATTCACCTTTGCTTTTGAACAGGCCATCTACATCGAAAGTTATATTTGTTTGCCATGGATAAAAAAATAATGCAATGCCGATGTGATCGTAATAAATAAAATTAAGTTAATGACGTTCTTTTACCTACCCTGATGTATGGCACTGAAGCATGTAACTGGTGAAGAAAGGACGAAGGTAGACTAAACGGTAGAATAAAACCATGTGCCACCGTATTATGAATGAGTAGATCCGAAAAAAAAAAAAAAAAAAAACAATGTAATGATTTTAGGCATTTAAATGGTTTGGACATGTAGAGGAATGGGACGCAGCAATGAGTGTCAGTAGAATACGTATATGACGCGTGGATGATTGTAAAAAGTTGGAGATGCTCCAGGAAGGCAAAGTGGTCGATCAAGTGAATCCCGAATACTTGAGTCAAGAGTCAGTATAACAAAAGACTATGTATAAATGTAAATAAAGCAAATAGTGTGTGCCAAGACGAGATATGTAGCGGCCGTTCATTTTTGCCTATCCCTTCGGGAAAATGGTGTGATGGTTGGCAAGTTCTGCGACGGAAGTTGTAATAGTCACTTTTTCCACATGTATGAACCTACTCGTATACCATGGAAAAATAACTTGAATTTATTGTTTTATGGATAAACCGCTCGGTAAATACTTTAACCGTTTCATTAAAGATGGTAAATTATTATATAACACGATTGTGTCACCTTCAACTTTCAACATTAAATAAACACACGTGGATTTGTTAAACACTCATGTTCTTCGTATTTTTCACGGATACAAAATTTAATCAAAAGATACTCAGTGTTTATGTATGTGCCATTTTAGGCTGTCAACTGAGATGTTCATTCCAGGTAAAATGGCTTCTATCTCCAGCGGATAACCTGAAATCACAAATCGAAAAAGCGTTATCCCTAAAACACCCCAATACCGTCTAAGTTGTATTTCTCGCAGATACTAAAATCGCCTTTCGGCACTGTGGCGTAAGGTGCAATCTCGCAAAAAACAAATATTGGAGTTAGGAGTGTTTGTCAGTTTCGTATCGATTCCAACCCTACAGATAAAGATTCCGGATAAAAAGAGGGACAGTGATAATATAATTTTACCAGTTTCAAGGAAAAAAGGCAATCAAAGGAGCGAGCAAATGCCATTCTATCTTGCGAAATACTACGTTTCATTTCCTACAAATTAAATTGTTTTATTATACCTTTTTTTCTACCTGGCAGCGGCCCTAGTTTTCCGAGGGTGATTTTTAACCATTCGACGGGGACTCGCGGGACCCCCCCTGCCGGGCAAAATTTACATATTTGATTATATTTTATTGCGTTATTGGATTACGCTGGGCGAACTTCGGTCACCATAAATATTCAGGTGTTCGTCTTGTCCCCCCGTGTCCAGGCCCCGCACATCTATTTAATAACTTGATTTATCTGGCCGAAAGTTTTAATTGATATTTTTGTAATCTCAGCCGCCCACTGAAAATCATTTACATGCTGGGCCGGAGTGTTTTGAATGATGTTATGTTCAAAGTTTGCCGAATTTACGGGCGGCTGGTAACTACTAATAACACTGCTAGAAGGTTCGACTATTTTTGTAATAATTAT
Source organism: Drusus annulatus (assembly GCA_022651775.1). Lineage (NCBI taxonomy): Eukaryota > Metazoa > Arthropoda > Insecta > Trichoptera > Limnephilidae > Drusus > Drusus annulatus. The sequence goes on along the minus strand of JAGWCC010000500.1, from coordinate 144,570 downwards.
TAATGGTTTCTGGGGAGGAATTAATGAATCTCCTTTTACTATCTCGGCCCACCTATTTAAATTCAAATGTCTATGAACATTTTCTAGGTAAACGCAAATATTTTTAGCTTTATTTAGTAAACTGTCAAAAAAATAAGACAAGACGCCATAATATATGGTGTGCTCAATAGATGTTTTTGTACAAATACGATTTTTATAAATCTCCCAATGTCATTTGGTATACATTTGGCAAAAATAAAATATTCTTTAGGCTGAGATGTTTTAACCACAGTCACATTTGGATGACGATTAACAGTGTTTATTTGCTCGATTCATGATCTTTATGCTTTACGGCTGATTATAATTTGATCAAAAGCTAAAATAGTTCAAGAATCGGCGGTTAACGGAGACGATTAAAATGTTAAAAATTGAAAATGCGACTGATAGTCGATTCGGATATCAATCAAATGTACCGGAGGTTAATACATTCCGACCTTATTAAGATTGTACCCTGGATGGTGGGCAGATGGTTGCCTCAATCCCGAAACGGGGGGATTCGAAGAAAAACATGTTTATGGTTGCTTTATAGGTCACCTTTCCATGTACGGACATTCCCGAGAATAATTTACTAACAGAAGTGTTTGATACACAACCATCCTCTGAACTACGGCGGATTCTTTATATTATTTAGTAGTTGTTACCCGTGAAAAATCACGGGACGCATCTTGACTTGCCGAGAAAAATATGATGTAGTCTCTATAATCCACCCATTTTAAATATATAGAACAATTTCTGCTGAAATACACTAAAGGTAGGTACTTTATTAGGTAGGTAGGGATTTGAAGATAATTTTTTAAATTTGATAATTTCAAATAAAATCAATTCCAAATTTGAAAACTTCACACTCGTACGGTCGTATGTACTCACGAAGGAAATTATTTACAGTTAATTTCTCGCGTCATGTACTCACACAGATGATGCATCTCAGAAAATAAAATAAATTAATGGAAAAGAAGCGGGGTCTTAGAGTAAAATACTGATTCGTTTTATTTTTCCCTTTTACCATCTCCTCTTTCCAATCCTCATCTCCTGTTTATACATGAGACGATATTATAAGTGCTGTTGGCCTTTCTTCCACGAACAATTTTATTTCTAGCGTTTTCTCCGTTTACTTATCTAAGATTTATTTATTTATGTCTGCCGTAGGATTATGAATAATACGATTTTATGTATTGCTTTGATAGAAATGGAATTTTTAAAAGGGGAATAATTCTTGTGAATCTTGATAATATTGCTTATTAATGTGGATCATTATAAAATCTAAAGCTTTTAACTAATTTCTCTCTTGTAATGGCGCATCTTATGAAAGATAAAACCTTGAAATAACAATGGTTTTAACTATAGAGCAAGAAACTTTTTTACTAAAAAATCTCGAACAATTGTGTTAAGAAAATATATTTTTCTCTTTATAATTGCTGGGTCAGTGCTTTTTTCAGCTCGTAACGTCATTTCAATCATATTTTTTGTCTCATTCTTGTAATATAAAGAAGAGTGTTGAAATCTCGGATGAAGCCAGGTAGCTACCTTTTAGCTAAAAGGGTATTCTTTATTTTGTCGTCAACCTAAAACATGAAATATCTAAAAACTAACAACACATAAAAAATCCCGTTCGAATGTGAGGTAAGAAAAATAACATGTATCCATAAAAATGGTTAGATAGTGCAATACGATGCAAATAACCATAGTTTTCAAGATTTTAACTTCTTGGAACTCCTCCTTTTGTAAAGCGTAAATATTTTGACCTTGAGAAAAGTCACTGAGACACAGGATTTTTCTTATTTATCCTACTTATGGTTATTAGCGAAAAATGACAACAAGCGTATGCTTTATTTGTATCTGTAAGTGTTTACAGTGTTTTTTTTTTTTTAATTTTGAAAAAAACTGAAACATCCGGAAGATTTTTTGTTCTTAAAATTGATTTGTCGAAAAACGAGTTTGAAACATGATGTATGCAAATTGCCTAAATAAGTACTATATTTGTCTCAAAATTCACTGCGACACCAATAATTAAAGATTGTTACCCGTCTCAGAAGAGACATTGTCTAGTCTAGAGGACGGGTAACGCACATGTATAAGATTTTTATTAAAGCCTGGTCTGCCGACTAAGAAATGAAAATACGTATCAAAAAATTACCAAATTTTATATAAAACAACCTTTTTTGTTATTTATTTTCTGTTTATAACGCACAATGATGATATTTATATAAAATACGTTTTTTAAATACCTAAGAGAAAAAAAATGTTGCTGCTTCAAAAAAAATAATCTACGTTTTTTTATATGAATACCGCACAAGAGTCTCAACTGGTCTCAACCGTCTAGAGCCAGTGAGACTATGGCATCCCTAAAAAGGGTATGTTGTGAGGCTGAAGGTAGTGAGTGGGGAGGTGAAGTAGATTGGGAAGAGGCAGGTTGGGAAGTACCTGGCCATTCAGATCTGGTCACCAAACACGGCTAAAGCCATTTCAAGCAACGTTTCGATTCTGAATGGTGGTCTTTCACCAGGGCGATATTTCGAGTATCTACCACTCTGGAACGTGCCGCAAATATACTTTTATTATTTTTAAATGAATTGAATGTGTTATGACACAAATTAATTGAATAAAAGTTATTGGCGCACGCCGGTTTTAAACCCGCGACCTTTGGATTCGTAGTCGAGCGTCTTACCACTCGACCATGGAGGCCGTCACGTAAAAACGAGATAAAGTCTATTAGTTTAACACTTTGATTTTCTATTGAAACTGCAACAAAGTTGTTCATTCTCTCGCCCTGGGGATAATGCCGCCGGATGAGCTTTAGTCTCAGCTTTTGAACGCGCTTTTAGCGAAGGCTTTGTACATCCTGTCGATTCTCTGGGTGAACTGTACCGAGCCGTAGACAGCCTTACAGCTCTGTATATTTCTACTGCAGCGTCGCCTGAAACTACGTTCTTTCTAATGGAGGGAAGCGGAAATCTGAAATAATGCTCGACTTACTAATTCGTTTCTGTACTGTCTTGCAATTGTATTATATTTAGCCGGTAAAAGCTTTTCAACATCCCATTTGTAAGCGTTAGGCTAATTATATAAAATAATCGGAAACATATTTTTAATTATCAGATGATCGGGTAATGTTTTCGTGTATGCGTAGCCAATGACGCTACATATATATAGACACATTGTAGCGTTCTCAAAGTGGCAAGCAATAATCACGCTAGTTGGTGTGATCGATGTTTAAGCCGATTTAGTACTAAACGGTCACGCGTCGCTTGAGGTCGTTTCAAGCAAGTATAGAACGCGGTCCGAACTTCGGATCTGTTTCGTTCATACAAATATATTCTATGAATGTCTATCTTTGTCATAATGACCGATATTTGAATGATGAATTTACTGGTAACGTGTGGGTTTTGCTTGCCACATTTTGTGTTAATATTCTAAGGCTATAACGTGTCTATATATGTAACGTCATTGTGCGTAGCATGAAATTATAGCGACAATTTGTTTATTCTGGGATTTGGAGAAGGTAGTACAAGTCCAATCATTCCACATATGTATAAAAGTTCAAGTGTGTATATAAAAATCATATTTGTGCGTTTTTTTAAATTAAAATTAGTTTATAAATATATGTGTGTGCTCATGTACCTTCACGATAGTAACTATGTAACTAGTGATGGTACTCCCTTTCTAAACACGAGAGGTTATTATTACAATTTAGAAATTAAAGGATAACATGAAAAATACTCATTCAAAAGCAATGCACAAAATTATTGGTGAAAGACCTACAGATCTAGAGTGCTATTTATTGTTATTCAAACAATAATTTCCAATGTAAATGATTGAGTTGACTACTGTCATCTATTGAGCGTTGTTAGAAGCATATTACGACTAAACAAACAAATCTGTAAAAATATGGAAGTGGAGAACTATTTTGATAAAATTAATTATTACCGACTGACTTTTCACGGCTACCCAAAACTAACTGACCATCACACCGTTTCTCTGCAGGGATAGGCAGAGAGGACGGACCCCATACAACTCTGTCTTGGCACACAGTCCTTGCTTCATTCACATTTATACATCGTACACATGGCCCGACTCACGTATTAGATTCACTTGATCGTGCCATGTCTTCCTCAGGCGTACCCGACTTCTTCTTTCATTCACTTTCGCTTCACATATTCACACACTCCTTTCTTCGTTCATTCGCTTTACATGCCCAAACCATAAAAGCGTCCCTTTCTTGATTCTATTCATTATGATTATGTCAGCCTCGCATTCTTCTCGGATATCCATAATTTTAACACGGTCATACAGGATTTTACACACAAATGCCTCGGGGATCTCACTTTTACAGCATTCCGTCAACTTTATCCTACGGTTACCTACTATCCTATAATAATAACTAACGCTTATACTATATCCATGTTGAAGTCAAAAGTATACATTTTACCAAGTTTTTTAAAATGTTACTAAATTCAGAGGATTGATTTTTTGTTGGAGATTAAGTGGAATTCAGAAAATAAATTAAAATTCAAAGTGACGCTCACAATGGAGGTTTTATAGGCAATTTTCTAAAGAATTAAGCACAGTACCTAAATCGATATATCGGCGAGGCTAGGTAAATACTCGTTTAATGAAATTTATTACTAGATTTTATAGAATCAGATGCTATGTGAGGATAAAAGTTTCTTACAGATGCACTTGTAAATAAAAATCTTCAATATATCGTCGCTGGAATAGCAAAAGGACTTAAGCGACACTTTGGTCAAAAACGAATTAAATATGCAATTTTGATCAGTTTTTTTTTCTGCGTCCAATGCTTTGACTCTTGTTTGATTATGATGACTTTTGTGGTCCTTCAGCCATCTTAAATATATTTACCATTTGAGAGAAGACTTGACTCAAGTGACACAAATGTATGATTTTTTTAGCTTTTTGTCACTTCAGGTAACTCAATGAAAGCATTGAGTTACTTGAGTTAACTTTTTTTTTAAATCCAACCAAGTACTGAAGGCTTATGAATTTAATTGTAAAACAATAAAACTGGTGTAAACTTCCCAAAACGGCGCTTCAGCCCTTGTGCCTTTCCGGCGTCTATATCCTTAGTAAGCTGCCTGAGAGAATATTGCAGACGACTGGAATTCCGAATACCATGGGTTACGAACCGCGGCGCCAGACTATCAGTTGCATGTTTTCACGAATCATCGAGTCATTTGCATTCTCTCTTCTCTCTCGTGTTGTCCTGTTCACTCGCCATGATTCGTACACATTTGTTCCCGAGGATATTCTTCAATCTGCCAAATCAAATTTGGCAGATTGCTTTATATTGCTGTAGGATCGATACCCTTCAGCTTTTCTCGCTTTATATTGCTTTCCTTCGCTTTTCTCATTGTTTTATTGATGTTTATGTATGTCTTATGATGTTTCAGCTATCTCAAGCCAACGAGCACTCCATCATCCTCCACAACCTGGAGTTCTCCGCGTCGGGAAGCTACTCCTGCGAGGTGTCCCTGGAGACTCCCATCTACACCAAGTCCTCGATAGACAAGGATCTGCTGGTTATACGTAAGTCCCTATCATTTCAAACTGACAGCCCAATTGTCTACTTGCCGACTTGCTACTTGCTACCTATCAGACTGACAGCTGTAAGAAAGATTGAGAGTTTAATGGAGACACATGTTACGATTGAGAGTTTTTTTTTCAGAGACAACTGTGAAATATCGTTTTTTAATGTGGATACCTATTAGCAAACCAAGTATGAACCGAATATGAAAAGTTATAAATCTTTTTTTTCGGTTGAACAATTTTTTCTTGTAGAAAGATCCTTAAATCAACCAATCATTTTATATCAACCATGGTATGCTTGGCATCAAGCTCCTGCTATTCTTTAAAGAAAAATACCAGATTAAGGGGCTTCGGCGTGTTCCCAAAATGCTAATAGAGCAACTTTCGCACTAAATACTAGAGGAAAATCTGAAGAGGGAGGACGTTGGTTGGACGAGGTTGGCCTCCCCAAGCAAAACCGGGGAAAGCAGCTCCAGTGACTGCGAAAAGAAGCCGGGCAATGGACTGAGGCCACTAAAAATACTGGACAGAGACGCCTAGAGACGGCTTGTCGAAACGATGGGGCAAGTAAATTAAAATGATGATGATGAACAATCACTTTCTATTAAAAAATATTATGAATATTCGTCGTCTACCGGATTTGCTTATACCCAATCTTTTCGGGACTACCCTAATATACTGATATTATGAATGAACCAATAGTGAATAATCCTACTGCATTTATGAGGTTTGTGTAATGTTTGCTGATATTTTTTTATCCCCAATTGCTTTTCGGTAGCGATGTGCATAGTAGAATGATGTTTCGAATAAATGCCTCGGACACGCAGAGGGCTGTAATGACTTTTATTTCCACAATAAAGAAAAACAAGCATTGGCGCTCAAATTTTGATAGGTTCCTAAAAAAACATCACAATGCCCGAAATGTTTACGGCATGGTTTTTTTAGGCATCCATTAATTTTGACGAATAACAATTTTTCATTGTAATGAACCATATCGTTGCTGGAAAGCCACAAAGGTTTAAGCGAAAGTTTGGTCAAAAATGAGTAAAATATGCAGTTTTTTTACCACTTTTTCTTCTGCATCGAATGCTCGGACTCTCGTATATATATATTTGAGACTTTTGTGGCCTTTCAGCCATATAAAATATATTTACCATTTGGGAGAAGGCTTGGCTCAAGCGACATAAGTATGGAATTTTTTTAGCTTTTTGTCACTCCAGGTAACTCAGTGAGAGCATTCAGTTACCTGTTTTAACTTTTTTTTTTAAATCCAACCAGGTACTGAAGACTTATAAATTGTATCGTAAAACAAAAAAGTTTAAAGCGCTCTGGTGTAAACTTCCCAAAATGGCAGTTCAGCCCTTTTACCTGCGACGATATAGTGCATCGATTCTTTTCCTAAGATGAACGAATTCGATCCGATTTTTTTTTTAAATATAATGATTGTTGAAATCAACAGAATCACAATTTGTTCAGAAACTATATTGGGGTAATATAGTGATACCCTTGTGGTCTATGTTGTTCTATGCTGTACCGGAATATCTGTTCTGCCGGGAGATATTTATTTATTTTCAATGTTCCCACTGATAGACTGGAAAACGTTCATAAATATAGTTTAAAAATCCGTGACGGTATATTTATGTGACGCAGCGGAAATCGAACCCTCCGCACCGCACATTACTCAATGTCAAATGCGTAAACTATTACACTACGGAGTCATATATTATATGTAGAAAAAAATTAAACCGCTGCCTAAACGTATAAAATAATTATTAAGCTAACATAATTCTACCACTGCTTAAACAAAAACTAACTAACCATCGCGCCCTGTTTCCTCAGAAGGGTAGGCAGATGCAATAGATCGTCACACAACTCGCTCTTGATACACGCTACTCGCTTCATACACATTCATATGTCGTCTATTTCATTGCACTACTATTTTACCCTTTTGTTATGTCTAAATATCTTCGTATTTGTTTGTTTTCTCTTATGCTATTTTATTGTATTACGTTTTTTTCTTTCCTTCCATGTTATTACTTTTCTTCTACTGTGTATTTTCTTTGTTTATGTATTTTAACACTTGGTTTATTAAGTGGATTGCTTTCACTCAAGTGTTAACAATTTTTTTTAGCCCAGCACAATAATTAAAACTGGAATCTATTCTAAAAATGCATACGTTTGAGCAAGGTCCCGAACAGGTCTTGCCGTCGATTGTACAGTTTTCCGACACAAATAAACAGTAATAATCAAAGATTTTTTACTGGGACAAAGTAGCTAACAATAGCTAATCCTCAAAGCTCAATTTTTACTCGCATGACAATATTCTCTATTGAAGGGAAATAACCCCCCCTGTCTACAGAAGGTGAAACTCTAGTGTGGTACCAAGTTTAACAATGTATGAAATTTAGTATTCAAATTCAAACAAAAAACAAACTAGGTATTTGATGCCGCACAAAAGTCATCACTGCCTGGGGGCTAGTGTACCCAACTATGGCATCCCCATTTGGAGAATATTGGGAGGCAGGACAAGGGAAGAGAGAATATGTGCAGGAATATTTGGAAGTACTTGACTTCTAATATGGTCAACGTCGAACAGTGATCGCATGAAATAGATACAATCTGAGATTTTTAGTATTTTTAAATGCTTTAACATGTTCAAGCATTTTAGATTAAGTTAAGTTCATTCTTCACTCCCGTACTTCAGCTCGTCTTTGCTTGCAAGTTTTTCAACGAAAGTTTAATGGTTAAGCCTGTGTTAAAGTGTGCTGCAATACGTGGTCTGCAGATATCAGCTGGGGATCAAATTATCCACCCAACAAGCATTCATACCGTTAGTCTTATTTTTGATACGCAACGTTTTTTTTCATGACGGAATATGAAATTTCCACTAAACTGAAAAAAAGATAAAACGCTAAATCGTAATCCAAAATATAAAACAAATTTTCGTAATGAAAACACAAACGAAAGCTTTCTTACAAAAACAAACCAAATTCTGAATATTTACAAGAATTGTAACAAAGTTTCGACGTAAAATAATTTGGTATTTCTTAGTCAGAATTCCTCCTTGAACTAGAAAGGGGTAAAAGAAATTATGATGATTAAAGATACGCAATGTCTTATATATAGTAGCCAACATGGAGGAACCGATTACAACAGATCTTAGTTAGCTAGAAAAAAAAATATTTTTTAGTCTGAAACATAAAAAAGTTGAATCAACCTATCAAAAAAGGTGTAATTAATTTTATATCCTTTTACCGGGTCCACTCTTTATAAACCAATATTGGTAAAATTACCAAAGAAGGCATTGCTAATTTTAGCGTGCCCGGTATTTCCATTAATTTTCCAGTGGTATGCTATGAATGCCTTTTGAATACTAATGATCTTAAATTGTTGTATAGATAAAAGGTGTTGTTGTATGCCATTGGGAAGCTTCTCATTCATTCTGACATCAATAGCTTTTCATTTGATAATTAATTATTAAACGGAGGCCTCTCTCCGGGGTATTATGTGAAAATTACTAAAAACAACTCGTAGGTAAGTAAAAAGAGATATTGCCGAAGGAAAGGTGTAACTATCTATTCGAGTTTTTGCTAAAGCTCCGAAAAAAACGTGGCATCATTATCCCCTAGAACCCTCTTTTTTCACTCACTTCCCGCAGCGCTTTAAAAGACCCTCAAAGCTTTATATTATCTCTTTAATAAATATTAACATTATTTCAATATGGAGACGGTTCTAGATGTATTCTATAATAGCGTATACATCGGACCCGGGACGATGTATTTTAGCAGATGGGACATTTATTCGAAAACCTCATCCACAGATAGAGTTTGATTGAAAAAAATATTACTTTCTCTTTTTAGAATGTGTGATTTAATTTTCCTTGACGCGCGTTCGATGCGTATACCAATAATAAAATCACATTTGATTTGCAACGTTTTAAGGGCTGCTACACGCAACGTCAAAAAATACGGTGACATAATCAGTTGCAGCCACGTAGGTACACTCAATCACTGTCTCCATGCAAGCCGTCACACTATTCGTTTTTAATATGGACCCAGACTGTCGATAGTCAACAATCAGGTGTACTTGTCTACAAATGATATTATTGACGCTGTGTCCACGCAAACAAATAACTATGGAAGCAGTTACTTCGAAATTATTTTTATCGTTTTACAAAATTATCTCACGAGGTCGTTTTTATGCTAATATTGATTCCTAACTTACACATATGAAAGGAAACACTTACCTTTAGTGTGTTTGTGATACAGCGGACACCTTCCCGGAATCTGAATTGAACTGAATTCGAAAGTCCATGTGGCTCTTCCAAACCTGCAACCATGCAAAGTAGATCTAAGGTAAGAAACATGAATAGTGAAAAAATATGCAGGTTTAAAAAAACAATAATATTATAAACACAGCAGATATGAATAAAATAGCAACGATTTTTTTTAAATCATAAATTAGTTAGTACAATTAAGTCAATGTAATGCCAGCTACTATCAGCACCTCTAGCGGTGGATGCATGGAGTAATCTTGTCCGAATTTTGCATACAATTAAATACAACTTTGTATCTTGTTCCGTTGTATACCTACGACTTTATTTTACTTACTCAGAGTGGTAGATACTCTAAGGATCGCCCTGGTGAAAGACTACCATTCAGAATCGAAACGTTGCTTGAAATGGCCGTAGCCATGTTTGGTTACCAGGTCTGAATAACCAGGTACTTCCCAACCTTCCTCTTCAAATTTCTCCCCCCCCCCACTACTTTCAGCCTTACAGCATTCCTCAATTCGAGATGCCATGGTCTCACCAACTTTTGTGCTAGACTCTTGCGGTATTCACTATGAATGTTTTTTTTAAATACGGTTACTTATCAAAAAAACAATATCGATCAAATCATTCTAAACGTTCGTTCAATATTTTCAAAATGGTTTATACCAGTTGTTTGCCAATTTATTGAAAAGTACAATGGTTCCCGCATACCGTTTAATTCAAATGGCTGACATAATATGTTATAAGTGGCAAGAACTTGAGATAAAATATTCAACATTTTAGAAAAAAATATTGAACGCGATCGGTTATTTTCGCTATCGGTGTCTGAGCCTTAATACAGGCGGTTTTGGTTGGCGCTCTATTTTTCCGCCATTTTCACTGCTCTGATGTGCACGTGGCACACATGCATCAACATAATGCCCATAATACTTTGTTTTGTTCTTCGTACAAATCCATAATGTACGGTGCGCTACATCTTTCCCCGCCGAGTTTGAAGCTACCTACTTATCCCGAATATATTTAGATCAATATTTTACACATCACATCCTTCTGAAGATGAAAGGACTCGTAATTTCTTATACAAAAATCGTACTTGGAATGTATATTTTCTTCTGCTTTGCTTGTAGGGAGGCGAAAGTCTGAGTTTTTTTTCTGTACTGTATGATACCTCTGATTTGGTATGCTTAGGATGATATTCTTAAGTGCATATTATCCAAATGATGAAGGATGGTTTCATTTTAATGTGGCTCTGGTAGCCGTGGAAGTTAGCATTTATTTAACAGCTTCGAATTATCAAGCCTTTAGTTTATCTCATAAGTTTAAAACACGTGACTTTACGGACAGTTTGATGACCTCCGTGAGACCCCAGGGGTCACGGGTTTAAGGCCAGACATAGGAAAATAAGAAACAGTTATTTTTTTTATATACCTTGAATAACCGTGTAGTATAAAAGCATATTCGCACCTCCTCCCAGAGTGGAACATGCTCTCACTATCGCCCTGGTAAGAGACCACCAATTAGAGTTAAAACATTATTTGAATTGTCTATACAGTTACATATTTAACCTTCCATCATTGTCTTCTCGTTTTCTTCCTCCAATTTTCTTCAGTTTCTCAACATTCTCCAATTTAGGGATGCCGTAGTTCCACTGGCTTCGAATAATAGTAAATCTTGCCCGGTGTGATATTCGTTTTATCTATGAAGAATTCAGAGTCGGAAAGGACGAGAAAAAAATGATTTGATTGCTAGCAATCAGTCAAATACCAGTTTGCTTGTTTCTGGATAGTGAGATATCTTCTGGAATAACAACAGACTTCCACGACCTATTTCCGCTTCAATGTAAATATAGATGCTTGTTATTAATAAAGTATGCGGCCTCTGTGGTGTCCAGCTCATGTGAGGTTCGCAATTCAATAACGGACCTGTCTGAGAGACAGTGGTGGAATGTCTAGAAATATTTCCCTATATTTAGGCCCGTGATTCCCAAAGTGGTCTATATCGACCCCCAGGGGTCGATTCCGACCTGCAAGGGGTCCACGTCAATGAAGAAAAAAATTGGGGGTGCATGAGACGTAAATGGGGGTCTACGGGAGTGGATTCCGTTTTTAGAAAATTTTGTTGATTTGCCAGCACTTTTTGGGGGAGGATTTTTTGTTGATTTGCTAGTACTTTTCGATTTCAAATCTCTAGCGACTAGTGCTTTTTTTCAGAGAGGAATTTTTGTTGATTTGCTAGCACTTTTCGATTTGGGATATCTGCCGACTAGTACTATTTTTTGACGAGTTCGACTACAATTGAAGTGTTCACCGCGAAAGGTTCATTTCAAAGAACTAGCAGTTCCTGAAGCGTTCACAAAACTTCGAAGTTTTTCCCAACGCTAAAAAAAATCAATACTAGGAAAGCAGGGGGTCTATACAAAACAGAAAAAATCGACAAGTGGTCTACTGGATAAAAAAGTTTGGGAACCTCTGATTTAGGCGATAATATAAATCACGACAAAATGTTTTTTTCTTCTTCATAAAACTACATTATTCTTGATCCTGGATTTTTTCAAATACAATCATGCATGACAATGTTTTCTGGACTAGTATTGAAAAAATAGGTTTTTTGCAGTGAAAACTTTTTCTTTTTAATATATGTATATCGCACAGAAGTCCCAACTACCCGGCTATCGCAATTTAAGTACGTTGTGAGACTGAAGTGGAGACGGTTGGAGGTAAGGGAAGGACAAGGTTGAGAATAACCTGGTTATTCAAATCTGGTCACTAAATGTGGCTAAAGACATTTTGAGAAACGCACGTTTTGATTCTGAATGGTGATCTTTCGCCAGGACGATATTGGACGGCCTCCGTGGTCGAATGGTAAGACGCTCGACTACGAATTCAGAGGTCGCGGGTTTAAACCCAGCGTGCGCAAATACATATTTTTTTTATTCATGTAAAATAATATATGGTATATTTGCGAAACGTTCCAGAGTGGTAATTACTCTAAATATCGCCCTGATGAAATACCACCATTCAGAATCGAAACGTCGCTTAAAATAACTTTAGCCGTATTTGGTGACCAGATCTGAATAGCCAAGTACTTCCCAACCTTCCACTTCCTCATCTCTTTCCTCTCCCTACTACCTTCAGCCTCACAAAATACCTCAATGAGGATTCCATAGGCTCTAGACGGTTGGGAGCAGTTGGGATTATTATGCGGTATTTACTACAAAAAAATAATAATAATAATTACGAATATGGAATGCAGTGAAAGTGTACTACTCGTTTTTTTTATATTTGCGTTGATTAATTTTTCGGTGATTTATCTTGAAATGTGGTATTTTCAATCTTCCATGTAGAAACCCATGATCATGTATGTATCTTCAGTATTTTTGGTTTATTTGTTTTGTTTGTCTCTGCCAAGAAAAGCGTTTAAAAATTATCTACTAATGAGTATATATGCATTTATAATGTCACCGGTTCTACCTTCCGATATTGTTGATATATTGGCGGTGTTCTGAATCTGAGGAACTACTGGGGAAATTTAGCACCGATTCAGAGGTAAAAAAATGTGTATGAACATAAATCACTGGTGAGAGTCAAACTCGCACCCCCTCGGCTCGGCTTGGCTCGTGTGCGTAGTTCGCAAAACGCAATGCGTTATGGGAATACGGAATGACATAAGAATATTTTGTCGGAATATAAGCACAAACAGAACGGGCGTCCCTCTACCCTTTCTATCATATTAACCCTAATCTTTGGAACAAAGGCGGATATTTACTTTATTAACGGCTTTGTAATGTAATGTAATAACAGTTTCGTTTTGTCATTCTTTGAAAGGAGCAATTGCGACAGCCATCTTTGTGACGCATTTCTAGAATATTGAGTTATTTTTTAAAGTGATACATGTATGGTTTTTACTGAGTAAGTACTAGTAGTTAGTACCCGACCTAGCCTGCGTTTCAACACTCTCGTGGTGTTTTTGCAGATAAATGAAATACATAAACTCCATAGAAAATCATGGAAAAGACGTGTGGAGTTCAAAATTATTGCATCGGCCTAAAAATTACGAAGCAGTGTTAAATTAGCGAAAAAACGTCATACTTTTCCCTCTGAATTTAGAAATAAAGGAACAGATGTTACGAGTATGGTGTTTGCATGAGTTTCCAGCGGAAAACTTATTAGCATAATACCATTGTCGTGCTATTAAAATCTCCGCTTTCACCTATGTTTTAAAAATATAATACATATCGTTTATAAGAAAGAAGAGGAGATTTCAACGGTAACCCACAATTGATTTCCTGTCTCTACAGTGAAAAACAAATAGGGTTATGTATATCGCCACCCGGTAAGATGGATTAAGGAGGGGGCTGTAGAACGATATTTGTTAATTTCCTATATTTTTACTGTGTAATTTTCTAGGTTAGCAGTAAGAAATAGGCAACCTATGAAATAAATATTGTGTACGTTAAAAAAATTGATTCGATTTGAAAATATTTGATATTTCAGAACCGCAGGTAGAGAACCCTCGCATCAACTTCGGGGCGTCCATCTACACGGCGGGGGACACTCTGGAGGCCTCCTGCACCACGAGCCACGCACACCCCGCCCCCCACATCACGTGGCTCATCAACGGAGAGAAGGTAACTAAGAGCCGCCACCACTCAACCGCCCATCTGGTCATTACCCCACATTTGACGCTAAACGGCCAACACTCGGGCGGTTGTCTATTACTCTACCCTTGAGTAATGAACTGATCGTCTTAATTTTTTAATTAACAATCGTATTAGACAGCATTAGTTAGATTTAAAAGAACATCAGCCAAATGCAGGGTGACTGGTTCTTGATGTGAAATATTAAAGAGCCTTTAAAAGGAGACTTCTTCAAAAAAAAAGTTCATATGAACGGAGGCTTGAACCTACTTGTGAAATTATTTATTTCGCAGAGATTGAAGTATATTTTTCCGAAATCCAACCAATTTCAGACGTAATTTAAAAAAAAAACTATATTTACCATCTCCGTACGTAATGGGTAACAAATGACACTGGGTTCACATTAACTTTTAGCTTAGAAGTGTCTCCTGGATTACGCCCTCAAATATAATATCGCATAAGTATAAGTCACCCTGTATATAAATAACGTTATTTACATCTATTTGCTTTCGTGGTTCTATTGATGTCCGTTAGTCGACCTCTTACTTATATCCATTTTCTGAATATTACAACAAACTATATAGACAGATAACTTGTTCGAAAGGTACATAACCTTTGCTAATATTCATCGCATCATACTTGACTTCCAGCTTGTTAGAATGATGCGACTTTGAATGTTAATTTTCAACTACAGTTTCATGATACAAATACGAACGTACAGCCTAATTTAATGTTCGTTGTGTTATAACCCTCTCTTAGTAGTTCTCGCTATATTTAAGCAGTTCTTGTACAATCGACCAGTGACCTCTCCCAGCCAAGTTAGGAATAGAGCACAAAGTTTATTTGCATTTATAATTAGAGACCTTTCATAGTTTCTAGAAGTTTGTATATAATGTGTTTTCAACTTGGAGTGTTTTCTAAGTCGTTCGCCGACTGCCTCGCAAGCTGCATTATTATAATACCATAAACATTGTGTTTATTTACAATGCAATATTTTAACAGATTTTTTTTTTCATCAATACATGACCTTTTTATATTAAAATAAGCTTAAAAAATTATATATCATCAGAATAATGATAAAGAAGAGCCTGTTTCATATCCGAAATTCCACACATTAACCTAGATTTTTGTTGATTGTTTTGTGCTCATTTTGTAGTCCATTTTTGTTTTTTTTTGCATTAATATTTTTCATCATTGTAATGATCTAAAAGAAATGAAAGTAAGTTGGGGTCAAGATATAATATCAGTTATTCTATGTTATGTTTGTCATGCGTTTCAAAACTGAAACTCTACAGGTGGACGTATCCATGGTCCGGAGCGACACCAGACCAGCGATGCACAAGAGGCACAACCTAATGGCTCTCCGGAGCGCTAAAATAATCCCCAAGTATCCCACCCTCTCCACATCCACAGCCTTCCCCGGTCCAGCCACCACGGAACACCCCACGACTGTGAGAATATTCTGTTCCTCCAAGGACATCTACGGGCCTTCTCAAATCCAAAAACCCGCCAAGAAACCTCAACAGGTATCCAGAACTAGAGTTGCCTAGTGCATTCCAACCCTTATCCTTACCTAATCACTACCCTTAGGTGCTTTATTTTCTGATCTTCGATGCAATTGCACAAAGCTCGAATACCTCTTAGTGGCACAAACTTTTGAGCACACTCTCTAGGGAGACTGATAGGTATTACTATGTGAATATCATAATCACCTTTGCGTGTTATTCCACATTTCAAACACGCATATTTCATTACCACACATTTCATACAAAACACTTCTTTAAGCCAATATAGCATTGCACATTTTAGTTTACGTGTTAGAAGGTAGGTAATCGTAGATTTGAAACATGTTAATAGAATATTAAGTACTAATTCCACGAGAGACTACTAAATCAATACAATATGCGTGGCCTTACCCGCATTTAATGAACTGAATATAACTTGAACAATATATTTTCAAATAACTCACAACTTTCCAGCACATTGATCCTTCTTCAAATCTAAATACATGCTTCACTAAAGTTTACCCAGATAGAGGCATAAACAACTTACAAATGGAAATTTCTGAAATCCTGGAACTTGAGAGTACCCGGGGTTCAGGCAAAGGAAAGGAAAGTTGACAAAGAAGAAACGAACATAAGCAAATAAACTTAACAAGTTGAACAACATTATTCATTCAATTAACTTTGTGGTAAGCTCTGCACGCAACTGGAGATAAATAAGCTAAGAATGTTGCGAATTGAAGTGTTACAGGGATTTTCTGAATAATTATTCAATTTGTTTATGGTCAAAGGCGAAATAAGTCACTATAATAATATAATGACATCGGATGATAAAAAAGATTCCTCTATTGTAAATACTGTGCTACGTCTTATTGAAATACATGGTATTTTAATAATCCATGGAAAGTTCAATATTATATTTTTAATATATTTGTCTCAAAATTAGTATATGCAAATCAATAAATATACTTAGTTTCGGAAAGTATAATTACTTAATTTTATGTAAGTTGGTTCTTTTTAGGTCTGACTTTATATAATATATTTTACGTACCTAGCTACTGTGTTTATTTTAAAGTTAAATAATGTAATTAGTATTGATAAAAATGCAAAGTCCAATAATAGAGTTCCAAAGATTATATATTTTAGTGAGTTTTTGTTTGTGTACGAACAAAATAAACACCTAAGTGGTGCTCTTTATTGCATATTCTAAAAATACACCAATAGATGTTTTCTGATCATATTGTTAATTTTAATTATTACAAAACTATATGTATGTATCTGTGGTAATACTCTCTACTTATAAAATTCTTATGAATTTATGTTTATCAACAAATCTGAATATGGTATTCGTTAGGAACGAAATAATACAAAAATAATCTAATCTTTCCTCATAATAGTATGTTATGAGGTGTGCGAGTTAAAAGGGTCTCCATTGAAATCATAAAAAATGGGAAAAAAATACAAGTAATTGTCCCAGCGAGTGGGCTCTCCCTAAAAAGGTAAAGTTATTACATCCCTTTCGTGCGATACTTCCCCGCTCCGTCGAGTCCATTGTGTGCACCTGCGGAGGGATAAAAACTTCGCGAACTAAAATCTCCCCAGCATTCCGTTTCTTATTTACAATATTACTTCGCAATTTGAGTTGAAACGGCGAGGCTGGCCTTAATATCCCGTTCAATTAAAACTTTTCGTATTACTGGAATGGAATAGCACTGTTGACGTGAATTACAAAAACACAATAGACCGCAAACTTTTTTAATCGAACTCATAATAGTGGATCACAGGAACTTAGGTTCACTCTAGGAGCGGGTTCACCGTGGAAGTTTGTTTTTTTTAATACGTCCTAGGAACATCGTACCTCCATAGTAACTGATCCTCAACACGTCGACACGACCTAGGATTATTTACACATCTAACTTGAAGTGCCACAAAGAGCTAGTAATGTTCACATTGTTGTGTAACAATTCCAAGTAGAAAACTGTTGTGAACATTTTCAGTTCATTTAAAGTTTTGAATCGATTCATAATTCCGTATGCGTGCTTTGTACTCCTAAGTGGAAATTCAACGTAATACCAGTTGTTTTTAGTTTAATGCTAAGAGCATATTCTTGTTTACCTAACATATATCCAGAATATTATATTTGATTGTTACCCAATGTTCAAACTGAGTTAATTTTACCGCATATCATGGGTAATATATTCATGAATTACTATGTAACAAGGGTTGAAATTAATGAATTCATATATTATCGAGTGTTAGACAATATCATTTAGTCTATTAATTTCTGGAAAGAATTTTTTTATTTTTTTTATTAAGATATATAATTTAGTACGCATGGAGCACTCTGTACCATTTGACCCCGAAGAAAGCAGGTTTATAACGCTGAGTGGAGTAGAATTTCCTCCGTTCAAAAAACTTCCCAAAAAAGCTCATTTACCTGAAAAAATAAACTTCCTAAGTCGTCTATTAAGTTTTACAACGTGCTAAAGACTTTATTGCTGGATTTTTCCAAAACATTATTCCTTCACCACGCTTACGTGCGGCGAACCTTAAAACAAAAGAAAAGGTGACCCATTTAATTAAAATGGTTCCTTCATACGTGTTTTGAGTGAGGCTTATATTTTTCTATCATAACAGAAGTCTGGGTGAGAAAAAAGGCCAAAAGTGTTTCAAAAACATTTTCGATAATGGTTTTCAATATCGAAAAGGTAACGTGGCCTCTGGCTACAAAATGTACATAGTTATATAGAAAGTTAAAACAATAATTTAATTTTTAAAATTGACTCTTTTTATTTACCTTATACCCATTTCCTTTTATTGCTAAAATTCGTTTTTTTCCTCGTGCTTGTAAATAAACATACACACATAGTTAATTCCACCGTATTTATTATAAATTACAACAAATCATGAACCACATGTTTGTCTATGCATTCCAACCGATTGTTATTTTAGAGGATCGAAATGTGAACAGTAAGTATATTTTAAAAAGGTACCTATAAGTTAAGTTCTTAAAATTTTACATTTAATTGAGTACAAAGATAAATCAAATAAAATACAACCCATCATGAGAAATAAGCTCTACGCCCTTTGTAGATAAATAAACAATATAAAATACGTATTTAGTTGATCGATTCTCAGTAGGTACTCGGTTACTAAATTGATAAAGTAAAACATGAAAAATAATGGGTCTAGATTTAAAAAACGTATCCACTCCTGCTAATCCTTTGCTATCCACAGCATCCAACCATCTCAATTGCCCCGTTCCAATATTACTCGGTTCTAAAGATTTTTTTTAATGCCTCTTTAATAGCAGTTAACTTCCATCCTTGCAACATGGCTTGCCCAGCGGAGTTATCCAGTTTTATGCTATTACCAGAACTCATTATTATTACCAAACCCAGAACTCGGAGCTGTAGCTCATCCTTGACCTGATTAGTATATTTTTTGAAGAATTTTCGTTCTAAAGATTGTTCTAAGTTAAATAATTCACCAATTATTTCACGTGTAGGTCCACCAATTTGTCAATTAATAAGTTGATAAAACGCGCTGCTTCTTTCTAGTTAGTTTTTAATATGACCCTTATGTTCACAAAGTTTGCATATATTAGTAGTTGCACGGTTTTATGTTAGATGGATTCCATGTTTCGTAGTTTTTGAATTTTCGATTACTTTACGAAGTGATGAGCAGACAAGGAAGAACCTCATAACAAACATCGAATAGATACTACTTAATGTAGGACAACATTTAGAGTTTAGGTTAATCACTTTAGTTTTGCTTACAAGCCAACCGGTTTCGACACGGTTGGCGGTTCGTATAAATTAAGATATTGACGCAAAATATTTTTTTTTCATTTAAAAATGTTCAATCACAAAGAAATAATATTCTAACAGACATTTTTATCTAGCTGCCAGAAAAACCACCCTTAATGAAAACATGTGCCTGCGTTGGTCTTTAAAAAATACAAAGATTATGTATGAATCGTTAATTTGCTTCACCAGGTCGATGAGAGTCTCACTATCCCGAGCACATCGAGCAACCGGCGCCTGGGCGAGGAGAGCCTGTCGCGCTCCACCACCAAGCTGCGCGTGGCCGTGTCCGCCCTGCGCCTGGCCGCGGGGGGGCGCCTGGCGCTCACGTGCTTGTCCACCATCCCCGCCTACAGGGGGCCCGCCGGGCGCTACGCCGACTCGAGGAACCACACAGTCATGGGTTAATAATCAACCACTTTACTATCTACTACGTGAGCGAGGGAAGGCTGTTGCGCTCCACTGCCAAGCTGCGCCTAACCATCCCTTGTACCATCAAATGCATGAAGTTTTATTGGCGATAAGACCAAAACTAAACTATTATAAATAAATATTATTAAAAACAAGGCTTTTTTGCCAGGTTTCGTTAGTGTTACTCGTTACATCTATTTCACCTTCTGAGGGCATTGATAGTTACAAATAGTACCAATGATGTCACATAAAACCTTGTGTTTAGACTATATCCCTACGAGATGGATACACGATTTAATTATAAAAACAATTTTATTTATTTTTTCACTATTTATCTCACTTTATATTGTTTTTTAAACCAGATATGTATATGAAATTATATTATACTAATAAGTAAATTTTAAAAGATCTCAAACATTACAGTAGGTATAAAGAATCATCATATAAAAATATGTATCGATAATATTTACGTAAACTCATTGTTATCTATCCCTGACCTCGAAAAATATATAAATACCCTATGTACCAATCTGAATATCACCTTAAAATGTTGAAACCGGTCTGGTCTAACAATTTTTTTGTTATTTTCCATTGTATTGTTACTGGATTTAATATCTGTTGTACAATAATAAAAAAATAGGCAGTGGAAAAATGATTTAACATTTGTTTATATTGATTTATTAAATGGAATTCTACCACGAATGAACAGTTCAAAAATAGAGATATTAAATAGAGAGACCTCTACCTTTACCTTAACGTGACATGCTCTGAAAGGGGAAGGAAGTCATTATCCGTTTTGAGATTCTAACTCGATCATTTCTACCTTCAATCGAGTGACCTACCCATCGAGTGTCGATCAACTTAAAATAGAACCGTTCAACTTTTTTTTTTCTTTCCAATAATGTACATATTTATATTTCTCTTTCTCTTTTCCTTAGAGTAATGACATGTGCCTAGAATGAAAAGAAAGATATAATCCAAATTTAATAATGCTAATATTTTGTTTATTTATTTTTTAAGTGGATGTCGTCATCGCTGAAGATATAGATCCATCTACGACCACCGACATCTCCGTGAGCAACTCATCCAAGGTTCTAACATCCAACGTCCTAATATCATTAGCTGTGATTTCTATTTTTCACTGTCTAATTGGAAAGTTTATCAAATGAATATATTATTGAAAATATTATAGAATTATAATATTATACCAATCAACTTATGATTATTGTTATGAATACTCTAAATCAGGATTCCCAATCAACGTAGCACAGCATGTCTCAGAGGTCTCCCATAGGTCTCTGAGGTCTCAGAGAGGTATCTTGGAAACCTATGGAAAGTTTTTTGAATGTTTACGCTACATGGAATATTTCTAACAAAAAACTTCTGAAGAAAACTTTTAAGGGAATTTTTATCTAGATGTTTTAAATGTCTGATATCTAAATGTAATGTTAGTATAAGAAATATATTATTATATTTATAGAAATACTCGGTTTTATACGTAAGTCAATTGAGCGTCTTTTTGTGGAAATAAACTGCCGAAAAGTCAAACAGGGGTATTATTTTTAACTGATTGTAAAGGTGCTGATTAACAAATTTACACCTTTTTAATAGATTATCGCTCATTTTAAAACCAAAATAATCTCTAAGTTATTGTAGAACAGAGTGGAACCTTGGGTGAAAATAATTGCGATCGTTTTAAAAAATAGCGTATTTTATTCCAAAATTAATAACTGATCCTTAGTATATTAAGAAAAAAATTTAAATGTTAATTTTGAGAATTGCTTTTTCAGTTTATCGTAAATAATAGATACTTCAATTTTCAAATTGTGACTTACAACCGTGCTTATTAATGAAGGGTTCGCTCTGTTAACTAGGTAGAAGCATTAAAAAATCAACAAAGACTAAAAGTGTCCCAAAATGCTTTATTTTATTATTGAAAGGTGGGAAGTTCAGTGAAATGATTGCCTATTAAATATCAGACAAAACGAAAATATTTTATATATGCCCCATAACGCATGTTTCTAAATACAAATTTTCAGAAAAAACATAATTTCTCACAAAAATTTTCATTTGGATTCCGTGTATTGCTATAATGAAAAATTTTCGCCGGGGTTTACCCAAATTATAGTAATAAAACTTCAATGGCGCGTGACTTTTTTGCTGGTTTATTTCTGCAGACCGATGTTCCACGTACTCCTTGAAAGGACATGAAAATGTGCATATTTGATATCTAGGATCATCAAAAAAAAAAAAGACTTAGGTGGGGTTAAGTCGTCTTTACGTACTGAATATTTAAATGAGTATTATTGTTTACATGGATATAAAATTATAACATTTTAATGTGCGTATTATATGACTGTAATTATAGGTTAAGTACCACCGTAATAAATACAGTTAGATATAACCTTGTAATATCGTGGAATTTATTATTTTCATAATGATATAAAAGGTACTCTGTAAATTAATTTAATTTTAAATCTGTTAAATACCTTCTTAATCATTTGGAAATACTGATTCAATTTTACATTAACATACGAGTACATTGTCATCACTCATCAAATAAACATAATACTTTTTTATTCGAAATCCTCTTATTCGAGATTAACCAAAATGGTAGAATTAGTGCAAATTTAAAATAGTTTACCAAATAACATTGAGTGGAAACACAAAACTTGTTTTAATAATTTCCCGTTAAACACGTTTATTTAAATAATATATCTGTTTAATGTTAATGTCACTGAATGACACAGGTAGTTAACTCCAAGTCACTTTATTTTCCCAATAATTAAATCCCTTAAACAGGATAGACAGAGGCCAGAAGAGTCTTAATTTCAAAGATGTCGAGTCCCTGAAGATTCTAGTAAAAGAAACTCTTTAATTAGGAACTACTTCGTCCTTAATAAGCGGTTGAGAATTACAAGATAATGCAGATTCCAATATTAGCCTAGAGTATTAATAACAAATATTATTACAGTTCCGATGTTAGAAACATCTTTGAGTATAAAAAAATAAACTTATTCTAATTTTAACAATGTCTATTTGTCACATCATATTCAGCATGCTTCAAAATAAAAATTAGTTGAGAAAAGTTATTTTCTTTGACAGTCAAGCATTGATGACTCAAGATCCTAAACCTATCTTATAATTTATCTTATTAGTCGAAATAATAGTTCTCCAACATATAATGCTGACTTAGAATAAAATTACCATTGGCAGGGCCGGATCTATCATAGATGCAAAAAGAACGTTGACCAAGGCAGTAAATCGTAAGAGGCGCTAAGAATCGTATAAATATTTTAATCTGATGACCAATTATATGAACGGGGCGAATTTGGAAAACCGAAATATATCATAATCTTGAACCTTAACCTTAACACACGTGCTCGTAAAGACAATATTAAGACAAATCAGTTTATAATCATAACGTGAATCAGTTGCGCCTTTTTTATTACACAAATAAAACTGTTGCTTGAAGAGGCTCTTTGGCAAATGCGAGAATGTGGAATTCCTCACGTTTATTCAAGAAAGTGAAATTTGAATACAAAACTTCAATTTAGAATCAATTTAAATGTAAACATCGTTTATTTATATGGTACTCCTCTTTTGTTTCATCACACAGGAGCTCCAAACTGCCTAAAGACAGTGGGACTATCGCATCCCCATGACATAGGAAGAGAAATACACGGTTAAAGCCGCACTCTTATCAGAGCGATCGAAGAGTACCTATCAATCTGGAATGAAGTGCAAAATAAATTGTGAATGTTTCTAAGTATTTTCTTTGAATTTCGTCTTAATCAACTCAATTGTCTAAACACAGTAAACTGACGCTTCGCCGAAAGCCTAAACTGCCTAAACGTCACTAAAATGTCGTCGAATACTTGCTTGTATTTATCACCTTCATTATATATGAATCATTCATTTGTTAATGTTTTTGCGAATGTGTTTTTTTATTAGAAAACGATCGGTGCGGCCGAAAAATCTGCTCCAAGGCAGTTCAGAGCGCTTTATTTTTCTAGGTGGACATTCGAGTAATTATATATATATATATATATATATATATATATATATATATATATATATATATATATATATATATATATATATATATATATATATATAATCAGAGTGAGCGCCATTTACTCCCTGCACCTGGCGCAAAATGCTGTAGGTCCGGCACTGCCTAATCGTACGAACGTGCGCCAAGACGAGACTAACAAATTAATCATATTATTTTATTGTGCTGCTTTGTTACCTAAAGGTAAACTTACTTCCTAACAAAGGATGAAGAGCGTATTAGCTTTTGTAGCTGATTAAACTAGAACATTCCTCGGTAACATTAGTTTGGGGAATCGCCTACGAATCCATCGCAAGGAGTAGATAGAAAATTTTATCCTTGTTGGACTCACGTAACTGAAAGTGTACTAATATTAAATAATATTTCTGGATAACTTTCAACGCATTATTTTTATAACGCTCATAAATGTGATAATTATTGAGGCTTTAAATGGCGCTAATTTTTTTTGAAGTCTTACTGAGTACCGTTTACTAAATTTTAATGTCAATTGCATAAATGATAATATAGAAAATTATGCCAAACATATCATATTATGAACATACTCGTAATAAGTGTTCGTTAATCTTGTTCGTGCAAGCAGTACATATTACTGTAATAGATTAATAGCTGTATCATGCAAAATATTTTATAAATGTTTTTTTTTTGTTTTTCTTTACAAACCAAAAACTTCCGAGAACAAGTACATATGAAATTAAATAGCTTAACATTTTGTCAGCTACTCCAAGGAAGTCAATCAACGATATGTAGGTTGCCTAGTAATCAAAAGGAGGTATGGGAAAAATCGAATGATCTTTCAGTTGGTCGATTATTGAATCGAATGAATTTAATGATTCATTTTATGAAATAAATATTTTCACAACCTAGTGAAACAATCACGCATTTCGAAATGGATTGCCCAAGTGTGCCCAAAGTAACATCATCACTAATCGTAGGCAACAACAACAAAAGTAAATGTTATTGTTTATGTCTAAAAGCTCACCGGAAAATAAATAAAAGAGTTTTATTAATATGCATGTGTTCACAAGGCGACCTATATAATTCGATGGCTAAACTCCAATAAGTTCTTTACCCATTATAAATAATATTAGCGCGCATTCAATAATGCACTAACAACAGAATCAATTAAAACAAATTGTGTTTTTTATAGAATTAAGGGCGTCATAGTGCCAAATGATGCTGACAAGGGAGACGTTATTTGATTAGCCTATTTGATTAAGGCGGGTGAGTGAAAATGCATATCTTGAATGAACAGTGTATCAATCTAATTGAACGGTGTTCATGAAATATCATATATATATATACATAAATATTTATAGGTATCTATTTAAGTATCCGAGAAATGTTATGTGTTTTCATTGTTCATTTTACAATATTTGATTTTTCCTTTCAAACTAGAAGAAAAAAAATCACGTTACATATTCACTATGTTTACGCTCATACCGCGAAATTTCACTGGGTTAACAATAATTCCTGGTTCTTTTCATTGCAATTTATGTGACTCTAGCTTTATGTATTACTTGCATAGATTACGCGCGTCAATCGTATTAGCACATATTCGCATAATAGCTGGAAAGTGGGAGGGGGGTAGGCACCCCTAAAAATAAAATTATATATAAACGTTTATTCTTCGCCGTATATTTTATTTTGCCTTTTTTAGATCAGATTTTCAGTTAAGAAAATCACGTATTCAAGCTTCATGATATGGGCGCTAAACAAGGTGCATATTATTATCAAATGTACGATGTAATACAAAAAATAGTTTTTCAGTGTTGTTTGATCTCAAATATTAATTAAACAGTTGGTGTAGCTTAGTTGTTACAAAAAAACATAAATTGTAAATGTTTTACTTTTTTATAGAACTTAATTAGGAATATCAACCATTTTAGCTACACAACAAAATTCAATGTGTTGCAAAAGATCTAAAAATGCATACATTTCATTTATTGGATTACTTTCAAAATGTTTTCGCCGCGGGTGTATATACTTTCCATTGTTTTTCGCAATTATTGAATTTTAATGAATTTCTCTGTATGTAAAAATAATCTACATTTCTTAGTAAGGTAGCGACTATACTATTTAACAATAATCTGACGAGCTTTTCTACTATCTAACCGTATCCTTACCAATATATTATTCATACTAACTCTTATTACCTAAGGTAAATAAATATAAATATATTTCTACTGACATTTTAGTACCTATATTTACACACTATGAAGGAACACCCCTTTAAACTTAAATAAGAACCTCTCCTTGAAATGTTATATTTAAACGAAAAGCCTATGTGCATTGCTTTCAAATCATTTTCTTCGTTAATTAATATAACAATAAATAAAATTTTAAAGTTTAAAAAATGTTCAAACTCAAATAGTAAAAATTATCTCCTTCCCCAAAATACCTTCCTATCTGTGTTTGGATTTGTTTCTAAAAACATCTCCCTTTGATCCAAAAGTGTTATTGTACTAGTAAATGTTTTTATTGTATTACAACTTCATTCAAGAGAAAGATGATATCAATTTATTAAAATATGAATTTAAAGCTGAATGTATGTACTTATATCGATGAATGTTATCCACAATAAAAAATAAAAATTTAATAAAAAAATGATTTTTTTTCTACCTAATATCTATCTATTATTTTATCATTGTCTTCTAAATAAATGAGAAAATAGCTATTCTAAATAAAAGAGGCTAGTAGTAGCAAGTCAAATAGTAAAAATAAAACGAAAAACAATATTATGTTTATAAAACGAACTTTGAAGCCCTGAAGTTTATAATGAATCTTGAAATATTATGTGCGAGTTCTACCGGTATTTCAATGGAAGATTCTCTGGGAACTTACGAAATTGATCCCTCGACACCGGTGCACAGCCGGAAAACACACCAAACACGTTTCCAACATTCGTACACGGTTGGTATCTAGTACATGATAAAGGATCGCCACTTCGATTCGGACAGCTCGGCTATGTAATGATTTGCCGGTCTCTATTGTGTTTCCTCGCTCCCACAACATGGGTATTTTCAATACCCTGGTTCATTCCTCCCTTTCCTCAAAAACACCCTCCACACAGCATCCCCAAAGACGATTTTTTTTCTCAGGGCCAATGTAGTTAGTATTAAAAAATAATTATAGTAACTTGTATATTATTACCAAAGTTACACCAGGGGGTTTTGAGGGCTAAGCAACTGTTTTTAACTAAATAAGATATGGTTATGAGAAGTTGTAACGCGGGTTTTTCATAAGGCACTAGTGGTTATATTGGTAAATTTGTGTTTTGAAAGATTTCAGATTATTTCAATTCCTAGGTCGACCAGTTCTAATGAATAAGAACCATTAGGTTGTTGGATCCGTCGCTACGATGAAAAACCAAATGTGTTTCCAGCTTCAGGTGAATTTTTAAATAGTGGACCGTAAAACGATAAAATTCTCAATATTATATTGCTTCATGGAAATGTCTCATTATAACTGTGGAAATATTAAGAAATAAAAAGCTGAGCATTCACTCACCGATAAAGTTGAAGTTCTTAGTGGATGATTCTTCTTACACAATTTTTATCTTCGAGACGATGCACTATCCACGAAACACTAGATTTATAATATTCTTCTGAACAGCAACCAACAAAATCAATCAACCAACACTCTTTTTCACTTCCAAACGAAAAACTAGTATGTTTAACTTTCAATTGTTTCGAATCGTCGCCATTTTATTCAAAACGGCGATACAGAAAAAAGGGTTAGGTGGATAGGGATTTGGATAAGCATGAATATAAAAATTCAACACAATATCATTTTAAAATCCAACAGTGATGTATCAATGTGCAAATGAAAATTAGAGCATTTGGAAAAATAAAGCTCCAAGTTAAAATAGGCAATCAGGACTTGTGAATTCTTTTTTTTATGATTTTGGCGAGTTTCTGAGGTTTACACAATAAGGAACTCCAGTCCGTTAATTTATTTTATTTTTTTTACTTTTTCCACCGTCTGTGAAAAAAATCTTTGATTTAAAAGTAATAAGACCTCCATATGATCAGATGGCGTCACAATAGTTTTCAGTCTCCACACTGCTACGCAATAACGCTGCGAACGGGGTAGAATGACATCAAGGACGTTTTGACTTGTTGGTTATTTGACCATTTTCCAATATCTGGTATTCATTATAATCATTATTTCACTCAATGAACGTTTTCATGCCTGACAATTTAGGCAAAAAAATACACCATGCTTGACCGTAGAATATTTAACGACAACGATGCAATCAAATGTAAGTGTAAGAAAAGTATAAAAAATAAAACGAATATTTAATTTTCAACACGAAAATAAGTTACCGAAAACGGTAATTTATTTATTTCAACCGCATATCAGTAGTACCTTTTACCATGTAGGTAAAAAGAAAACAGTCAAATATATTACGTAAAACAAAAAACACAAAAATATGTAATAAAGGTAAAATAAGTCATTTGAATAACAAAAATGTCCCAACAATATTTTGTATTTAATAAGTGACAAATTAAAAATGTCTACCGACGCGACATAAATATTTCCCGCTATAATATCAATCTAGGCAATGACGAGTCCATAATATGCTAGTTAGTTCCAGAAATACTGTACTGAAAAATATCCTAATTTCTAGTATTGCGCATCGATATTCGTAAATTTATCATTGTAAACAATTTTGAACAATCATATTCACCATTTAAAATTTTGTACAGAAATACCAAGTCATTGAAATTTCTTATGTCTGATCATTTAGGCATCTTCATATTACCATTAATACATTCATATTGCGTTGAAAAGCGTTCAAAAACCAACAAACAATTGTTCAAATACTCAAACTTCGCGGAAACTTCGGTAACGGGTTACAATATTATTATTACTACACAACTACACGCATATAGAGAATCGCGCGCACACTATAAAGGCTTGTTTACACCATGCTAGTAATTTAATCAAGTAGTGATTTTATGGCTAAATGTTTTTGATTAGCATAATTTTTTTTGAGTAGTGTAGTAAGTGTTTTTGGTTTTCAAATCGACCTACTCGCAGAAGTTAAATAAATGAAGGAATCTAAATATTCATGCACTGGAACTGACACAACTTACTGCTTAGTTTTTTTTTACTATTTCTTTGAGGGAATTTTTAGCTCCTAGTTCATATTTTCTATAAATTTGTTTTCGTATTCATAGTTTCATCTTTTGTTCTTCTAAAATAGCCATTTCAATTAGCTTTTTTAGCTTATTTACTTAGTTGCGTTGCAGCCTGTCCATCTTCCAATAAGCCATTCACGAATGTACTACACATGGGTTCAGCCCTGACCCAAACGGCGCCTGGCGCAGGTAATTTTTTTAGCGCTACTTAAAACCTAAATTTAAACACCAACACTTTTCTAACATTTATATGTATATACGTATACAAAAATAATACGTTGCTTTAAATGCGTTCTTATTTAGGTACCGGCTTTATATGGGTACCAACTCGTATCAAGTATTAAACGAGAGTTGCGAATTTTCATTTTGCGCCGTTGGGTCGATAATATGCAAGTTCTATTGGCGTCCACGAGTATTTTTTTTTTCATTTAATAGTATATATAGTCGCTAGACGGGTAAAAAACACTATGATTAGGTACTATGAGCGCCTCAGTGATCTGCCGCCTGAGCGGACTGCTCCAATTGTGCTTGCACCGGACATACACACGACCGTAATGCAAACTTTTTTTGGTTAGTTCATACTTTAGTAGTTCAGTAGTTACTCGTCACTCGACTAATTTACTAGTTTGGTGCATACCAGCCTTAACCACAAGTTGAGGGCACTACTATATAAATGCTTGTATAGATGCGTCTGACGTCACATGCATTTCAAAACCGTATTGTACATTTAATAAAGCAGTAAAGCTTAAATTTGTTTAAAAATCTTCCCGACAATACCCTGTAAATTTCACTAGTAAATTAAAATTTCACTCAACTTGAAATAAGATACCTACCATCATTAAAAAAATATTCTGAGGATTCATCTGAATTTTAAACACATTTTTTGTACATAATATTCGATTTTGTGTTGTGCATTTGGAAAGGTCGAAAAAAATATTCATTTAATTAGCTCAACCCTTGATATTTGAGGTAACCAATTTGATTTTAAAAAGTCTTTTTTATAAATTCCCAAAATTAAGGTACATTTCTTTTACGTATTTGTATTGTTTGTATTTTCTCCATAGACAATGTTCAGAACTAGAAATGTCAGCTGTCATCACAAATCTAAATAATATTGTGTCAAACATTTGTTTTTAAACGATTAACAGTCGTTACTCTGTAAAATGGATATCATATCGAGTGAAAAATTTACAAATGTTTGTCGTGCATGCATGTCCTCGAAGTCAGGTTCGATTAAATCGATTTTTACTCAACGTTCAGCTGAAATGTTCACGGAATGTACTTCTTTAAAGGTATAAAACATTGAAATATTATTATTCAGCTATGAAAAACGTATGTTATATGTAACTCATTGGCTAAATAGGTTTCAGAGACTGACCTACTTCCACACGGACTGTGTACTGAATGTAACAAACTGTTAAAATCGTTTTACGATTTTAGAATGCTGTGTCACACTTCAGAATCTTGGTTTTCGTCTTATATTTCTTCGAACGAGGTAAGATATATTCCATTTTGGCTAAACACCATGATTATTGCAATGTTTCCAGGCATTTTCAACATTATTTGTCGTATACTTAAAAATACAAGCGCCGTCGCCTTATGCTTATTTGTCTAAAGTTTTGTTATATTTCAGATGTCTTTACTAACACACTGTGACTCTTCAGAAGTTAATGTTTCTAAGTATGAAGATTCTTTGCCAAAAGCAAGTATCAAATTGGAAAATGAAAATTCAGATTCAATTGGCAATTGGACCTTGCAGACAAATATTTCAGCAGATGATGAAATAGTAATGAGTGATCTAATGACAGCAAAGGATGAGCTGAATAAGAACACATCAAAGGAAATATTACTAAAACCCATACTAAAATGCCCTATTTGCAAGAAAACATTTGGTAATGTTTCATAAAAGCCCATTGAACTAAACTGTGTGCCTTTATCTTAATAATATGCTTATATTGGAAGTGCTTAACCTCCTGGAATATTTTATATCCAATGAAAAGTGCCACGACGACAGTGGCGAACATTGACAAAACTTTTTTTAAGCTTTTATTGGCTTGAAAAAGAAGCCGGTAGCTTTTTGACTTCCTATATGAACATTGCTACATTTACATATTTATATATTACATGAGTGAATATAAAAAAAACATTGTTTTCCTTTCAGCATACTTACGATCATTGAAAAAACATCAAGAATTCTGTGGAAAAAATTGTTCTGATACCCTAGATACTAAAAATAAACCGCCAACGATTCTTTCATGTGGTAAAATATATATTGTTCATACATTTATTTTATTTCAGTTTGAGTATTACACAACTGAGTTTAAATAATTTTCATTACATCCATGTCAAGTGGTTATGATCATTACAAAAACATTTCCCTGGAGAGTTCATTTGACACAATAAAAAATGTTGATTTAACTGATGTTTTTAAAAATTTATAGGTCTATGCGTCGAACAGTATGAAAGTTTTGAAACACTAAGTTATCATTTAGAAGCACATAAAATAGACAACATTTTTGTTTGCAAAATATGTGATTTCAAAGGCATAGATTGGGCAGATTTCTTGAGCCATAGGTAAAAATATTGCCACATAATATAATTAATGATATGAAGTCAATATATTGATATTTGAAATAGTGGCAAGAAGTTCTGAAACGCCTAGTAGGTAACATATTTACTATGTTGCTGTTTTAGGTATAGCCACCAATCAGATTCTAAGGATATTCAAATACAATGTTGGACTTGCTCTAAAAGGTTCTCCAATGTTGAAAGCCTGGAATTCCATGTAAGGCGGACGCATTTAAACAAACTTCCAGGCCTTTGCAAGATCTGCCACAAAGAATTCATGAACATCAAAAACTGGAGAGCACATAAACTAAAACATGCCGGGGTCAAGCCAAATGAATGCAAGGTCTGTGGAAAGTGGTAAGGATTAACAGTTATTTAATTGAATTAAATCATACCGTACACTGAGTCAATTTGTACAAAAATCTGTGATGTATAAATTTTTATATTTTTACAGTTTCACTTACAAAAGATCACTGGTTCTCCATCTACGATGCCATTCTGATGTCAAGAAGTATGTTTGTCACACTTGCGGAATAGCTTTCAAGTTTCATACAGGGTTAACAGTAAGTTTTCATCATTTAATGCATACCATAAATATAAGATCATTAAATCTTGCTATTCAACCTTCTTCTTTCTTATCTACTTTCCGGCCTCAGAATGTATACACTATTGGGGATGCCATAATCCCACTGGCTCCGGGCAGTTGAGAGTTTTATACGGTAATCACATAAACATAAAAACAGCATTATTGTTACATTTGAAAAAGATTTGTTTTTGCTAATGCACTTTAAAATAATCAACTGTTGTGTTATTTTCCCGACAGAGCCACCAGTTTCGTATGCATAGCAATGTTCAGTCGATGATATGCTACCACTGCGGCAAGACCTTCAAAAACAGCGAAACTCTCCGCGAACATCTCTTGAGAGTAACCAGCAGAAAAGATTTTGAATGTCCCGAGTGCAACAAGAAATATCGAAGCCAAAAGGAACTGGAAAACCACACCAAATGGCACTCTCAGTTAAAGCCTTTCAAATGTTCCCAATGCGGGAAAGGATACAAATCCAGCAATCATTTGAACAATCACATGAGACAGCATACAGGTGAACGCCCCTATCGCTGTGATATTTGCACCAGTTCCTTCATGACCTCCAGCGTTCTGAAGAAACACAGAATGATTCATAGCGGAGAAAAGCCCCACATCTGTCAGGTTTGCAGGAAAGGATTTATTGAGAAGTCGAACCTTAAAAATCACTTGAGAACACATAAACAATTTTTAGAAATGCATTCTTTAAAACCAGTATTTTAAATGTTTGCAGTATATAAGATAAATATTATGTTTATGACGACCTCCATGCCAGAGCGGAAAGCTTCTTGGCTTGGCTTGGCTTAATTAAGACACTTTGGGCCCAAACATTTTGTGCCAAATAAGTGGTTGACTCTAAGAAGCAAAGTTTAAGGAAAAATTATGGTTTTTTTTTTTAAATTAAAAATAATTTTGTTTTAAGCCACTTTATTTATACACATATAACAATTCGACCGGTTTCGGTTAGACTTAACCTTCATCAGGAACGTATAAGTATAAACTTTTATAAGTATAAGTTTAAACTTAAAAGTTTATACTTATACGTTCCTGATGAAGGTTAAGTCTAACCGAAACCGGTCGAATTGTTATATGTGTATAAATAAAGTGGCTTAAAACAAAATTATTTTTTATTTAAATTATAATGTCAAACTACAAAGTGTTTGCTTCCTTCGATAAAAAATTATGGTGTTGTAAGTAAATTTAAAAAGATCTAAAACTACAGTATTTCAAATCATAATATAGACAATACTTATCAACAAAATTTACTTAAAATCATCATCCATAAGACCCAAAAATGTATAAATACCGTAGTTTAAGTTATGTATGTACCCCCCAGAAGGTGACCTTAACAGGTTGAAACTGGTCCCGTCTAGACAATAGTCGATAAAAGTTCGAAATTTGTCTTTTTCTTCAAGAATTCATCAAGTGTAGTATGTTTCTTGTTTTTGTAAAATTGCAACTGTACAAAATCAGCACAGGTATTTAGTGCGGATTTTGGGCTCCCGCCATTGCCTTCTTGCATAAAATAAACCCGGCTATAAATTTTTATCCCAATTAAACGGAATGGTGTCCCGGGTAACCAAAGTAAATTACTATCAGTCAGTTCATTTGGTTTCTGTTCCTTGGGATTTGTCCCAGATAACCAACTCCCGTTTATGCGGAATCGACTGTATATGGATTATTTCACATAATATTTAGTACGTTTACACCTTGCTTCCATATGTTATATACAGTATCGCTCTGGCAAAAGACCGCCATTCAGAATTTAAAAAATTGCTCGAAATGGCTCTAGCTGTGTTTAGTGACCAGATCTGAATAGCCAGATACTTTCAACCTTCTTCTTTCCCATTTTCTTCCCCTCTCCGTTCTCTTCAGCCTCACAACATACCCAAATTGGGGATGATATAGTCCCCCTGGCCCCAGGCAGTTGGTACTCTAGTGCACTATTCACATTTAAAAAAATTATTATGTATCCGGTCAACTAAAATGTGTTTATATTGGATAAGAGAAAGATTGAATAAAATCATGCAGCTCCAAATATTTTATTTATTTTTAGTTTGTTTTATCTTTTACAGGTGTTGCTTGATTTTCTCTCAAGCTTTCACTTATAAATTAAATATTCATAGGTACTTAAATATCATCACACCAATATGGTATTTACAAAAAATATTCCTTTAACCTTGGAATGGGTTTGCTTTCGCCGGGTAATTTGTAAATGAATCTGGACAAAAGTCCGCTCGCTACAATAACTTTGGCTTTCCTATCAAATGTGTGCCTGGTCCCATTGGGAAATGTATGGAGGTAAGGGGATTCAACTTGTACAGCTTCTCTTGGTCTCGTCAGCAAAGGGCGACAACCTGCAAAACTGAAGTATATGGAGTGGGAATACTTGTTGATTAAGTTATTGGAAACATCAAATATGACTTCTAGAGGGAAATTATTTTCTTTTTTCACAGGGAAGTATTGCAGAGTCCGACATTTTGGTTTCTTTTTTAAAACTTTAGGGGGTGAGTATGGAGCTTCATCAAAGTCTTCCTTAATGATCACTGGAGGCTCCTCAATCTTTTCTAAAATATTAATTTCTGAATTAGTATTTTTAGTAAACATTTATATTTTAGCAAGTATTTTCATCGATAAAAAAAACTCCCGAGGTTGATTGCGGGTTCTGACACTTCTTTTCTCAGTAAATGCACAAATAAAATATTGCATTATAATAATTAGGTTAATAAATACCTGGACAAAGGCAGTGTATTCTATGAGGAATCAATGCATCACCAAGCATGTCGTACAGCATTTCATCAATGAATGCCATTTCAGGGGTAAATTTATTCAGGAATGGCCTGAGAAACACATATGCAGCATTCTGAAACCAATGTTTACACTAAGGACCAGAAAAAAGGGAGAAATCAAATCAGAAGTTATCAATAAATTATTAAAACCTCTTTACCAGCAAAGCTTCGTACATTCCTGGGCAGACGATTTTAACATTTTCTCCGCTGACAATAGCTTCAATCATTCCGAGGTGAGACAATAGTCCGTCCACCAGAGCTTGTCTCCCCAGGGCGGCAAGGCAACTTACAAGTTGGGCAGATAGCCTCTCCTCGACTCCTTGGGCCAAATAGTCCAGAACTATACTTCTTCCTAAAAATATATATCAATCAATTCACGCCTATACTACTTTCACTAAAAAAAACTCGGCAGCAATAAATAAAATAGACAGTTTTGTAGCAAAATTAATTAAAACATTATCATACCCTAGCTTTTGGCTCTAGGCCCAGGGGTTGGAGGTTAAAAACTCGGAAAAAGTGCCGAAAAATAGTGGATGTTCGTTTCAGAATGAAGGTATCTCCCTAGGGAGAGACCACCTTTCAGAATCAATCTTGAAAACTACTTACTTCAGCTAATACAGTTACAAAATCTGAACAGTTGGATACTACCTCTTCCCATTTCCTTTCTCCACACATTACCCAATTGGGTCCACTGGTTTCAAGCAGTCAAAGACTTGTTTGATGTCACATACAAAAGGATACTGGTACGCTAAATCTTACCTATGTGAGCCAATTGAGGCCACGTATTTGTTATGGCTGACATCATTCGACACATTTGTTCTGACAAGGTGCTCTCAGTCAAAACGTTTGACACTAATATGGGGAACAATCGCTGTAGCTGAAACAAAATAATCAAAATTAGAGAAAATATTGTACCACGAAAGATAATTTAATTCATCATCAATATCATGGCACTACATGCCAGGGTGTGGTTTGGCCTTCTCTACAAAAGCTCTCCACTGGCTGTAGTCTCTCGCCATTTGCCTCCAATCCTCAATCCTATCACCTCCTGCTACAATCCTCTTCCACGCAGTCTATTCACCCCTTCTTTGGTCTGCCTCTGGGTCTCTTCCACTGGGGTACCCACTTGGGCATAATATTTGGCATCCTACTATCCGGCATTCTTTCAACAATCCAGTCCATCACAGTCTTCGGAACCTACAGAATCTTAAAATGGTCTCATGCTCAATAAGATTTTCGAGTTCATGATTCATTTTTATTCTGTGTGATCCATTTTCAAAAGTAGGTCAAAGATTTTATGTCCAAAGACTGCTAATTTTGGGTTAGGTACCATGTCTCACAACCATGTGATTAACAAAGTAATAGGGGTTAGGGGGCGCAATCGGTACTTACTGCATAGGGGCCCTGTCTGTTATACCCATATCTGAATAATCTTTTATTACATATTTATAATGACAATCATGATTTTAGAAATTTAGTTTTAATTTGTATTCATATCTTATTAACTATGTTAGAAAAATGAGGAAACAAACCTGCATAATTTTAGCTAACAAACATAAAGAAGCACTTTTTTGAGTGACAATAAAAAAATCTCGAAGAAGAAACTTAATATAAGTAATTTTAATAAGATAACCTATAAGCATAATATTTTTTTCGAATTAATTTAATTTCTAAAGTTTCATATAATACAAGTTTTCATATCATTTCATGGGTTCAATATAATTTAATTAATATTAATATTAATTAAAGCAGTATTACCTGTAAAGTGACATCTGTATCAGCACAGCAAGGATTTATGAGCAGGGCTTCCAGCATGTTGAGTGCTTGGTGATGCAGAAGCTGGTGTGCAGTCGGAGCCAGTACGGGAATCGACTCCTCGCTCAGTACGAGGATTGAGAGGTTCATGAAATTAGGCACTACGGGACCAATATGGGTGTTGGTGCTCAGATCATTTAAGGCTACCCGCACCAAGTGTTTGTTATTACTCAATACAGCTAAAAAATAGAGAAAACATTAGGCTTAATCATAAAGGACATTGTAAAATTGTTACCTAAATAAAATGATTGAGAGATCTGGATTTATTCCGGTTAATTTATTATTAAAGGTGAAAATTACATGATTGATAAGAAACCAAAATAGCGTTCCATCCTCAGTTCAGTGTTAGTGTCTTATAATATTATTGATGGTTAAGAAACAGTAGATAGAAATGATTACTAAAACCTGATGTACTATATTTTGTTATTCAGTAACTTCATACAAGTTAGCAGAGGTTCTCCAAAGAACATGACTTAAGGTTATCCTTGTTATTATTTATTATTATTATCCAGGGTTGTAACCATAAGGTTAGAACTACCAGACTAGAAACATCCCTGTGTTATGGAGGTTGAACTTTGTATACAGTGCAATAAAATATATGTATACATATTAAAATAATCAATAAGTAATGGAAAAGGAAAGCTAGAGGACCTTTAGTAATATTATTTCTTTTCACGTACCCTTGGACATCTTAGTGTAATAATTCTGCAGGGTTGTACTTATAACATTATTTCCAGAAATGTTCTTATTATCCGTGATCCAGAGAGTCGATAGAGATGGCGGAGTGACAGTTATAAAAGACTGCTGTTGTGTTGCTACGGTCATAATATCCAGCACGGGATCCTGTAAAATGTATTCTTATTTAAAAACCCTTATAATTTTATCACTCTGCATAAAAAAAGTTTATTAATGAGAGTGATGGACATAATCAAAACAATTCGATAATTAAATGATACTTTCTGTGACTATTTACTGTGTATATGAAATAGAGCTGCTTTAAAATACAGTAAATTCAATACTGAGAGGAATAAAATATCAACAATTAATATTACATGTTATCTTACCAAAGTAGTACAGAGGTCAGAGTCTCCAACCGGAGTCCACTGGGGCAGCGAAGGACCAAGAACTGGCTCCGTGTCCATCAACTTTAGTACGGTGTTTACATCATCCACATCCAGCTTCTGGATTTTAGAGTTTCTAGCATGCAGCGCAATATTCTGAAACATTTCATAAAAATTTTATTCCTTTGTGATTTTTTCTCATTAGCCATTCAGTTATGTTTTTAGTTGAAGGAATACACAATAGATATTGCTATGGTTTGTAGTGGCAGTTTGTTTTATGCGTGAGTTGCTGTATACATACGGTGTCTTTGAGCAAAAGTTGTCATATATTTCGGTACCAAAAGTCGAACTTGCGTTTTTGATCTTGTGTCTTTATTATAGAAATATACACTGATGATGTTTATGCATGAATTATTTTTAGCATTACTTTGAGGTATAATTGCCTGACATTGAAAATTATTAAAGACTGGAAAAGCGGCCTCGCTGGATGCCTTAAAGGCTTCTAAATATGATTTGCAGGATTACTTTTTGTGTGTTTTATCAGAAGAATATTGTAAATCTAAAAAGCAGCATTTATGTCGCCTACATGTAGGATATGGATAAAATAATAAAGTTTGGAAAATAGTGAAAAATATTACAAAGGTCATGTTAAAAAATTAATTACGATGTAAAAGGTCTAAATTCTAGTTTTTTACACTAAATTCGCAGTACAATGTACAGCAGACAAAATTTCCTCCAAATACACATTATATGTGATAACGGTCGAGGGGTTGACAATAATTTTTCAGCACACTGAAAAATTATTTTTTTAAATCACTAATCTATTAGTATTGCGAGTAAATCCGTTTTTAGCCATACATGTTCGATCAGGCATCGGAAAGATAATGTTATACATATGGTAAAATAGATTTGATAATCAATAAAGGAAGGAAGGATTAAGCCACGTTACGAGAATATTCTTGTTTCTAACAGTATCAAAATGAAATTGCACAAAATTCTAAAACACAGAATTCGACTGTAGACTTATTGAGACGTGACTTACATGGATCAGCTGGCGAAGTTTAAAGCTGACGTCTTCAGCCAAGTTACTGCACACTTCAGGCGAAAGTGGCTCCGAGAGAACCTGCTCTCCCATACACTGCACTGACTCCGGACTAATCCCCGCAAACTTTCCATGAGATAAACTGTCCTGAAAACATAATAAAATAAGTTATTTAAAAATCTGTGCTGACTTTTAACCATCACTAAAGGCATTCATTCCATTATAACCTCGAACTTTTTCTTCTAAATGAGAGAAAGATGTATCACAAAGAGAGGATACAAAGGAGCTGTCAGAGACAGTATTTTAAGCATTACATGTGTTGTAAAGGAAATCATTAAATAATAACTTAGTCTCTCTTACTAGTTTAGTGTTTTACCCATTGGAGTATAGACCACAACAGTTAACACCATAAGATAACAGTAAGGGGAATATTAAAGATCACTATTCCAAAACTTCATGCCATTCATTCTTTTCCCACCATTTTCACATAATGCTTTTATAAGAATCTATTTTAATAACTGGGATATGGTACCTAAAACTTTTATCAAATTACAGGAGTATGAAAATCATTTAAATACTAAGGTAAGTTAGTAAAATACCTTTTCATTTAAAGGAGGAGTGTCACATTGACTGGAGGCCCCTGATTCACCGGACGGTACAGATCTCTTTTTATCTCTATCTCTACTGTGACTCGACTTTCTGGTATGCGATTTACTACTACTAGAGTTGACATTACTACTGGAGTTAGAAGAAGGAGGTTTAGTTTTCATTGTTATGGTTTTAATACAAAAATAACCAAATAAAACCCTTCGTTTTCTTTGCCATCTGTCAAAGTCAAAGCGAAAACACAAGCAGCGAGAACTGAAAACAAAGACAAGAGCCAAAGAAAAAATAACGCCATCATAAACCATAAGCAACGTTCTCAAACGAGGCACGTATATTATGTATTATGTGAACAAAATAAAAACCCTCAATAGTAATGACGGAATTAAATAATTCAATTTAAATAGTAGTGGCTTCATCAAATAAAAGATGATCGAGACTTTGCAATGTTTTATTACTATGTTTTTGATAATCCCTCGCACGTTCTTTGTTTATTGTTTTATTAAGTTTTTTCGTTGATTTTGTACACCGTTTTCATCGAGACGCTGTAATGTTTGAAACCAGTAGGCAAAACTAAAAAACTTAAATACATATATAATTTTTTAATAAATAATTATTTGAATGGCAGAATAGAGTGGAATATTTACTTATGGGTAACATTAGCAAAACTGTCAAACTGCTAAGAAAGAAGTGTCAAAAAAGTGTAAAATCTTATTTATTTCCAAACGATTCTCTCAAATTATACAACATGGTTATCGAGGGATCCCCAGACCCTCCGGACGTGCTACAAGAAGAGCTTACTCCTCCTCTATGCAGTGTTATAGATTTCCGACAGCAAGTTGTGGACAGTGATGACGATGTCCAAGAGAATAACTATGATGGTTACGCTCCGCTCCCATTAGGACCGACTGACGACAACGAATTAATCCCTTGGAATGGTTCCTTGGACTCAAGTGATGATGAAGAGGTAATTACAATGTACTTACTTCCTTTGCTATATACTTCATAATTGTGAAGAAGGTAGGCATGAGGCTGAAGAGAGTATGGACGGAAGAGATGGGGGGAGGAAGGTGGGGAAGTACCTGGCTCTTTAGATCTGGTCACCAAACGCGGCTAAAGCCATTTCAAGCCACATTTAGATTTTGAATGGCGATGTTTCACCAGAGCGATACTGAGAGTATCTACTTGTCTTGAATGTGCTACAAATATACTATGTATTATTTAATATCAATTAAATGTACCTTTTAAGTATTCGTTTCTAAAAATCTGTTTTTATTGACTCTTAGAGTTTTCAAAGGCAGTTTCTGACCTCAGAATAAATAGCAGGTCGTTCCAAAATAATGGACCCAGTGCCTGGAATGTTCTGTCTTCAAAACATTTAACATTCATACGAGAGGGTTCAACCAGTCTGTTTGACTTTTATTTTGAATACGTAGCTATAATTGTGGTAACTAATATTTAATATTTTACATTTTAGGCTGATGAGCCGCACCCAATGGACATAGCTGAAGAGAGCTCAGATGAAGTCACCAATGAATATGTACCTGCGATTGAGACTGTCGATAGAGAAATATCTAGAGAGCTTTGGACACGGACGCGAAATTTCGCTAACATAGAAATGGATTCAGACAAAGCTCAAGAGGTAACGTATTATTGGTAGATACTCTCAGTATCGCCATGGTGAAAGACCACCATTTAGAATCGAAGTGTTGCTTAATATGGTTTTATCCATTTTGTTGACCACATTTGAATAGCCAGGTACTTCCCAACCTTCCTCTTCCTTATCTCCCTCCCTTCCCCACTCTCTTCAGCCTCACAACATAACTCAATTGGGGATGCCATAGTCTTATTCCATAAATTTTCCATTCTGCTTATACTGACAAATGCTAAATGTAATAAGTTAATTATAAGTTTTATTTTTACTTTTATTGTATGTGTAAATATGTTTTTAATGTTAGCATTTATTTCACTGTTAGCCAATTTAGTTCGTCTGACATTTTTAAATGTCTGTAAATATTAATGTTTTTGATGTTAGCATCTATTTCACTGTAAGTTACAAGCTATAAGTCCTTATTGTAAGTCACTGGTTGAAATTATTAGGTGTAAGCCATAAGTAATAAATCTTAACTGTAATTTATTAGTTATAAGCTTAAGTAATAAATTATAGGTTAGATAAATTAATTTGTAGGGCGCCCTTGAGGTGATTTTCCCACAAAAACAGCGCTATAAAAGTTATCCATTTATTATTATTATTATTATTATTATTGTCTCTGGGCATTTTGGATCAGTTGGGACTCTTGTGTGTTCACATGAACTCACATAAAAATAATACATACATGTTCAAATTTTATATTGCTAAACCTTTTTCAACAATCTTTTCTAATGTATTATTTTCCGTATGTATATATCATGTTCTCTTTCTAATGAAATAACTTTTGTAGGTTATGTCCGCCATGGCCAACTTTAGTCTACCAACATCTTCATTCCCAGAGTGGGCGCACAGCATCTCAGAAGATGAATGGAAGCAGCAGCTCGCAGATAGGATTAATATTATTCAAGAAAACAGATAGTATTTTTGTATTATTTTTTTTTTATAATAAGTCATTGTAATTTCTAGTTTAAACAATGTCAGTTTATAAAACATTCGCCACCGAAATTTCTCTATGCTTTAATTTGCCTAAGCAAAATTTCAGTTGAGAAGCTTCTATATTACTATCTTTGTGACAATAGACCTTTCATATTTTAATATATTTATTTTTCTGTGTAATCCCTTGTTTAATTCAAGATTCAAATATTGTGAATGAAACTATTCCACTGAATATCCAATCAAGTATCAACTTATGTAATTATGTATCTTATATATTTAATTAATAAATAGTGTTAATATTATATTTCGCATAATAATACTTGCGTAATAATTTTGTGCATTCAAAATACTACTACTACTATCACACAATACTTTGAAGGATAACATCAATAGCCACGCAACGGTTCTGTGTGAGCTTTGTCAGATTTCAATACCAAAATCTATGTGAGTCCAAAGAAAGCATCGCAGAAAAACTCACAATAAT
Organism: Drusus annulatus; assembly: GCA_022651775.1. NCBI lineage: Eukaryota > Metazoa > Arthropoda > Insecta > Trichoptera > Limnephilidae > Drusus > Drusus annulatus. The sequence continues at coordinate 101,611 of JAGWCC010000500.1, read as the reverse complement.
TCTAATTGGCTAAAACGAAAGTACATTTGACGGTTATAATGCATCACTGCACATAAGGAAACTGTTTGCCACCTAAATTGACTGAAGCACAATGCAATACATAATTTGAAAGGTTTTCACTTGGTATGAACCACTAATTTATTAACTACTACATAACAATTAATAATATATTGCAATATTTGGAATTATTTTTATCTGAAGACCGGCAGATAAAAGTCACCAGGGAGACCACAGCATGGGTAGAGTGATATCTGGATAAGAACTAGAGACTCTGATCGAAAATAGAGAACATTGGAAGGACAGGATCCCTCCAAACCTTCTGGCCTCTACACAGTAATGGATAGATTAAAGGCAAAGAGGAAAAATATTTATGTAACGTTTTTTTTTAATAGATATCCAAAAGTAAGTGTAATTTTTGTATTATTTTTTAGTTGATAATATACTAACCAACTAAATAATCATAATGTCATTTCTCCATAGGGGTAGACAAAATGCATTGAATACCACACATATGTTACTTGCTTCATCCAGATTCAAACATTCTATTATTTTATTCCTACTCTTGACATGACCTCACTCAGGTATTTAATTCACTTGATCATGACATGCCATTCCGTGATGTCTCCTGACTTCTTCTTCCATCTACTTGCATGTCATATATTCTCTTCATATTATTAACACTCCATTCATTCATTCTAGATCTTCTCCATCAAAGCATCCTTTCTTAATCGAGTTCATTACACTTATTTATGGTTAGCAACACAAGCGCCACATCTCATTTCCACTGCATTCAGTCTACTTTCATCCTTCCTCTGCCGACATCACTGCCATATGTCAGAGTTGGTATCAGAACTATATTGTGGATTGCTAGCCTTGCTTCCTTTGACAGCTTTTTGATGTTATAAAACTGGCAATAAATAATTTTGTGGTTCATACAAAGTAGATACTGTGTTTCAAATGTAATGTAAACCATGAAATGATTGCTTTCTACGAAAAACCCCTGTTATTTAGAGTATTTTTTTATTATTATCCGTAGTTCGGTTCTGGTTTATGGACAATAGAACTGAAGAGAATGAACTTGGTGTCTTCATCACGAATAAAGAAGAAGAACGGTTCCGTCGCGGCGAACACCGGCCGCCTTCCATCACGGCTAATTAACACGGCTGTGGCAGCTGCTGCTTCTGTCCCGGATTCTAGAAAACCAAGATTGATTCATTTATTTTTTCACGGAAATGGATCCACATTTTATCATGATTTAATGGTAGAAGCTCTCCAGAAAGATGTCACCCTCTGTAAGCTCTATAGAAGAATGAACAATAATAATACTTGGCCAATTTATATAACGCCATTTTTGTGAAATATGTATCAGCTAAAGGGCGCTTAGTCTTTGAAGTATGATTTATACCAATTTAAAATAAAACTGACATCGCCAATTTACATAAGGCCTTTCTACTCCTAGGCCCCAGACAGGCCAATAAATTTGACTAGCTGTTAAAGAAAGAATATCCATAATTGAAAATGTTTAATCAATTTCATCCGAAGTAAGATAAAATTGACCTTACTTCGGGCACACACGCCCACAACCCGCTTCTATTGGTTTATCTCTTCAGCGGTCAGTTCAATACTCGCTTTGAACCATGTCGAGAATCTTGACAAAAACAGATTATGAGATTATAGGTAGTGAGGATTGCAAACATTTATCTGTTTACATATAAAAAATTCTTAGAACTGTTGGAAAGTCAGTTTTGGTTCATCAAATTTTACAATCAACATCGCAACAAGACTGTTAATACACATTAAATGAAATGAGAGAGTCCAACCCAAACCTTCCCAGCTCAAAGCCAAATGTGTAGAATATTATGTTACAATTTATATACGAGTATATCAGAAGTTTATTATATTCTATCGTATGTGTTTGCGGCATTTTATTTACCTGTTATATCTATGTCCACTTTATGTAGAAACTCATCCACATAAAGGCCTGGATTCCAACTATCAACTGCCATTTGCCTGCGTGGTCTCAACATCCTTATGCTTCGTTTCACAATCCTTCTTCCCACCTTATCTCCTATCTGCTTGTACATCACAGTAACATTTTTATTGTTTATGATCTCAACTGCGGTACAACTCAAGCCCGATGCTTGCTTATCTTCAAATAAATGTGCACAGCTCTGACTTTTAGGTGGCTCCTCTTCTCCAATTCTTGTGAAAATAAACAAATCGTCAGAATCACTTTTGACTTCTGCCTCTTTTGGCTTCGTATAAGCTCCAGTTAATCCTTGTACCGGAGACAAGAGTGCCAGATTAGCTTCAGTAGTTGAAAAAACTGACTGGATTCCCATCTCTTCCAGAACGTCTTTAAGATTGTACGACGAAGTTAATTTCATCTTTGGGAAAGTGACAATAGTTTTTTGAACCCTAGCACTTTTTATGAGATTATCCAAGGAATCTGCTGTCAAATCTTGAATTATCTGCGTTATATCTTTTCGTGTTGCGTCTAATGGTTTGATGGCATATAGAATAGTATTGTTTCCTCTATACGGTAACCCGACTAGCATGCACTCTGAAATAATAAATAATTCAATATAATATTACATTTAAAATCTGTAAGTTATATGGCAGCGCAATGATGAAACCATTCATTAATGCTGTGCTTCATTCCTCTAAAATCATGTAATAAAAATTCACAGCCTTACCTAGTTCTTTTGATTTGTGAAATGGAAAGGATCCTACAGTCCCCATCAAATCAACATCGACTGTCTGTTGTGGGTTGTGCTTATCCAGAATAAATGGAGCCCTACAAATTTAAATTTAATTCATGAAGTCAGTGGATTTACTGGAGGCGCTTAGTTAATAATTGCTTGAAATGAAAGTAACATAATTAAACTGTTTGAAATTTTTAATTAGAGTGCACTAACTTGTTTGTAATAAATTCTTTCTTGTTAAAGTAAGTGTATATGTATAAGAAAACATTATTCATTATGTTCATTCAACAAAAGGTTAGCTTACCGCCTAGTTAGACCATCCATAAAGAATGTATCCCACAGTCCTTTAAAGTACAAAGTAGTTGTCATAATGAATCTTGTAGATGCTGGAGGAGGAGATTGAAGAATCTGTTGAATTTTTCTGTTTGTCAAATCTGAAACCCATCTGTAAAAAAAAAAAATATTTAAGTAAATAGTACATTGAAAAAAAAAGGATTTACTGCCTGGTCTCATTATTATATTATATGTATTTAACTCTTTTCTGAAAAGAAGGACCTCAGTTCACTCAAGTGTGGACAAGACCTAAATCAACCTTACTTTATAAAAGACAGCCCAGACACTGATATCCAAGATGGCTGCCGATCTTGTTAAAACATAATTCCTGGAGGTAGAAGGCTCTCTCTGTATCCAGGCAGTCATGCGTTGTCATTGATCAGTAAATAGGAAAGTTTTGCGAAACCCAGCTCAATATTATACAAAGCTATGGTGCATATTCAAAAAAATTTTTTATTCATTATTTGTCAGATTTCCAAAGAACTGAGGTTTTTACTCAAAAACAATGTAATATACATACTTATTGACTAATGCCTGAGCCTCTGGGGCATTATTCCTGAAGTCGGTGTGGAATAAAGAGCTCTTGTATACAGATTTAGCAAAATCCTCATACTGCTGCCTGATTAGCGTATCTTGCTGTAGGAACAGTGCACTTCCGTAGGTTACATTTGTTGATCCATCATTATAAGAGCTAGCATATTCTCCTCTCTTTGTTATTTTGTCGATAAGGGACCCAAATTCCTTGTGGACACTTTGACTCTCAGAAATACCTGGAATTCAAATAAATTGCCATCACAGCTGCAATTTTTTATTTTGAAAAGCATATGTTAAGGGTGCTTTGTTTTAAATTTACCCTAGAACAAGGATGAAGAATCTTATGTCACTTTATGTTAGTAAAATTAAAACTGTCACAGGAATTCAATTTTTTTCAACTAAATTTAAATGCTTTGCTGCAGATCGCTTTGCCAAAATATACTTATATACTGCTTCATAGATTCCACTGTTAGATATTTGATTCCTACTTACCACTAAAGAAGCCCAAAGCATATGAAATTTCATTGTAAGTTTTTCCTACACTTCCCAATAGCAGTAACGTCAGAGCACCTGAAATTGCAATCTGTTTTATTATCATTATCTAATTCTTGTGTATGAAAAATCATTACCATTTATATATTTTTTTACTGTTTAGTGTGTTTTTTCATTCTGTAAAGTCAAAAGATAAAAACATGTATTTATTTATTTTACATGATTTTACTTTTTTCTGCATTTCTGTATTCTCAGCATAAAAATCTATTTACTTGGATTTTTCTAAGCCAGTTTACTAATAATTTATTAAATTATTTTTTTTATATAAAATTATAAAAAAATAATTTTGAGGTTTGCAAATCAAATGCAAAAACTGTAAATCTTTTCTGTGGTCTGAATATTTTCCTTACCAACTATGCTCAAAGGCGATAAAACAATATTATTTTTCTGCCCTCCAAAACCCTTCTCCCTCATTAAAGCTTTATTCAGATTCAGGGCAAAAGTGTTCAAGCCATGTTGAATCTTTTCATTGGCGGCATCACCTCCATTATGTCTGTTTGGATTTACAGCATTGGCGGAAACAAAGTCTCCTGCCGGGTAATTTTCGTCAATATTGTCCACCAAACTGGCTCTGAAAAGAAATTAGTACTATTAATATTTTTGTTCAATACTTAGAAAACCATCAAAGTTTTAAAACAAGATTATATTAAAATATATATTTTAACTCACTGTAAATTCTCAGGATAATCTTTATTTTCTGGAAAAAACATCTGACTATTGATGCAACTTATTGAAAAAGTCATCAATAAACATAGTTGCGGAAGAGCCCTTCTTCCTCGTATGGTGCCCATTTTGCTTTGAAATCTGTAAAATACGTTTTTAAAAATTACGTTTTTTCTCTTCTCTCCCTTTTTATTATTTTTAACTCCCATGCAGTAAACCCTGCGGGGGAAATAATTTCCCTCGGGATCCATATCATTCTCCTCTCATTACCTCTTTTCCAGTGGCACTCATTCACCTTACAATATATCTGATCACTGAGGTATTATTTTTTTTATTTCGATTAATTGCTAGTAACAATTCCAATTACCGATTACAATAAAAGACGGCTAGAAATCATCGAATATAAACAATCGAACTCCCTCAATCACAAACAAAATTCTAAAACTTTAAAATCTTTCGTCTGTAATTAATTCTATGAACAATAATCAACTATATTTCTAATACTTCGATTGCTAAAAATACTACGAAATTAACACGATATATGCACAAAGAATTTTGGCAGTTTTATCGCAAATTTATTTTTAAGGTTTTAATATTTCGATTCGTATAAAGATCGATTATTTAGAAATAGATATTGCGTTAATGCTCATCACTGCTCGCAGAGCAATCTGTTAACATAAAAAAGAGGTAATCAGGTAATGTAAATTGTGAATAAAATTATTAAGACAGACCTTTCTACCGTTGAATGTGTTTTTTTAGCTCTTAGTCTCAGCACTCAAAAATGGCGCTAAACGTCACTTTGTAAGATTCTAATATAAGAAATACTACAAATGATTTATCTGTAAATTCTAGTGGTAGTTACGAAAATGTCTAAGGTTTCCCCAGGAATAAAATTTTTAAACTAATCTTTTCATTTCTATGAAATACATACTAAAATGTTTGTAGTCAGTGCAGTTTGAAAACCAGCGAAGGCATTTTCGAACGTTTTACTACAAATTAATTCTAGTACGGATTTTATTATATAATGTTAAATTCCAGTTTAAGAATTTTATTCACTGGAAACCTCAAACATTTTATTAAATATCCGTATAGAATTAGCAGAAAATCATTTGTAGTGTTGCTTGTGTTAGTATTCTAAAAAGTGTGTAGTTCTTTGTGTTTATCCAATTTAAGTAGCTACCCAACAATTTACATATTTCTAGTCTTATTGTCCAAAGTACCTATTTTTTTCTAATACTCATATTAATATTCACACTCGCGAGTAGGTTACTACTTATTTATGTTAGTAAAAATCTCACTTTCGAGGCCAAAATAAATGTTATTACTCGACACTCCATTTGTCAAATGTTAACATCTTCTGTCAGCATTCGTACCTATAGCACTACGCTTTGTTTAAATATCTACCTAATATTATATCTCCATTGCTGTTGTAGTTCTAATTCAAAATAAGATTTTAGAGATCTGTATCGAATTTCAGAAACGTGTCAGTCGTTCAACAAAAGACTGAACCTGAAAAACATGGCGGGGTTTTTCGGTGTTTTTCAATGAGTAGTAAACACTAAACAGTCATCTGTATTAGTTACGGATTTAGTTTTTTACCGATGAATCGGTAGAAAAATAAACCATAAATAACAGTTCGACATTAGAAACTTCAAAAACAATACACCTTTTATATAATTTGATATTTCAAATTTATCAATTGAGAATATTTTTTCAAGTAAACACAAAAAGAAATGCAAATTGAAATAAATTTTAGAATTCATTAGTATTACCTAGGTATGATTGTATCAAAATTTCCTCTTTTCGGTTTACAGCGACAACGTTGCATTCATTATTTACAGCTCCCAATTTTTTTCAAGTCTACGTGTTTAATTTTTCATGAATAAACCAAAGTCAAAACGTTTTCGCAATTTATTCACATAAATAATAATTATTAAATCAATTTATTGGTAGGTAAGTACCCAGTAGTTTTCAAACTATGAGGGTAAAAACAATGCTGTAAACTGTTTTTCTACGAATATACCCGTTGTATAAAAAGCTAGGTTACGGTTTTAATTTTGTTTTTATTTAAAGTTTAACATTTTTGAATCGCTACCCGCTGGCCGTGTTTGCGGGTAAAGGCGAAATCAGACGGTTCATTTTTCTTTCATTTTGCCTCTTAGACTCAAAGTGAAACGTCTAAACACAAAATGAAACAAAAGTGCCGAATGAAATCGTTAGTGCACCGATCAAACAATGTTGGATTTTGGCATTCGGCACTATTCACTCGCACTCGGAGTGAAAGAAAAATGAAACGTCTGAACATGGAATGAACTTTCATTCGGGTCCGGTCATTCAGTTTCGCTTCCTGTAGCGGAAGGACGTCGCATCGCACGCAACTAAATGGTTTTCAAGTGGAACGATCAAAACACGCTGCTCTTTTTAGAGAATTTCAACAATTACCAATGTCTCTGGAATCATAAACTAGATGTTTATAAAGACAGATAGCTAGTGCAAATTATCTTTATTTTATTTTTTATTATATTTATTTTACTTCTCAGGGAGGGTGGTGCAATCCCATAAGTTACATGTAATACGTGGAAAAAATACACAGATAATAAATAAAAACATGATAACATTGTGATAAATAATAACAATAGAGAAATAAAATTAAAATTAAGCTCCTGCCTATTCTTATTCGGTAGAATCAATGAATTAGAATAAAAAATTCTACAAAATCGCTAATTCAGGATTTCTCCTTAAAATCCATGGTCGCATCCAGTGGCGGCTCGTGACTTTTTAGAGTGCTAGAGTGGTAAGATTGAAAAAAAACGTCATCATTGATGTTGTTGTAGCCGAAAATATTTATTATTTTTTTTCGAAATTTCAACTTTTTGTATGAAGATTTTTCAGAAATCCGTGCAGTGCACCACCAAAACTGAAAAATCCTGAAAATCTTCATACAAAAAATAAAAAGTTGAAAAAAAATAAAAATCATTTTCGGCTACAACAACACTAACAATGTCGTATTTTTCAATCTTAGCACTCTAGCACACTAAAAACTCACGAGCCGCCACTGGTCGCATCCACCACCGTCGACGTTTATTTTGCTTCTTTTTTATCAATTCTTCAATCAAATTATCACAAATCAAACGAATTCCGAGCCGCACGACTTCGTTGGACGACATCGTCGAGGAAAAGAACGAGTTCACGTTCATTTTTGTTTGTGTTCATTCCGTCTGTGCCGTGTGAACACGGAATGAAATAAAAATGAAAGTTCTCTCCAGTGAACGTTTTCCCGGGTGAGCCGTCTGATTTCGCCGCGACCAGCCGCCGCGGCCGATTCGTTGAATAGAAGAGATAGCAGTTGCCGCGTACTTTGTTTCCCGTAAACGCAAGAAAATATACTGGGTGCATCCTATGCTAGAATCGCTTTTGTCGAAGGAAGGGTTCTGTAACTTTTTCGGCGTAAGCTACAGCAGTCGTCGAATTAAATTGTTTTTTTTTTTTTATCAACACGTACAGTTCAGGTAGAACGTTGCTTGAAACCGCTGTAACTATTTTTTGTTGTGAGATCTGAATAGCCAGGTATTTCTCTGCCTTCCTCTTTCATTTCTCGATCTAATTCATTTTCATTCCGTCTCACAATAATCTTTGTTTGAAGATCAGACTTTAAAATAAATACAAATATTGTAAAAAATGGGCAATAAATAATTTTAATAGCAATAATTGATTCATCATCGTAACATAGTATGCCCTTATACATATTTTTAATGCTAACAATGCCAGCATATTTTTTTTGTTAAACCATAAAATTTCAATTTTACGGCATTTACGTAGCTAGTAGGTATCAAATTGACGGAACAAAGTATGTGCCTAAAATAATACAACTATAGATATTATTTGAATATTGTTACCAGTAGGTACTTCGGTTGTCACATTGCTATGTTTAAAAAATACATACGTATTTATTATTATTATGCAGGTAATTCATACGACACTTGAAAGAGTGGATGATAAAAATGAAACGATGAGATTGACCTTTGTAATATAACAGTTGTTAAAAGAGCATCAACAGGGGGGGATTGCAACCCCGTGGTAGAGAAATATTTTTATTGGTTGTGGACAACGAGGTTGTTGGTTCAATATCTGGCGTAGGAATTGAAAAAAAAAAAAAAAAATGCCCTGGCAAAATACCACCTTTCGAACTCAAAACGTTGCTAGAAATATCTTTGGTCGTGTTTAATGATTATATCTGAATAGCAAAGTACTTCCCAACCTTCCTCTTCACCATCTCCTTCTCTTCCACTCCCTCCAGCCACACAAAATACTAAAATTAGTGATGCCATAGTCCCACAGGGTCCAGTCAATGGGAACTCTTATCCGTTCGACGGAGAAATCCCTGCTTAGCCCGCCGGGCCTGTCCGCCAAAGATGAAGTAACGGAATAAAACTATGTTAAGGACAACGAGATGTTTTTATACTTATAGCCATTATTATACATTTCAAATTGCATTAGTGATGAGTGATGATGAATCTTTGGTAAACAACGGCGGCTTGCGGTTGAGAATATTTATTTTATTAAAATAATCCTATCTCTGAATCGTACCTCCCACGCACAAATAATGAAGGTAGGTATAAATAAACATTTTTGCATTCAGACAACTTCGTTTTCTTTTGTTCAATAAATCATACGCAAGTTGTGAACTGGAAATTTTAATGTTTACATAAATAGGTATTACCCGTTCATTGAGAAAGAGGGATAACCAAATATAGTAGTTACTACAGTGATACTTCGATTAAATAAGTTCCGCGCAATACTTAGGTAGGTACTTATTGCATTATTGCGTTTTCAGACGTAGAAACAATAATATAAGTAAAAAGGCTACGCACGAATACCGTTAAACACATATTACATTCATAAATATTTTTAACAAGATATTCCTACACACAGTAATAATATATTGATTTGTTCTATTTATTTATTTGTTTTATTTTTATATTTACTGTATTCTTATTTTTTATAATTAAATCGATATTTCAAATCTTCGTAGCTCATTATTTGTGTAACTTTTCGGGCTGAAAATATTTATGTTCTCTTACAAATTCCAGACATCAATGTTTGTGTACTTCACGATGTTAGTGCTCACCGCTCGTTAGTCTTTACTGCTTAAAACAAATATGTAAGAATAATTTTCCGTTAAATAAATTCGCTCAAACAATCTTCTGGGCAATAGTTGTTCAAGATAGTATTTGCACACCTCGATAGCTTCGAATAGTATCCATTCTGTCTTGGTTACTACTCTCAAATCGAAATAACAAAATTCTCATCTAAATCTCATCTTGTTCCCCTTGTCCTATTCTGTCCATTGCAGGGCCAGTCTCTCCTTGCACAGCCTTTGCTTCCCTCAACTTTGCCTCGTCCACAAGACGTCTTCCCTCTGAAAGTGCCGCCAGTATTTTATGCGGAAGTCAGTTTTCTGGGATTTTTAATACATGTCTAAGCCACATCATTTTCGACTTTTCTATGAAGAGTAGTAATGCACGACGGAAAAATATATTTTAAAAAATCTTATTATATGAAGATTACAAACAACATTTTTTTATTGCTTTATACCGAGACATCCGCCTCAGAAGTTAATCAAACGAGGTATTACTGTACTAGGTACCTAACAGGTTATTGTGATGACCGGTCTTGGGTTTCCCGTCACTTCTGTTATGAAATAAGTAAGTACCAAAAAATTGACTTGCGACAATATCGATGGCAGAACACACAGTAGAAGACGGTAAGTACTTGCAAACCACTCAGAGCTGAAAATCTATAGTAGATATTAAAATTATCGAGTCGTTATATATTTAGGTTATTAGGTATGCACCAGCCGAGGGAATATAAATTTAATATGTGTGTGACCCGCCTTAAAAAATCTATTTACTTTTATTTGACATTTAGTTGAATGATCCCATGTCATTGAGTCAACATCGCATTTTTTTGAAACGGATCTCGGAGTTGTATTGCTATTGTGCATACCTATTAATTGTTGAGGTAGTATTATATGATATGACATAACTTAAATCATTGTAGTTATCTTATTATACATAATTTAATTAGTATTATCTTAGTTGTTAAATATTAGTTCATTTAATTCACCAATTTCAAATGTAGAATAATGTCTGCTGAAATACATTATAGGTAGGTACATTAGCAGGTGGGGATTTAAAAATATCAAATTTAAATGTGATAATTTCAATTCACATCAGTTCTAAATTTGAAAAATTCACACGCGTATGTGCGTACGTACGTACTTCCAAAATAAATTATCTATGGTCAATACATAAGTAATAGGCATGTTTGGTTGTAAAGGTAAGCTCATCTCATTTCCGGGTGGAAAATTATTCCAATAAACCAAGATGTATTGGGGATAAAAATACATTGCGTTTTTTTAGTGCGGTGGGGAATGAAGAAGTGGGAAAAAGATGACATCTTCCTTAACATTCGCAACGTACCTACTTAAGGCATTTTTTAAAGTTTGAATTAGTCAATGGGTCGGAATTGCAAGGATTCTCTCATAACTTGAAAGAGAGAAAAGAGTCCATGATTGAAAATATAACTTAAATAAATCAATATAATAGTATAAAACAAAACCTGGTGAACTAATAACAAACTTTCAGAACATAATAATTACGTAATACAAAAAACACGTAGAGTGATGTATGTTATATGAGAAAAATCATGAAATACTTACATACTCATATTTACAGCGTCAATGCATACATTATTGGCTTTGTTCTGAATAATTTTATCTTGTATGTACCTATCATGAGTGTACAACCTCATTATCTTATTCAAATTAGAATTCATGCAAGTTTTTTTAAATACTTGGCCATTTTCAAGCCCGCATAAAAATAGGCTTTGTATGTAGGTCTGTAACATTAGGCATACCAAATTATGTATGATGGAGGCATTGTTGTGCTTATATTTTGATCTCGTACAAGTTTCTACACAAAATGCGATTTCCTGTTTTCAGTGATAAAGTAATATGTTTGTTCCAAATCTACATAGAGAATAATCATCCTAATTTACCTATTAATTATAATTTTTGATGGACGTTTTTCGGACACGTTATTTATTTTTCTTAATAATGGTGGAAAAACCGTGTGTATGATACAAACATACAAATATTTAAGTGCTAAAATGTTTGTATTTAAAAAATGTATCTAGTTAAGCGTTTGATTTCAGAAAAGATTTTTCATTTTTTAATAAAATTACCTTTCAAAGCTATACGCTTCTATTGATTTCTGAAAAAAAATTGTCAATCTTCAAAAAATTATATATTTTTATTCTCTGCGTATTTTTCTGTTTTCAAATTCTTTCATTAATTTAATGCTTAATACGTTTTTGTTTGACCTCGAGATACAAGAAAAATCCCCTCTGCTGGAGTTATTTTTTATATCAAATATGTATTTTATTTATCATTTACATATATACTTTGCGTGTATTCAAATATAAATAGTAAAAAGAGGAAATCCCGACGCTGGTGTGTTGGTTTTCCGCTTTCTTCGCAGGAAATTCAAAGCGACACATATTACAATAGATGGGAGTGAAATTACAATTCAGAGGAGACTTCAAAATAGATCAAGTTCATTCGCATTCGTTTGTGTTCTATCAAATTGTGATAAATACAATAACTCTTTATTTACAGATAAAGTCAAAATGTAAAAAAAACATAAGATTTTAGTAACTAATTAGCTTATATTGTTTCTGAAAAACGACTAGAAAATTTTAAAATCGTTTTGCGGTAAGAATGTGAAGGGTAAGTGTCAGCTCTTGTTAATTTAAAATATGAATTACTGACATTCTGAGTGCATCCTCGAAAAACATTTCATATTTTTGCTACAGATTCATCATAACTTATTCAAAAGTAAATCCCGGGCAAACCCCCTATTTTTAGTGCTATATCGGCGATATCTTAGGATGAACTAAACCCATGTACCTCTTTATGTAAATATATATGTAAGTAATAAAATAATAATAATGTAATTTATGCATTATATAATTTTATGTAAAATGGTCGACCGCCATAATACAGGCATGATGTGCCTTGTTTAGTGGGTCGTAATAAATAATGTTTTAAAATTTAGATAGGTACATGCACAAACTTGTGTTGAACCATTAAATTTAACTTCTTTTAAGTCTTAAAATATGAATAAACGTAAATAGTTGTTGTATTGTAGCTTTCCATTATAAAACTATATGAAATAACAACTTTGTTTTAAAATACTCAATTTATTTCCACCAAATTAAGTTGAAATTGTGGAAATTGTTTAATTTATTGTAAAATATATCTTTAAACGAGCTGTACCATTGTTTTAATACAATGTGGAAATAAAACCTTGCGCGAAGTTGCCATTGAGAGTACAATGTCACCATGAAAGAGGTATTGAACTACCTAATGTAAGCACTGATAGAATATTAAATAATTACTTACATTATTCACTATCGTGAACTAAACAATTAGTCAGATTAACTTTTGCTATTGTATGTAGGTACAAAGTTTATCCATATGATCTATATTAAATTATTTAATTACTATTAAGCATAAATAATTTCCTCGGTGAGTACGTACGTCCGTACGAGTGTGAACTTTTCAAATTGGTAACTGATGTTAAATGAAATTATCAATTTTTGAAATAATATTGTCAAATCCCTACCTAACTAATAAAGAACCTATCTAAAACTTATTTCAGCAGATATATTTTTGTAAGTTAAGTTACATCCCGTGATTTTTCACGAGTAACAACTGTATAGAATTTTATAGCAAATTAGTAGATAGGTACTTTATTCTTATTAATCATTTAGTTTTATAAGAAAGGACGCCTTTTTAATACACACCTAAGCAAAATAATTGTTAATTTGAATCATCGATATGAATAGTTTTTTGTTGTTGTAATAAGTCAACGCTAGCCAATATACTCGTTTGTCAATGAAATATCAATATAATTTGAAATTCTACCTAAAATCTTAATCTACATAATATATCCAGGTTTCGATTATATTTAATAATAAATACAGGACATTTTTTTTTTTAATTGTACAACGTAGTTGGGTAGAAATGTACTAATCATTTTACCGATGGTTCGATTGATTGCTCATAGAATCAAAAATACAGTTATTTCTAGCTACGAATACATAATGACAATCTACGTTTAAACTACAGCTGCCTAACGATTGAATTTCCAATTGAAGACCGGAAATGGACTATTTTAAATGTGTACACAAGTACTTATCGTAAAATAACGAACCAAAATAGTGTCAAGGAAGTTCATTTTCCCAATTGTTTGAGAATCCAATAAAAAATACACATTTAGAAAAAAAAAATAACGTTTGGTAAAAGGTGTTTTTGAGCTTTGTGTTATTTTTTTATTATTTATTGCATAATATGTATTACAACTCTTACTTTTGTTTTGTGTATTGTTATTTTGTATTTTTGGTTGTATTATTTTTTTTTAATTATGGAATGTATTGCATTGCACTATACCTGTATACATTCTGGAATAAAATTATTATTATTATTTACCGCATATTAACGCTTTTGAACAATCTTACTTTTAAAAACCTTATTGAAAAAGAAAAGGAAAGGAAAGAAATTTTACTGAAATATTTTGATTGAAAAACATTATAATTTATTGGTGTCTAACCGGTATGAAGATTCCCGGAATAGGGTTAAACCACCCCAGTTCCAGTGCCAGATAAATAAATGGATCAAAGTTACTAAGTTATTTTTAACACACCTAATATAACATGTTAGTGTATGGTATTATTACTTTGCTTAACTCACCTTTCTAGCGCATGTAAACAACTAATTCAAGTAAACAGTCTTCCACTTATACACGTGTAGATTCAGTAAATTCAAGTAAATACTGGCCACAATCAATCACAAAGGAACACGATGACTCCAGAGCTACCTGTCGATTATCAAAGTCAACAGTCGGTAAAGTCAACAACAACACGTCCACTCGCGGTGAAACACCGGACAGGATTGATTCGAAACATGCGCTCGCCATTGATTATATTGCGGAAACAAATTTACTCAAGCCGAAGATCCTTATTTTTTGTGCACTGATATAATCAGTGCCAGATCTGGGTTCCCCGCCAGAAACTATTATTTTCAAATACCATAGTGGAATGTTCAAACAAAGCCATGTACTTAGGGCCGCAGTTACCAAACTGAAGGATATTTTGTTAGTTTTGCTCTAACGTAGGTGTCACCAACGCGGTCGAGCGTGATTTTCGCTCATCGTATTTCGTGTCACATTTGCATGGATTAACCTCGGTTGAAGTCGGAAGTCTAAAAAAAAAGTTTAGCAAGTTTGTTAGTTAGCTGGATAATGATTGTACGAAACATTTGGATAGGGGATTTTATTTATTTTGTCTATGGTGAAATGGGCGGATCAAGTTTGTTTGTTATAATCTTAGATGAATTAAATAATGTAGATACGTTACTGAAACAATGCGCCTGGTTGCACTAAACCAAGTCAACGAAACATACATTCGAAACACGCTTCATATAGCTATCTCTTCCGCACACACATGAATGGCTATCCTTTTCATACGAGGGTGAAACATTTATTGGTGCAACATTAGTGGTGCTACATTTTTCGTGAGATTTGTATGAATATGACGTGTCTTGTATTTAATGTCTATGGTTATAATATTGAATTTGAGGGATGCAGACGGCGCGGCGTCAGAATAATGAATCAAAATACTTCGATACGGTCATAAAAATTATTAATGTGTATGTAATACAACGCTACCATTTTTTAAACCGCTTAGACGTATTTTAGGAAAAACGAAGTATCTTTTCCTAATACCCACCTAGGTAGTTAAGTACTTTTATGCTCGTGGTAATATACTACTTAATTGTCAATTAAAAAAGACTCCATCGCATGAGCATGAAGGGCAACAGGTTTTTGTGATCTCCCTACCGCCGCAAAGATTGTGAACATGAAACTTTCAGGTTAGAGATGGTTGCCTGTGTCATCCAACCTTACCACGATACAAATATAAGAAGTCGATAGATACCGAATTTAAAAATAGGGCATGCATGTTATATTATTGAGAACGCCTCGCAGAAATTTCGATAAAAAAAATCTAATTTCTTACGATCCAAGTAAATGTAATACCATAATAGTTGACCTTGTTAAATCAGTCTAGCAATGTAGGTGACACTGTACTTTGCAATGAACGATGATATAATTGTGACTCAATTGATAAAACAATAGAAACGTTAGTGAATAGGTATTTATCAAGGTAGGTACCATTCTAATAGTTACTTAATGTATTGACTCGGATTAATCTGCCTAATTGCACAAACAAATAATGGGTTTTGTAGACAACAGGCGTTGGTGTTTTTTATTAGTTAGGTAGGTACATCATATTCAACATAAATAAACACTGTAATTTCGAAGGTTTTTAGGCCTTTCTTAGTTTTTAATTTAAAAATACATATTTTTACAGATGATAAAGTTAAAGAACTGACATATTATATGCACGAATAATCATCAAAAAATATTATGTATACTTATTTATAATTATGTTATTAAATTTTTGATTGAAAGTTGTTTTATAAAAAGAGACCACAAATTAAACACAAAAACTATAAATACTAATCAATGATAGTTTGACATAAAAAATATATTTGTTCATTATTTAAAATCAGTGATCAGATTTAACCGGAGAATATTAGAATTCTGCTCCGGTTCATAAAATCCATAGTCCGTACTTCTCTACTAATTATTAAATCACACTTTTTCAGTTCAATATATTGTATTTATAAATTTCAATAAATTGTTGGCATTCGGACGCTGGACAAAATAATGTAATGACTTTGACTGTATTAATACAAAAATCTGCTTCAGATTTGTGTTGACTATTTTTTCGTAGATTGAAAGTTACAACTGAACCACCAGAGGAATCAGAAAATTAATAAATTAGTAAATTCAATCATCTCGAAAGAAGTGTACAAAATTTTAGCATTGCATTTCAATAAACATTCATTTTTGTACCTAGGTGCCTACTAAGCAGTGGCGGCTCGTGAGTTTTTAGTGTGCTAGAGTGCTTAGATTGAAAAATACGATAATGTTAGTGTTTTTGTAGCCGAAAATGAATTATTTTTTTTTGTTGTAAGATTTTCAAGAGTTTTCAGTTTTGATGGGTGGTACACTGCACGGATTTCAGAAAAAAATCATACAAAAAATTGATATTTAGAAAAAAAATACGTTTTCGGCCACAACAACATCAATAATTACGTTTTTTTTCAATCTTGCCATTCTAGTACACTAAAAAGTAACGAACCGCCACTCCTACTATGAGCTTAAAGTGTAATAAAAAGTATTTTTACAAAAGATATTACTTTGACTAATCCACTCAGTGATTAATGCTTCTGGCTCAAGTAATTTACATACAAATACGAGTAGGTGTAATTACGGCAAATTTACTTGAATAAGCGTGTTTTTGTGTCAGAGAAGGTTATATTCAAGAAACATTGCGCATAAAGAAAATGAAAAAAGTCTGCGAAATCTTGGAATGAGAACATTCGTCAAACTCAATACAGTGATACAGCAAACACTGGCAGACGGGTTGAGCTTATGAGCAATATAGGCTTTACAAATTAATTTTGAAGGCTTTCAATGTAACTCATTCTTATTTATATTTCAAATTAATTACTGTTAAGTGTAATGGCGTTTGATATTTGAGGTTTAAAAGAGCCTCGGAAAACCCAACGGCATTTAGGATGAATAATATCTGTAATGTTTCACCCTCCGGCGATACAGTGAATGTGTTATAGTTCAATACCTCTATGCATAACAAATTTCTCGTTGCTTAAAACTCGTGGTAACTAGTAACACATGATAGATAATATATATAGTTGTATTTTTTCCAAACAATTTTAGGGTGTCTTACTTAAGGAAATTAATTACCCCTATGAAAAGATTTTACGTTCAGAAATTAATCTAACTGTAAAAAAATTATGTATGTTTTACGTAGAATCAGTTTACATAGGAAGAGGGAGAAATATTCCCTAGAACTATTCAAAATTTCCTCAATAAGTACTATTTATTAAAAAAAAATTATGTTATTTTTTCTAAGGGAGTATGTCTTCGTAGATATCTTGGGCTAAAAATGTGTAACTATGCCTCTGAGTTCACTATTAGATCGTAAAACTTATTGCACGCCACTGCATATACAAACCGAATGCTGTTTCATGTAGAGAAAATTTCCACCCTAAGGGCGCAACAGGAAGAATTCCTTGAGAAACTGCCTGAGTTCACGATTTTAGACGTACCTAAACTGTTCTAAATTCTGGCATGTAGTTTATAAAAAAAAAAAACAATATCATTACGATAGCTTTAAAGCTATTTTTGGGTTCATCAAACATGACAATACAACACCGCATATAGTAAATGAAAAATCGATGGTAAAATAAATGAATATGTATGTACTGCACGGCAATCGAACCCACAACCTCCCGATTCTAATGTAGAATAGTAACATTAGACCACTACACTATGGAGGTCGTATGATATTTTTTCGTTGGTACCAACGCAATCCCCTCTTTTTCGCCAATCAGAGTGTAATATTTTTATTCTAAATATAATATATATTAATGTGATCTACATATATATATGGGGTTCAATTGCCGTCCATGAATGGTATGTTTTTTTTCATTTTACATTATATATATATATATATATATATATATATATATATATATATATATATATATATATATATAAACCCCCTGTGATTAGGTACTATCAGCGCCTTGGCGATTCGCCGCCTGGAGCGGACTGCTCTAATTGCGTCTTCACAAGACTGGCCCTGCCTCTGAGTAAAATATTAATCAGCGCTACTCGTCGAGGAGCGTTTACTATCGGTTTCACCACCGCCGTTTAACGCTACCCGTTAAATAAATGCCTGTTTTGGCGCTATGTTGATCATATATGATAAAAGTTACTTAACAGTTTTCTCAAGGTGGTGAAATACCCCTCAATAATATAAGTTTTTTAATAATAATGCACACGGTTTCATTTAAGATCCAGAAACTCGTAAAATCGTACACAAATCATTAACTGTAATGTTAATAATCACTATTAATGAATTCGAAATGCGAACTATTAATTATGATAAAATCATTACTTTGTTATTACCTAAGTACATAATAATTATTTCCAATAAAATGGGCGTTTATTCAACCTTGAAAAACATGATAATTCATTATCAATATTATGAAAATATACAATACATAATAGGTAGGTAGATACTTAGAAGTATTACATAGGTATTCTGCCCTAAATATATGGCAGAACATCAATATCTGTGGGACGAAATTTTAATAAATAATGTGAATTATTTTTGCATGTAACCAAAGAATATTCTTATTTAGCTATTAAAGACGAAATTTTTTTTTTTAATCGAGATCCTTTTCGTTGATCTCAATCAGAACAGCGAAACGATATTATTGGATATTTTAAAGAAGCTCAAAGACGACATGTTGGATCAATACAAGAAAATGGTATTTAACGAACGCGCTTCAACACGAGCCATTAACATTTTTTTGAAGAAAAATATATACACGTGTCCGGAAAATCGTGGCACAAGCGGAAAACTGATGAATCTACATCATATTTGGAGTCGATTTTCTAGTACAAAGTTTTTTGTTTTGAACTTTCGTTTTTCAAAAAAATCGAGTTCGTAAGTTGAAATTTTTTGTTTCAAAATCTAAAATTCTTCGAAACCTAGACCCGGTTCTCATAGTTTCTTAACCACAAAGTTACCGAAAAAAATGTAAAAAGGTTTTTTTTATAAAAATGCTCAAATGGAAAAAACTTTTGTTTATTTGGGTTCTCCATGTGCTACAGATGACCATTTTTTTCTGCTGACCACCAAAGAAGCTTCTAGGATAAAGGAGTGTTGGGCCTGGGTGGCCAAAAATTATATGGCTGGACGGTGTGGAGGCGAACACCGCACTCTCAGGCATAAGGAACTGGATGGAGACAGCAGCAAACTGGCGAAAGTAGAGGTTAAACGGTTGTAAAAATATCGTTAAATAACGTTTTTTTTAATGTGAATACATTGCATTACGAATACCGCACAAGTCCCAACTGCGCCCAATCATCTGGAACCAATGGAACTATGGCATCCCCAATCGGGGTATGTTGTGAGGCTGAAGGTAGAGGGGAGGGGAAGAATATGGAGAACAGGAAGGTTGGTAAATACCTGGCTATTCAGATCTGGTCACCAAACACGGCTAAAGCCATTTCAAGCGACGTTTCTAATCTGAATGGTGATCTATCACCAGGGCGATACTGAGCGTATCTACCAAAGTGAAACGGATATTAATTGTAAAATAAAATGTATCTGCGCACGCCGGGTTTAGAACCTGTAACCTCTGAATTCGAAGTCGACGATCTTAACCACTCGACCATGAGGCCACGAAGCCAGTAAGCCACATTGTTAAATGTGAAAATTCCGAGAGAAAAACATAGCTGGTGCTTCATCCTTGTCACCGTGCTTTTAAATTTCATGTTTTGTCAACGATAAAGAAATTATCAAGAACACAATGTAAGCAGGTAACCTTACCTTACTTTACGCATTGACGTGCTGGTCTTCCGATTTACAGAACTTCCGCTTCAATATTTATGTTGTCATTTCTATGTGTACCTAGTAAATATCAGTACCTACCTTAAGTGTTTATTCCTCACACACATTGAAATTATTCCAACATCGTATAAGACGTTTGTCACTTGAAACGTCAAAACGACGCTTAAATAAATATCTTCGGTTAACCGTCGCGTCGTGTTGGAAAATCGATTCCTACTTAATCACTCTATCGTAATTGTCCAGGTTGTCCTTAATATAATAATAAATTGGCCATCACGATATTGAATACAACATGAACCCGAATGGCTAACCATTTGCTATGTTTTCCATAATGTAACTATGGTTACTTCTGTTTGATAATATTATTACAGCATTACTGATGTTGTTGTTACATAATACAACACATTGGTGTTATTTGTATTATCTACTCTATAATTTTACTTTTGCCCTTGCTGTGTATCTTTCTGTCTCACTAAAAACTTGCCAGTGGAACTCATTAGCGCTACATTTTTTGCTGTACTTTTTGCTGTTTTCGCGATCAACTAATTTAGCTTATAATTTTTTTTTATTATTTCGAGTTGAAGTTTTCATTGAAAACAACAAATGGGTGCATTCGTTATTTTAAAATGCGATGCCACAATTCATTTCTTTCGTCAAAAAATAGGCAATCACATTTCATCAAAATCGAGCATCTTTTTTAACCGTTTTTTTTAACGTTTTCTGTTCGTATTTATGATTTTATTGCAATTTACCACTGCCCATAAGTAATTTGTTTGATTATCAATGACAATGATTTTTGTAGTGTTTTCAGTTACAGATGAGCAAATTAATAGTATGAAATATATTCGATATATCACAGATCCATTTTCCACATTTTCAGTTTTTAAAATCGTGTGTCTTATTAATGCACCAAAAAACCTTTTAATCGTCATTTTTTCAAAACTAAATAAATATACCACGAAGAATACATAAGAATCTTGTTCAATTTCAATATCTTACAGTTTTCTTCAATTTTCTCGTGTGTTTTATGATTGGATCCCTTTTCGAGGCGAGGCTTCAGTTAGTAATATGGGTAACTCCTGACTGGCAACAAAGCTACAAATAAATAATAAATTTAAATTATACCTAAATTCATTTTTAATATTATTTTACACTATCATTGACACCATGCAAAAAAAGGTACAGTATCATTATTTTCCACTACAAATCTAGGTTGGATTGAACAAATTGCCATCTGGCAATAAGTCCACCATTATAAATGTATGTCCCTATTAAATTGTATAACAAGTTAAAATTTAAATATTTAAATGACACATACAACAAGCGGTGTATCTCTAACGCTATATTTTCAGACAAATTTAAAAGAAATAAAGTGTAATTTGGTGATGTGTCCATAGTCATAAAATACAAGATAGTCATATTCCTACAAATCGAACCGTAGTCAGTTTATGATGATTTTTACCGGACTCGGCGGACTTGGGCGTGGCTAATACTAAGGCTAGGGTATTTATATATCCATTCATATAAAAAATCGACATAATGTTTTTGTTTATTCGTATAACCACTTTTTCACAATATTGTTTTCAACAAAAATATAGCATATAACCTAAAAAACCGTTTAGTTGTGTCAAGTTTAGTGGCCTAGTAAAAAATGTGGGCGGAGTCCCGCGGTGACCCAGGAGCCCAAGATCATTGTGACAGTAAATAGATGCGGTGTATTATATTTGTTGTCTCTTTCTCTCTTACGGTGTACGACGTAAAAACTCGGAGAAAGTGATTTGTCGCAAGTTTGTATAGGTTGGGTAAAAATAATTAACTCTCTCTCCATACATTGTTACTCCAAGAATCGAACGATAAATATGGATCGGTCTGGATTCAAGTTTCAAGGCTCATAACGCTTATGAAAAGGATACCAATACTAAACAGAATGTGTGTGTACGGATGAGATAGCTATATGAACGTCGCGCGTTACTGTTATAATCTCTCACGGTTGTCTTCCACACACATATGTATATCTGCATTCGCTATCTCACATTATTTCGGTTGAAGAGCTTCAGTTTTCCCGTGACAGTTTGTCTGTCGAACGACTGTTTGTGTGATACTGAACGCAGTAAGTCTCATGTAAGTCTCTCAGACTCAGTTTAGTACATTCACGCGCGTTGTCTCAGTAACGTATCTACATTATTTCATTCATCTAAGGATGTGTCTAGTTCATTTGAAATACAAATTAAATTGATATGTAACCTGTTGTCAAATCGTAGTTAGTAAAAACACCTACGGTTGCCTCTAATGCCCAAATTTCGTAATTATAGATTTTAGGCTACTCAAAGCATGGTTGAAGAATTTGATTTGCTTTTTTGTGTTGGAGTTCACTAATAATGACATGGCGGGGGGTTGCCCAGAGGTGAAAATAATCATTAGTAGACTACACGAAATGTGTCTACCTCCCTGGGTAGATTTTACAATAATTACTGTTGACTAAAAATACTACGATACGGGCAATATGCAGACAGTATGATTTTTTTTTCGTTTATACTTGGCGATGAAACCGCTATGATGTCAGTTACAAAAAATATCACCATAGGTACATGAAGGTTCCTTGAATTAATGGGGGCATATTTTGTATTCTGAGTGAAATTTTGAGCCTTGACCTCGGGAAATAATCATTTCGTTGTTTGCTCGTTATATTATCGTATGCACTGAAATTCTAAAGCAGAGGCATCATTAAAACAATCCTTTATGCATCAATCTACGTACGCGAATGACAGGAAAACCACAAAATATAAACAATATTGCGTTTTCGTAATGAAAAAAGACCGTGTTTTCGAAAACATTGTTTTTATTTTTCAAAGAAGGTTTTTCGAGACACTTCCTCTTGTGATTACTGGAATAATAGTTAGGTACCTACTTAAATTATATATCCGATTCTAGTATATTTGCGGCACGTTCCAGAGCGACCAGAACCACCATTCATAATTGAAACATTGTTTGAAATGGCTTTAGCCGTGTTTGGTGACCAGATCTGAATAGCCAGTTACTTCCCAACTTTCCTCTTCCCCATATCCTTTCCCTCTCCACTACATTAAGCCTCACAACATACCCCAATCGGGGCTTCCATAGTATCACTGGTTTCAGACGGTTGGGAGCAGTTGGGACTCTTGTGCGGTATTTACAATAAAAAAGTTTAAAAAGTATCTACTTACCTTTTTTTACCTAGGTACCTAACTACTAATATTTTTTTGTCTCATAGTCCTCAAATGGTTTTGTTAACAATAATAGAATTTATCTAACAGATAAAAAATATTCTAATTATGTTGGGACAATGAATGTGACTAATTCGCTAATCTGAAGCGATCAACGATCAATGTGAATCCTGTGAAATCCCAAAACGCTCTCAATTTTTTGTTCAGGTCTTTTAATTTGCTGGGAATTCTCCACATTGATGCGGTGTGACCGGTGTTGCCGGTGAAGGTTGTATGTAACTAATTTCTTAAACGTACCAGAATAACTAAACACTATTCATCTCTTTGTTAAAAAGGAATAACTAAACGATTTTTTGTGTACAAGTAATTAGTCTTCTACTTCTCAATGACGTTGTACATTACAAAGGCGAAGCGGGGGGGTTTATAAATTAACTATACATTTGCATATTATCTTGGATCTACGTAAAGATTAGTTGAAAATACCATTAAAACAAATTAATGGGTTGGTCAGGTGGAAAGCACGGCAGATGACAGGACACAAAAAAACGACCAAGAGACAGACCGAGGAATTTACAGTGGGGATAATGGTGAGACCAGGGGAATGAAACGGAGTCGGTAGAGCACAAATCCCATTATGTGATGCAACACCGTGATGATGATTAAAGTAATTGAAATGAAAATCTCATCTTTAAGTTGAAAGGGGTCTGAAGTCCACCCAAAATATGTATAATATGGTATTAAATCGAGAAAATCAGAATCACTAAACGATAATCAATTAGATCAGCTCTGGGCGGCCTTCTTCCAATAGGGGATAGACGGTGGCTGATTATTTATATACTCCCCGCATTTTAATATACTCTCAGATTCTATAAAAACAAGTCAGCATAACTTTTTTACGACATTTAAATTATTAACTTAATATTCCTGTTGAAAATATAAATTATAACTGTTTGACAAAGAATCTGAATTTAATAAAGCTATCTGAAAAAAAAAAACAGATTTTATTTTTCTTGATAAAATCGTCAGCTATGCTTTAACTTTTACTTTGCACATAAATTCTTTTATACCACGCACAGGCCCGGCCCTGAGTCAACCGGTGCCTGGCGCAGGTAAATAAGTTTTCGTTCTAACAGAAGATTGGTACCAACTCGTATCAAGTTTAAAACGAGAAGCGCGGGTTTTGACCGCGCCGGGAACTTAAGGTCAAACCGCACTAGCGCGTCAGCGGCACTGCACTGCACGGCACGTCGCTTCACCACGGAATATGTTTTCACTGTTTTGTATGAAGCAAACCGCATCAGAGCGGCGCTGGACTGCGCGGCACTGCAAACAGAAAAGTGACGCTGAGCGCCGCTGACGCGCAGCGACGCGCTAGTGCGATTTGACCTTTACTGGTTCCATTGCCGTCCATGTTTGTTTTTTTTTCATTTTATAAAATATATTTATATAAATATATCATATATACACTGTGATTAGGTCTTATCAGCGCAATTATGTTTATAAATTATAATTAAATTGTTGACTGATTTATTTTGTGTTTCACAGGTACTTGTACCGAAAACCAATAAATAGATAATGGAACTGAAGGGTGCCAGGACTCTCCAATGAATGTAGCGCCGATGACAGGTACTTAATTAATAATCTAACCTCTAATCTGCTACCCAAATACTACATTCTCCGTCATAAATAAATTCTATTGCTTAATTGTTTGAGTTTTTTATATACCTACCTATATTACGTAAATGTGCTAATAAGCGTTGGCATTTTAATCACAACTATTTTGCTAACTAGCAGTAAAAAAAACCCTAGAGTAAAAATGTGGTGAGTATCCCATCTATATATTTTACGAAACATAAAGATTTTTTAAAGCATACATAGATATTTTGTGGAATAAATCCTTTTCGTCTTTTATGCACGTATTATTTTTTGTGCTTTCTGCTATTCTTCTTGATATTGGCTAGATTACTTAAAATGCATTTATTGCACAGTATTTTGTCCAAAGTGTATGATCGTGTAGCGGTGTAGAAGTTCGAAAATAATATATATAATTTTTTTTAAATGAGAAAACACAGATACAGACAGTATTTCATCAAAAATATATATATATATATATTCGTTTACTGAAAAATTCGCTTGTATCCTAACTATTTGTCACAGATTAACAAATTAATAATAAATTAAATTAATAATTAATTCATCAGTTATTGTATTATCTACTAAATATGTAGATCATAAAACAATCAAATAAAAACTGAAATCGTTTACCATGAAAATTGTACAATTTATTTTAATAATCTGTTACAGAGCGTCACCCATCTCGGGGCTTTGTTATTGTAAAACTGTGGTTATAAAAACAATCGTTTCAATTTTTTTTTTAATTTTTTTTTATCATAGTCTGATTGTGTACATTATTTTAAAAGTCACTTACAGACAACTTTCTCTACCTATGGTGATTGAATTTGAGACTTTCCTATAAATAAAAATAATGTGTTTAAAAGAGGCAAACAAATTATATTACGTGTTATATAATATACGCAAGATTAATGCAAATAATGATAGCACATAACTTATTCCAAGCTGTAATATATATTCAACACATTCAATTTGTAAAAAACTTTTTTTTTAATATTAGTTGAAATCTTACTCAAAACCATGTTTCTTAGTAAATTGAATTAACATCACCTTTGACTTTTTGAAACCCAAATTTAATTCAAATTAACTTTGCAATTTTTTCCCATGACTACAATGACATGTATAACGATTTCGAAAAAAACGTTTTTTTAATAACTGGCAATCTTTTCTATGGCGTTAATGACGTATTTTTTCGCGGTTGCAATTTTTATTTCCGCCATAAAAACCGGTAATCATAATTATTTATATATATATATATATATATATATATATATTTTTTTTTTTTTTTTTAAATATATAAGTTAATAACGCTGAATCGTGTGTATGTGTGTCATGATTGTTTTACCTCACTATTTTTTTAAAGTCTTCTGAGGCTAAATTTTGATTCAAATTAACGTGAAATATTATATAAGCTATATGAAAAAATCTAATTTTTTTTTTAATATCATGTTATTGCCACGCCAATTCCACCGATGGGCGGAGCGGACGGTGGACGTCTTAATAATTGTTGAAAAATAATAGTTGTTTTTTTTTACGTTCACCGTTTGGATTACTGTTATAAATAACCATCGACGCTTGTGAAATATATATACCAATTACGTCCATCACTAATAGTCGTAAGGTGATGTAAAATTTTCTTTGCACGTGTTTATCTCAAATTGTCAAAATAATCTATGGTTAATAATGTCAATATTGTAGTGGCCGGGCGACGTGACATCTGATCATATTTGATGCAATGGCTTGAAATATTCTTGATTTTTTAACGAAAGATGTTCTCTTTTGAGTGATTTCTATCGTTGGTCAAGTTTATTTCTCATTGCAGCAAAGGTTGATATGGATATCCAAGATTTTGATTCACCATTACGCGGTGTAATGAACAGTCCTGTGAAACGCATCACGCCAGCTGTTCCTGTCCCTGACTGGCTCAATTCTTCCCCAGGAAGACCGATCCCATCTCAGGTAACAATGATAACCACAAGCTTTCTCGTTTTAACGTTTGTTAAATGTTTCATGTACTAATGATTGTGTTTTCACAGGTGTTTGCCCGTGGTGCTGCTCCCTCCCCATTGGCAAAAGAGAAGGGTTCTCGCCAATCTTGTATTCAACCTAATTTATCATTCTCCCCGTCCCATGCAAATTCTTTTCGCTCGAGTGTTATTAGTTGTTCGAATATCGGAGATGCCGCCGAAAACGCGGAAAAGGAATTAAAAAACAGTGATACCTTAAGAACTTCAATACCGGACGCTGCATTAAGTGTCCTTAACTCATCAAACTCTTGTGATAGTTCTAGTTTTAATAGTGATGGGTTGCCACATACTCCAGGACACAGTAAAATCAGTGGGGATATTGCTTTTACTCCAACACATAGTGCATTTACTCCATCACATGGATCTCAGAATCCCCATGCCACCCTAGCTGCTCAAACCCCCATAGCCAGTGGGCCCGATCAAGCCAAGAGCAGCATTAAACTTCAGTGAGTATTGCTTTCCTTTATATTGACAAAACTACAATGTACTAATTTACATGCAGTCTAGTATTTTTATTTTTTTAAGTTGTTTATTTCAATATCAAAACATGAAAAATACCCCTTTTGAAAAATCTATTATTCTATGTTATTCTTACTACTATGAAAATGGGACTGAATACCAGAGTCATGAACCAACCTGTTTGGCTGCTCTTATTATAAATAACTTACATTGTGTTATCAATGGTCTTTAATTGGTTAACATAAGAAAATAAATATATAGTTGTATGTTTTTTGTGAAAACTGACTGCATTTTTTTTAAATTCCTGTATTTATCAATTCCTGTATTTTTATAAATTTGAGTTTTTCCTCTTACAGAAATTGTGTGTCAACAGTAAATTTATGCTGTGAATTGAAGTTGTTGGATATCTATTGTCGAACGCGGTTCTCAGAATACAATCCCTCCAGATTCCACGGTGTTGTGATGAGAATTCTGGAACCAAGAGCAACAGCCTTAGTATTTAGGTAATATACACTATTATCTCATTTTCCCCACTAAAACTTTTGACTGAACTTAGTTTGATGGATACATAAATAGATTAGGTAGGTACATGAAATGAAACCCAATAACTTTGTTCATAGCACTTTTTATTTCAAGTTAATAACAATATATTATATAGTCATACTGCTTTAATGAAGACAAGGTTGTGTCAAAAAACAGTTGGCTTGCTAATCAAAGAGTGGTGCATGCAATTGTTTTTTTATGTGGTCTCCACACAAGAGTCCTAACTGCTCAGAGCCATTGAAACTATATAATTCTATTGCATTCTATAATCCAAAGGAGATGGGGAAGAGGAAGGTTGGAAATTATCTGATTATTCAGATCTGGTCACTAAACACGGATAAAGCCATTTGAAGCAACATTTCAATTCTGAATAGTAGTCTTTCACCATAGCGATACTGAGAGTATTCTCCGTTCCGAGAAGGAGATGCAAATGTACTATATATTATATTTATTAAGTTATATGGTAAATATTCCATTGAAATTAGTTAAAATTTATTTTGCTTTGTCAGGTTTCAAACCAACAACCTCTAGACTTAGAGGTACGAAGCTTACTTTTTACGGCTGTGCGTTTCCTTTATTAATGTTCCATCACATGTAAAGTTATCAATTTCAAAAATAGATAATAATATTCTCATTCACTTTTTATACCCAAAAATTTATTAAAATCTGATATTATTTTATATATTTCTTTTCCCTCCTTCTACTGAAATGCATTTCCACATATTATATGTAGGTATACAACTCAACTTGATTTATGTGTACTTCCATTCAACCAGCTTATCAATGCAATGTTTATGTATTTATTATTTCTTGCCTTTAAAGCTGCCAAATGTTGTATAATAACAAAGCAACAATAGTAAAACTGTTTATTCTTTGTTTACTGCAATATTAAATTTAAGTGATGGCTTGCAATAAATTTGTGAAGATAAACAAAAATAAAATGCACGATAGTGTCTGCACATACAACTTAATCTATTCTAGGTCACAATTTTTTTTTCATTGTTTCAGGTCAGGAAAACTGGTTTGCACTGGTGCCAAAAATGAACACGACTCTTTATTTGCTGCAAGGAAGTTTTCAAGAATTATACAGAAATTAGGATATCCAGTTAGTATATCATTATTAATTAGATTCGTTTTTAATGTATTATTTTATAAAAAAAAAACATAAATAATTTTTAAGCAACAATATCTAATAGGATTTGTATTCACTATAATAATTTTACTGAGTTAGGTTACAGTAGTTTTGATTAGTGTAAAAAGTCATTTGTCATTGTTTCGTAATTATTAATCTACATTTACAATGCCTGCCATCATATTTACCACTTTATTAGTTTGCAAGTTCTGTTTCAAGTGAACAGCTTAATATTTCCTGCGGGACGAGACATTTAAAGCTTATGTAAACCAAGCAGATCTTGTATGTATTTACAAATATTAAAAAAATATTTATTTCTAAATTATAAATTCAGATAAGGAAAAATCTATATAATCAAGAAGATTAAAAAATTATCTAGTATGAATATGTACTTATAAATAAAATTTTACTTCACATACCTACGTCACATGTTTGTACATAATTAGTAATTAATATGCCTAGTAATTATATTAAAATTCTGTTTTTCGTTAAATTCGATTATAGATTTTTGTATAAAACTAACTGTCCTTTTTGAAGCTGCCAAATTACATATACTTTTGAGACACATAGGTTGTCTTGAGTGAAATTATTTCTGTCTCTCCAACCACCTCATAGCAATATCTAAGCCTTGAGATGCTTCAGTCCCCCTCGGCAATTTCCTCCTTGTTTTTTTGGTCTTGTTCTTCTGAGTCAGAAACAGCCTTAATTATTTCCTCATCATTCGAAATTTGGAATGCAAAATCATTTGCATCGCAATTTAACCACAGACTAATATCTTCTTCATCACAATCACTGCATGTTAATATTTATTTTACTGTTTCTGTGATGACTCCTACAACTATTACATTTGATAAAATGTCATCGGTTGCATTACTGTTATTGAAACTCATTCAGTATATTTTTTAAATTTTGTTGTCGTTTTGTCTATGATTTTTTCAATGATAATTTTAATCTAAATTTTGTTGTGTAAATTGATGACTGATTCTTCATTATTTTCGTCTGCAAACAATATTTGTTGAATAAACCGTTTTCGATGTAAGCCCTTAAATGTTTCAATAACACCCTAATCCATCTAATATTACAGATGTAACATTTGGTCAAAGATATTTTACCAATTTCATTTTAACATTCTATTGACAGATGTATGTATTGACACGATGGTGCATCGTCGAGTAATCATAGTACTTTAATCTTGATATTTTTTAACTTCTGGAATGAACAATTCTTCATACCATTGCTTGAAAAATTTTTTACTATTCATCCATGCCTTGTTCTGATCATATGAAACTGGGAGACTTTTTTTTTTAACATTTGGGATTCTTCGATTTCCCAATAAGCAATAGGGGCAGTATATATCTGCCTTTTGAATTGGCACAAACCATTGTGTTTACGATTATTAACACTTTGAGTTGTATTTAGCATGATTGCAAAACCCCTTCTGAAATGTCCTTACTGCCAAAAGTTTCAATTATTTTCTCTACAAAATGTTTTCCTTGTAAAAAACATTATGCCTCTGAAGCCCAAATGGCTCAAGAGCAAATCAACCAAAAATGTCTTTCATTTTCATAACTGTATTTGTCGAAAATCCTACATAAGATGTTTTTTTTTAGTCCCTTGAAAAGTGATATTAAAAATTTGCCTAGGTTGGAATCCACGTAAAATGAGATTTTCCCAGTTACAAAAGTTTTTATCCAGTCTCCTGAAAAATATCTCATGTAGAAAAGCCTTTTATACGTTTTTTTCAAATCAAGCCAGTTATTTTATCAAATTTCTACTTTATAAGGTCAGGCGCGCACGGGTGACTTTTGTCACGGCAACAGTTTCATCACTCACTGTTTTCCAATCGAGCATGCACATGGTGAGTGACTGTCACCCGTCACCCTTTCTTTCTGGCAATCGATTTCGAACAGGCGGATGAGTCACCGAATGATATTTTGTCACCCGTGCGCGACCGCCCATATAAAAGTACTATACAGACACGGTAACAGTTGCGTCACTCCAAAATCGCCAGCCAGTGGAACTAAAAAGTCACCCTAATGTTACGTCGCTGCATACGCGACCTCCATACACTCCAATAGATTTGGTAATGGTGATGAAACTGTTGTCGTGACAAAAGTCACCCGTCCACGCCTGGCCTGGCCATACTACCTACTTACACTAAGAGTTGATGTCTCAGAAGTCTTCTGCTTTATAAAAGTATACAGATTCTAACAGTTTCAATTACTTGTTATTTATTTTAATCTACTAATGAATACATGTGCTCTATTCCAGGTTCAATTCACAGAGTTCAAGATCCAGAACTTTGTGGCAACAGCAGATCTGAGATTCCCTGTTCGGTTAGAAGCTCTACAGCAAGCGCATGGACAATTTACATCTTATGAACCGGAACTATTTCCTGGACTTGTTTACAGATTGGTGCGGCCAAGAATTGTCCTCCTTATATTCGTTAATGGGAAAATAGTTTTCACAGGTTGGTTTGGGGACTTTTTAATATAAATTTTCTAATTAATAATCTGAACAATAAAAATAAAAAGAATTTTTTTTAAGAGGATCATGGAAACCTCTTTTCTATATATTGTAGAACCAGGGGAACGATATCACCACCCGATTGTGTGTCTTTATACTTATCCAAATCTGTCCCCTAATAGAACAATAATACTTGATTCTTGATGTATTTTTAGCTTATGCGGGGACTGAATTTAGACAATATAGAAACATGGTCAGTTCAAAATAATATGTATGTTCATTGGAAAATCTGCTCTCTTCCAGATCTTATTACCCTGCTTTTTGATAAACCTATTTTTGTACTGTACCTTGATTTTTTTCTCTCTTTGTTTCAGGCGGGAAATCGAAAAACGATATTGTGGAATCTCTAAATATCATATACCCTATTTTGAGAAGCTTCAAGAAAAATTAATTTACACACATGTTTTATTTATTTATTAAATATAATAATATAGCTTTATTCAAGTTCAAAATACATAACTAAAACATCACAGAGAAGATTCAAATTTGGTCTGCCCGACTGCCGTCTGTCTGGCCAGTATTTTGGCTACTGAGAGCTCCTAATAATTACACTACATATTTGTAAAATATGTAGAAAATAAACTAAGCAATACTCACATACTGGGTTATGCTGTCCATTATGCTATGGACTATCTCTAATAATTATTATGATTCTACTTAAGGTAAAAATCAGAAATGGGTAATAAATTGATATCACATTTTATTGGAACCTTATTTCTGTTGCAATATCAGATATTATTATGATATCTAATCAGAGTTTTTTTTTAAAGAATATAGATAGGTATTTTCGCCAAGTAATGATTATCCTTGATACGAGGGAATTTAATTATTTTATACAAATTAATTTTATGCATTTTTGTGTATTGTGCTCCTAAATAAAAAATAATTTTGACAATATTAAGGTTTTGTTACCCATCCTATTATTTTTCCATTTCCTCCATATACACATGGTGTATACATACACAAATAGTAACAATTTATTTGCATATTTTTACATATGAGGGGTTTGAGTAGAGGTCAAACCGCACTAGCGCGTCAGCGGCGCTGCACTACACGGCGCGTCGCTTCACCACGAAATATGTTTTCACTGTTTTATATGGAGCAAACTGCACCAGAGCGGCGCGGCACGGCGAACAGAAAAGTGACGCGCTAGTGCGGTTTGACCTTATTCTGAGGAAAATGGCTTCTAAATTTTCATAGTTTTAAATTAGATTATGTAATTTATTATATTTTTTATGGCATTGATTCAAAACCATTTTTTAGGTAAATTTCCTCTGAGAGATACTCCTTGATTTATTTGACAGGCCTAACCATTTGATAATACATATATGTATATTGAAGGCTGCTAGGCATTTTATGAAGACCTATTTCATAAATGCCACAATTTAATTTGCAATAATTAGCTCGATCCTGTAATTTTGTACACAGTGTGGTTTTGATATTTTTCTACCTGTAACACCAGACCTGGCCCTGAGTCAAGCGGCACCTGGCGCAGGTAAATTTTTTGTTCAAACAGAAGATTGTACGCACCGACTCGTCTCAAGTATAAGACGAGAGACACGGGTTTTCATTCCGCGCCATCGGGCTGGAAACTTACGGGTTCAAGTGCCGTCCATGAATGGTATTTTTTATATCATATATATATAACACTCTGTCATTAGGTACTATCAGCGCCTTGGCGATTCACCGTCTGGAGTGGACTGCTTCAATTGCGCCTGCACAGGACCGGCCTGTTACTGCATCAACTGCATGCAGTTTTTAAACAAAGCCATTATTGGAATTTCATACCATATCACTATCATTAATTACAATTAAGGGTTAGCTACAAATAGGTTGCTATATTTTGTTGCACAATTAATTTGTTCATTTAACTACATACACATGTATATTGTCTCATAAACATTAAATAAAAATAAAGGTGAGATAACTACAGTGAAATTAATTGGGTTTAGTTTATTTTGTATACTGTTCAATGGGACAAGAATCTCATTGATTAGAACTATAGCACTTCAATATGAATCCAAGGTCAATTTTTTTTTTTTAATGATATTTATAGATCATTATCGAAAATATTGCTGCAAGGGTTTATTGAACATTTAAATGCGCCGATATTAACTTTTACGAAGAAAATCATCATCGAAAATTCTACCCTAACTAAATTTTCTTTTAAAAAGAGGATGTTTTTATAAAACAAATAATTGAACATTTTTTTTAAGCTTTCATTTATATTAATTATTGAAACAATTTCAATAATATCCAAAAAATATAAATTAGAAAAATGTGGATATGAAAATATATTCATGGTTTGTTAGAGGCGTCTTCATTATATTATGCGCATATATAATATAAAATATTTATTGAATAGCTCAAAATCAGATTTTAATTGGAATCATTTTATTGTTTTCAATTGGGAGTCTTTTTTGGGGAATTAGGGGAGTTTTTGTCGTGATTTCGTCGTTCCGGAATTGGATGTTACAATAATTATTATGAAAACACTTCATAATGTTTCAATAAATTTTATATTTAAATATATATATTATATACAAGATATTGCCCAAAACTCTTGTTTGGGGTAACATTAGATCCCTCCTTCGGAATGGAAGTGCATTTAAATTCACACTAAAAGTTGTCGCAATGAGAGCAATAGCCATGGTCATTGTTATATTTAGTGAAGTAAATATTTGCTGAAAGTTGTTTTGTGTAAGTGCAACATTATTTTCCCAGATTTATTATTATTTTTGGCACTGACAACTGACAGTTCGTGTAAATAATATTTGGGAAATGGTCATAAAAAACTTCTTTTGTAATGCTATAACAGGGATATTGTAGTTAATTTGGAATGTACAACTTTCGAAAATTTAAATCAAGAGTTTAAATCATTTTCCATTTTTAGAGTATAACTGGTGCGCAGTGTTAAAAAAGTGTACCCTTAAAATATTGTGAAATAATACAATAAAAAGCGTTTTTTTTTTGTTTTCCTCTCATAGCAAGAAAACAACACGTTCTTTTGAATTTTAGTGATTAGACGTCTCAACCCTATTGAATATAGAAATATAACCAGTTTTTTTCGTGTCTACAAGAGCTTGAATGATACTTAGGAATTGTGATTTTTATAATATTTTAACAATAACATTTGCACAGAGACATAACGTATAAAATGTCGAAATGTTGTGGTACCGTTTAATTTTATTATGTGAACATGTCTGCGAATTTGAGTTCAGCAAATCAAATTAAACTATTTTGGGATCATTTCTTCTATGCTGAAACTGGAACTTATGAGGTAATAAATACAATAGAAAATAGCATATTTTTTACTTAATTATCTTCGGAAATATTACTTTTTTCTGATATTGATGATTGTACAATTATTATTTTAACAAAGATAATTTAGTAAGTCCGTACTAATATCTTTTTTATTAATATTAACAAGTGAAATTTTTGCAAAGGTATTTATTATTGCCTAAAAAAACGCTAATCGTCTTAAAAAAAGATTTCCTGATCCATGAAGCAAAAAAGTTTTCTTGTATTTCACATCTATTGTTGTATTATTAATTGTATGCACTGCCATTTTCTAAAATCCTAAAAATATAGGTTATTTTTCATATTGAATCAAACAGTAATAACTTAATTATATTAACACCATCCGACATCGGTTGCCATTCATCACACGATTTTTTGATCAGGTTAGGGAAAAAATATTTGAATTGTTTAAAACATTTTATTGAAAAAAACAAATGATTTCAAAAAAAATCAAATGGAAGACGTTAAATCTATACTTAGCAGACATATAGCGTAATTTGTAGTATTTTTTTTTAAATCTTGAACTGTAAATCACAATATAAACTAGTTACATAACATTTTTATTTCATATTATGAAATGTATAGGTATTTTCTCAATGTTGTGGAAAATTCTAATCATTTCCAGAATGTTCCACCACTCTTCCAAATACTCACTTTTTGTTTTAGTAAGTATGTTAGTTTTGTCTTATCCTCACTTTGTGTGGGTGATGACCAGGGATGGGCAAACCACGGTCTGAGCCCGGGCCCACAGAGTATATTATTTTTTTGCATTCATCACTATCTTATCTACCTTGGCATTCTTATGAAAGAATAATTATATTAATTAATATAGAAAAAAAAAAATTGTTTGATCAGTTTGCATTTAAATTTGCACTGCATTTTTGTTTACTTCCTAATAACAAGGCTTCTCCAGTCAGCAATAATAATAATGATATTTGGATAATTTGTATGGTGCCGTTTTTGTGAAAAATCACCTCAAGGGCGCTGTAATGCCAAATCGATCCAGATTTCTGTAGATCTACCAAGTTCGGATAAAATCTACCAAAAATCATTAAAATCAGAAAATCAAGAAATTTATTTAAAATGTTTTTTATGCCCTCATCTTTAGATTACTCTACTTGAAACTTTCTTAATTTGATTCCAAATGAATATTTAGTAAGATTGCCAATCCTTTGTCCATCATTGTATTCACCACAGTAAATTTTCCCACATTTTGTTTATTGCATTCTCGCAGACTCTACCTACTGAAATATTGTGAAAAAAATGCGTTTTTGACGACCATTCTCATTCTCAATGTTGCCTTACAGTAAAAATGTTTGCCTAAAACTGTTATAAATAATAGCTAAAAGTGTATTTGCTTTTGATATCAGCAATCTAGTAGACTCATAATCATCACTTGGTTGATGCTCACAATGGTAATGATTTCAAAATCTCTTTTCAGAAATCCTCCTGGTTGGATCTTTTTTTGGCAGAATTCCTCATTCAATTAAAAGATGGAGGAGAAGTCTCTTCAATATTATCTTTCTGGTAAGTCTATTTTAAGATTTGAAATTAGTTAGAGGTCAGTAACACCTTGTACAGTCAGCTGGTAATATGTATGAACATAGAGATGGTTTACAAATTAAAAGGCGAAATCTTAAAAACCATCATTTTTATCTTTTAAATAGCATCATTTTAGATAAATTAAAAGTTCTTATCACATTTAATTTTTCGACAATTTATGTAAATAAAATTGCTTATATAATATATAGATATGTAAATTTATTGGTAAAAATTTTAAACAGATTTTTCCATAAGTAATGTATATACCAGTCTGAAGATGACCGTAAGAGATTGAAACCGGTCCGATCTAGCAATAAACATTGCAAAAAAAGTAAAAAAGTTATGTTCAATTATTTTAAACAGATAATAATAATAATCATTTTTTTATAGACTGAAACCAAAAGTGCTTACTTACATAAATCTTCCACAAATTTGTAAACAAATAAATGTATAATTTACAATGTTCATTTTTATGTGTCATAAAATTATCATAGAAAAACTATACTGTTGTAACTGTCCAAAATAATATTTTAGAGTCATGAGTCAAAAAACCTTTTTTTGAATTTAGATAAAATCATTGACATTGACACAGAAATAAACGCCCTATAAAAGTATATTTATAGGTAGTGGTAGTTACGACAGTGTAAATATTGCTTGCCTGACTCTAAGGGGGATTTATATAACTCCACTAGTGTATCCATTTCTACAAACATGTACATAAATCAGTTCAGCATTCTTCCTTCGCTAATATATTTTTATGAACAAATAGATTATTTGAGTAGATATAATTTCTTCAACCTTTGTGTATTTATTAAATTTAGAATCCATGGGCTAGGTAATACGTGTGCGGGTATTTATGGTATTTTCTATTTGAATTTATATAAATACAAGTTGACTATCCCACAAAATTTTCTAAATTATATTGGTATGTACATATTGTGCAACCACTAAATTTCCATCTTTACTGCAATATCAATATTACTTATTACATAACTCTTCTTATTGTTGTAATTCTATTTTATTTTCTTTTTTTGTGCGATTTTGGAGTATTTTAAAAATCAATAATTATTTATGAAAATATTACATGTTTAGTGAGACGATCAGAATCAGAAAAATATTTTTAAATATTTCTGACGTTTTTAACACTATCCATAATTTTTGAAAATACCCCATCATTCAGACGTTTGATTTTCCTTCTAAAACCATGTTCTTTAATGTGCCCTTTTCCTACAGCCCGCTGGGAGGTATCGTAACTCTGGTTGGCTGTGAGCTCCTATGCGGGGTTCACTGCGTGACATCTTCCTCGTGTGCACAGTACCTCCAGCTTGCCCGGAATGACTTTGCGCCCCAGCCATGTCTTCCAAACTTTCAACTCTGCGAGAAAATCAATGGCAAGGACTTTGGCAACAAGACCCCATCACCCGGAACGAATTCCTCTTCCGTTCAGAACAGCTTTCCGCCAGTCAACTTTCCTCTGCCTTCTTCCATCCAATCTCTGCAGAAATACATTCTTAAAGGATCAGCTTGGAGATGTCTTGCTTTGTTGCAAGCTTTGGGAGTTGAAGTAAGTTACCATTTTTAAACTATGTAATTTTCAATAATATTATGTTCTAACATTTTGGAAAATTACTTTGGAAGAAGCATTTGCAAAGAAATACTATGTTCAAGAAAAATAAACCACTATTAACTAAGACATAACGAATTTGGTAAAGCTAACAGGCAGGTTTTTATACCACTTAGAGGTGATGCTGGATCCCTGAAGATCAAAGTTTCTTTTAATGTTGTGCTGTTCTCCTTTAGTCAATATTTCAAAGTGCCTTGATGTGTCAATCATTGGAGAAGATGCAAGACAAAATCTGAAAAACAACCAGCACGAAACATTGGCCTTGAAAAAGTGATCTAATATTAATAGTATGTATCCAATAAAATTTTAGGAGATCAACAACTAATTGCGTATACATGTGTATTTTATTTTTATCTCATTAGTTATCAGGATACGTGATAAAAGCTATGAAGAATGTAACAAATGTTGAAGTATGTCAAATATGTATTCAAGATTAAAATATCAACTGGTGGTTTATTACTATGCAGTAATAACTTTCTGAGTATAGGGCTTTGAAATTATATTGTAATTTAAAATTATTCTTACTTAATATTATTAACAACTTACATTTGGTTATATCATCAAAATTGTTTTTATTAATAATATTATCTACAATATATATTTATTTACGACATTCATATCAAAATAAGACAACCCATTTTTTTTCCGCTTTGAACTTAAATTTTTCTTACATGTGTTTTCATTTAATTTCTTTATTCTAAAATGTTTTGTGATTGCACGGTACTCGTTTTTTACCATTGTAATGTAAAAGTAAAAGCAGTACGACTGACTGCTGCCAAAGGCTAACTATGCATCATACCTGACTGAAATTTTGTCAGACCTCATCCAACGAATCATAACTATCAATGGTAAAAAAGGTTTTTTTTATTTATTTTGTGGCGCCATCTCATAAAAATAAACTAAAATTTTCAAAGAACCCTCGTAAATACAACAAAAAAAAATTGTAATTTTTCACCAAAAATTTACAAACTTTCTAAATATGATTTTGACCATAAATATATCAAGCGCCTTTGTAGTGATTTTTCACAAAAAGGATGTAAGAAATGCTTTACCTTTTTCAAATTATCTTTTTACATAATAAGATTAATTAACATCGAAGTGTGTACCCATCTTTTAAATTCCGATGAAAAATATTTTTTCCATAAATAGATACCTACTCGTACGTTGGCTATAGGCAAATAACACACTTACAAAAACTTATTCATTGCTGTATTTTATACAGCATAAAAAAATACATCTTCTTGCCTATCAAAAAGCAGTTTTACGAACTACGCCACAAAAAATGAAAACATAATATGGACAATATTTTATCAATATTCTTTGTACTCGGATAAATGTTA
Source organism: Drusus annulatus (assembly GCA_022651775.1). Lineage (NCBI taxonomy): Eukaryota > Metazoa > Arthropoda > Insecta > Trichoptera > Limnephilidae > Drusus > Drusus annulatus. The sequence goes on along the minus strand of JAGWCC010000500.1, from coordinate 61,857 downwards.
ATGTGGGAAATAAATCATGTGCTTTTAATTTGAAAGTTGGTCGATAACCTCAACTCAAGTGGACAAGTTGATAAGAAGTTTCCTGCGATTCTAATAGGTTCTCCTTTTTTCACAATCGAAGTAAACATGTTTATGAAAACATTATTAAATAAGAAGAACAGTTTCAAAGATCCATTTAAATATGTATTGCTATGTTCATGAATGTGAATTAATATAGGTCAATCAGATGGCTAAATATTATTGTTAATGTTTAATGTTAGGTATTTATGTACTTTGAATGTAGGCATACTATTTCCTAGTTACCATTCCAACAAAAACCAAATGATTTTTTTAAAGTAATAACTAGATCTATTATTCTTATCTTTGGTAAACATAGTACATATTTTATTTCTTAATTGAGCTAATGATGAGTTTTTGCATTCAACATAAGCCAGATATACTAGTATTTTTTATCTACTGTAGACTTCACTTGAAATATATATTATGTTAAAGGTATCTTACGATCATATTCACAAATAAACTCTAATAAATAAACTTTAATATATTTTTGTCAATGTTCTTTAAAACAACTTTACAGCCATTTTTGTGTGGTTTATCAAATATTCTTATATTTTTTCCCGCCATGAGAGGTTGTCAGAATCAAAGAGATACATATTACTTTATTTGTATTTTAAAATAAATTAAAACATCACCCCCAATGTAATTTATCAGTTTCCATTCAAATTTGCCTAAAAAAACATACGAGCTTGGATTTTCTTGGAAGGATTGTAATTAATTCCATCATGTTCTCAAAACTAAAACTTTTTGCGAAGCATTGCATTCTCTTTCATATATTTTCATATTTTTTGCCCCACGTTTTATTGCTGCTATTGTATGCAAAAATCTTAATTGAAGTCTTGACCTAATCACTTTTGATTGGTAGAACTATGTAATATAATGATTTGGTATTGATTTCTAGGGTTTGTCATGTAGCCGACAGCTAAGTGGGGTGCTGGTGTGGCTGTACGGGGAGCTCAGTGGGTCAGGCGGGGTTTGCCACGGCCCTAATCCCTACTTACCTCGCTCGGAGGAGAAACCCCCCATTCACCAACTGTTTGCCAATAAGTAAGTGAAAGTGTCATGTTTCAGCTCGGCTTAATAAATTGCTATGTGCTATTTATCAATTTCATGACTAGATTATACCCATATAGCTAGGGGTGTTTCAAACTCCATCACACTTGATGATCATTGAATTGATGTTCAGCGCCATTTTGAATTTTTTAAATTTACACGGTCTATTAAACGCCGATTATCAGCCTATTATACGTATATTTGATCAAATTTTGATCATCTGTCAAGCATAGCAGTCATGCTGTTATGCTTGTTAGCTAATTACGATTTGATCAAAACCTGAATTGGGCTGAGCATTAGCGTTTAACCTCCGGTGTGCTAAAGTTGCCTCTCGGGTACGCAAGATTTCTATCCGTTGTGTGCTGTCGTTGCAACGGCATCCAGCATTTTCTTTTCATAGGTTTATAAATTTTAAAACCATAGCATATTTAAATGATCAATCGCTTGTCAGCAAAATTACCAATCGGAAGAGAAGTTTTACATTACTTAAATATTAGAAAATGGTGCACGCCATAGCAAAACGTTTATTTGATTTTCAAAGTTACATCACTGTATTTATTTACAGGAAAACCTTAAACTATCTTATTTTTAAATACTTTACCTGAAAATACAATAAAAATAGAGAAATAATATCATATTTCTTTATTTAACTTTTTCATTAACGTAAGGAAGAAAAACACCATTTCCCTGAATTTAAGTACCTGTTCTCCGAAAACCACTTATATTATAAACATAAGCTCTTATACATACACACTTTATCTGATGATAAAATTTAAAAAACATTATTTTGTAAAATACCAGTGAGTTATTATGTAAATTACAGTCAGCAAGCGCGCAGAACACCTTTTATGCCCGGCACACAACTGAAGTTGTAGGTCGTGGGAACCTGGCATTCCAAAATGAAATGTCAAAAATTCAAAATTGCACTAATAATTGATTTTCTGGTCATCAAACGTGATGGAGTTTTAAACATCTCAACCTTACTCTTTTAACTGTCGGTAATTTAAAAAAAATATATTCTAACATTATAAAATTCAGTTCTCGGATTCAACCAAAACAAACTTAAACCCAGAACATGTCTGTGAAATCCATAATTCATTTGGTTTCAGTTTGCGAATTCAGTCAAACCTAAAAACAGGAGTTTAGCATTCCACTGTTACATAAAATTCGACCCCTGCAAACTATGTTACAAAATAAATCATATCTACATATAAACAATGTCTACAGTTGTTTGCGGCATAGATACTGACAATTTGTACAGTTATTTTATGCCATAATTATTCATCTAATTTAATTTAATGCTTACTAACCATCAATCATATTTATTGTTTATTTAAAAGAAGACAAATTGTTAGAATTTTTTAAATTAATTATTTGCTTTTTTTGTTGATTATAAAATTAATGTAAGACTATATTGATTTTATCAGCCATTATTATCATTGTTAAACTTGGTCATCAATAAAGTTTTTGGTCTACTTCCGATCGTTTTCGGGGTTTATATGCCAAGGTTAGAACACATTTCCATATCAGTATAAATATATATATGTAGGTACCTGTATATATGTATATAAATATTGTGGTAAAACACTAATAACTTACATTGGTCAAAACAAACCTCTTGAATCAAAATATTTATTCACCACTAAAATAAGAATAAGTCCAATATATTCTGACCCCCTTATTATCATTTATATGTTTTTCCAATCGCAAAATATGACTAATGTAATTGCTGTGCAGAACATAAAGACATGCTGTAAAAAAATTGTGAATTTCATGATACTAAATTTAGCAGTATTGCTAAGTATTTAGTGTATTTATTTGAAGCATAAACTAATATGTATGTAAATAGAATACAATGCTACCAATTAAATTGGAAGCATTCAAATTTTATCTCACACTATAAGTATATAAATATAAAAAATTTGCATTTTATTTGCAAAACTCAAAGTTCAAAATTTTAACACACGTAATGTAAGTTGAATAATAATATTTCTACCTTTTAAAAAAAATAATTAAACAATTGTCTTCTTATTTAGAATCTGGATCAGGCAGAAGATTAGTGGAACGAGTTTTTCTAGAAGAGTTAGTATCAACATTGGAAGCCATGAACGCAGTGCAAACCAATTTAGGTGAGTAGTTTCACAATTCCTTTGTGCTTTATCAATTTGCATACCTTAAATAAAAAGTTGATTGCTTTAAAAATGTTATTTCAGTCGAAACCGTAGAAAAACAACGTCAAAGGTCTCTAACGGCGATCTTAAAAAGCCAAATGCCAGAAGATCATTGTTTTCCAAAAGCAAAGCCAATACCATTAAAGATGCGGAGCAGTCTAGTGATTCTGAAGAGCAGAGTGACGAGCTAGAGCTACTGAATCGTTCATTCACATTGAAGGCTCGGTTCAACCCTAATGACTTTGATTACTTCACATCCGTCGTGTGAAGTGATGAAGAAAAATCAAACGATTCACTTTACAGTCCATTAAGGAGATCCCAACAGAAAAAGAAAACAACTGTTGAAGATTATATAACAGATAGACACAGGGAAATCCTTAAATCAGAGATAAGTCAATTTGAGTTCAGCGAAATGGCAATAAACCTTTTATACAAACTATGCAAGGCAGAATCTAATACTTCTGGCTCTGAAGCTCTTCATATCAATGTTCAGTGTGTCAACTTCGCTGTCAGATTCTTATGCACTCTACAGTTTGAATCATCACCCGCATCCCGAATCAATCTGACTCCGCCTGAAGTGGCTCATTTAAAAGCATCTCTGACTGAACTCTTAGTAGCATCGTTTGATAAAATTCTCACTCATCCTGATTTGTTTATCAAAATCATACATAATGGTATATTACCCATGCTGCTGAGGCTTCTTGAAGATTCTACATACAAATTATCAGTTCGCCTACAACCCAAAGACGAATCACATCCAAAGTCTGACTATTCGGGAAGTCACTATGAAAATAATCCTACTAATGCGCTAGGTATGGAAGCGGACGAAGCCGCAGATTTAATCAAGTATTTGTTTGGCATTAGTTACTGCACAATTGTATTTTTCTACTGCTTATTGATGCAGCACCGATCTCGGGATAAAATACACAACTTTACCGAACAATTCAAACTATTCGGAGACTGCCATAAAGGGCTGGTGCTGAAGGAAAGTATAAGTCTTATATTGAGGATACCGAGTGTGGATAAAATGCACTCGGTCATGCTGGTGAAGAAGTTGCTAGATCTATTAAGTAGACTGGTCACTGCCATGAAACTGGTGCGAAGTGAAGCCATTCACTCAGCATCCTGCTCCCGAACTAAACACAAGCTGTGTCGGTCTAAAGTTTCCCTTATGATGCAGCATCACCATGATATTCTAGGCACAAGCTTCTGTCACGCTGGAAACATGGGCTTGTCTCCCGTGTGCTGTGTGGCCACTCTGTACGCTACTCTCACCACACTGCTGAGTGATGAGGTCTTGACGCAGTACGCTAATCTGCGCTCAAAGCTACTCCGCTGTATGAGAGTCTGTGGCTCTTGCTGTTGCTTCTCCCCGCAGTTTTTATTGGACAGAGTTATTAGAATAATCCGTACACATCACGGCATGGCCAACTTATGCTTTTCTGTATTAGAGCAAACCCTTTACGGGGAACTAGGAGCCCTTAAACTCATACAAGATATTGAACTAGTGCCTTGTACCACTTGTGAGAGATATTTTATATCCGAAGAAATACTGTCTTCAGGAAATCAAAATAGAGATGGCCGCGGTAGAAATTCACCATACAGCTATTTTTATGATGAAAGCATTAATAAAAATGCTTCGGAAGCCTCCGAGAATAAGGCAATATGGCCATTCTTATCCAAATATCTTCCCTTACTTCAAATAGAAGACCATTCAATCTTGCATGCCACCATGAGTCACTTGTTAAGAATGTCAGTTCAATGTAAAGAATTTATAAAACATGATCTACTCTTCTGCATTTTGTATCCAGCATTCATGACTTCCAAGAAAAGATACTTGGTGACGAGTGGCGAAGCATCCTACTTTGTGACTCTCTCTTGTCTGAATTCATTCTCAAGTCTACTAAGCTGTACGGCATTTGCTGAAGAATTCATTCAAAGAGGTGGTTTAACTAATATACTGGAATTAATGGCCCTACCAGAGTTTTCTAAGCAATGTTGTTCTATCTTAGAAATAACAGCCATAGTTGAGATATTCAACATGAGAAACGACTCAAATATTTCAATGTCCTTGAAAATGTCCTCCACGACCTTGAAACCAAATGAGTTGGAATCGCTGTCTTCCTTGCAAATGCTATTCAAATCTTTAGGTGACATAACAGATAAGGCGTTCAAATATTTTAAATTAAAGATAGAAGAGTCAGTGTTTTACAATCTTATTGATCTGTCCAAGGAAGTCGATGCACCTTTCAATAATGTAGAAGAAAAAGAAAACATTTACAGCAATGAGGCTGGGGAAGATTCCAATACAGATGAGAAGGGTTACCTTAGGAAATCGCAACCGATCTACATAAAAGGGCCAAACAGATCGCACAACAATGCTACCCACCACTCGGAGGTGCTGAAAAACATCTGGACGTTTTGGAGGACTTGTGCAGCGCTCTGCTTGTACTGCCCTCTGTTGAGGAGGTATTTAGTGAGGCAGAAGATATTCCGCGACTCCTACAAGATGCTGAAGTTGCTGCTACACTGTATTTGCTTTGTGCCCTGCACCCCGGCAGAAAACAAACTCCTCATCAAGATATTAGAGTCCATCATCTCCATTAACCTCGCAGTCTCTGGTGAGTCAAAAACTTCCCTAAATATTCTATGTAATACCTAACTTTAAAAAAATTATTGGCCACAATTTTTCAATCAACCTGAATACAAATTTAACAATAATGTATTATTTTGACTTTTGATATTTGGTGTGTAAAATAAAGATTACCTACATGATTAGTTTGACAAAAAAAAATAACACTTGTCATCATTGACATGAAAACAAAGTTTAGAATATATTATATTTTGAACATAACATCCTGCATTTTTAAAATAAAACCGAGTTGACAGTGTTAACAATATAATAAAGTTTTTCATATTTTAGTAATGTTGGACAATTAACTAAATATCATAATATTTTTTGTTTTGTTTGTTTAAAAATGTCTTTTTATAAAATTTGTAAGTAAATCATTTTCTTAATATTTTTCAATCAAGTCTACTTACTCATACTTGAGATTTATTAATGGTCATGGAATAAGCTAATTTTACGGGAAACTGTTTCCAGCACATCTCATTTTCTTTTGAAAAATAACTTTATTAAAATTCATTATCTAGAGTACAGTATTGAACAAAATTTATTTACACTAAGCTGACCAGGATAAATTAAAATAGCGTGTAGTCTACCGACTTATGGGTATGTCAGTGGATTTTTTTCACAATAATCTGTCTCTAATTGAGTGACAAATCACCTTTAGATATATACATCTGTGTCTAATTCCTGCACTGTTCTTGTCTTGAAATATCTTTAAAGTCCACTATGAAATTTGCTTTCATACCCTAAAATTGAACAGAACAGTTTGGTTTTTTTTTATTTTAAAATAAATACCAACTATAAATTTGCCAATAGCATTTCCTCTTAGTTTAAAACTGGATAGTTCTCCAATAAATTGATTGTTTTTATCTGATGTGACCTGCCCCAGGTAAGTATGTTTCTGTATATTATCAACAAAAAAATAAATATATTTTCTGTAACTATTTTTGTTTTATAAATACATTTAGTTATTTGTCGATTCCTATGGCACCGATTTTATGTTTTTTATCAGGATATCTTGCAAATCATACAGGTTTATTCTATTTGTCAAAACAACCATGTTTGAAAAACAGGTTTTATTAGAAGATGCAATAAATTTGAATTGATTGGGTAGGTATGCTAATTTACTTACGTAAAATAATACATTATGTTTAAAACACCATCTTCTGTAAAGTTACGCAATATATACCTTGGGCACCATTCCATTAGGTTGTTAATGTTACTTATAAAATATTTTTTTCATTTTGTCAGAAATTTATTTCTTGATTTAGAACAACATACAGAAAGCATAATATTATTTTATTACTCTTCAGTTATAAGCACAAATGATAATGTTCAATTGTGTCTTAGTGAATATGCAATATAATGTACATAAATATAATTTTTTCATTATTTATTTTTCTTTACTAAAGTGGTTAAAACAATATTTGTAAGATTTATTAAATTTAACAATTAACATTGCGATACAAAGGCAGGTTAACTTATGTTCAGTACTAAAACACAATGCTTAGATTATAAGGGAGGTCAATAATACGGTAAATATCTTTAAATTAACACACTCCTATTGTTAAAAGTTTCTAAAAAGAAAATATTTTATTTAAAGATGAAGCCAGCAAAACTTAATTAAAGTTTTAAAAATCCCCAAATACATTTACAAAATAACAAACACCTTTACAAGGTTATATTATTGCCTCCAAGGCCTGTATTAATGTACTCACGGATACATGCAATGTTTAGTTTTTGAAATCTGATACTTGTACCTTGTGTGTACAGGAAACCTTACAACTAACCAATATTACCTGAATTATTAGTTTGTCTTTTGCACAACTTTATAGAGTTGATCTTCTCATTCTGTGCTCATTACTCCGTCATTAAACTTACAAGTTTAATAGTTAGGTTAAAATAATTTAGTAGTTATTCTGATGAATGAAGTGTAATGTTTATGTTGTATTATTCAAACATCCTCCATATCAATCTGTGTTATGCATCTAATATATGTTATAATAGAAGTACTTTTATTTGTTTTAAACATAAGAAATATAAGTGAAGTGATGCCATGTTGTTAAGTGAGATAAAAATACTATGTATACATTTCTTATCATCCAATAGAGATTATTTAATTAACCATGAAGATTTTTTCTCTTAGATAGTAACTCAAATGGTTTAATATTCATGAAATATTTCAAAAGGTCTAGATTGTCTTTTTAGGTATATTGCCAAGACCATGAGAATGAACAAGTTTAACAGGGTAATTTTAATGCCTTCTTGTGCTTCCTTTTCTTATTTAAAAAATAAAAAAATAGTATTCCAAATGAGAGTGGACCATTTTTGCAACCCGTTCTTATGCTCAACGCCTTGAATGTGGAACAACTTGCCGGCTTTTGCATTTCCACTCTCCTACAACATGGTACACTTCCTCTATTTCAAAAACCTTCTGCACAACATCCCAAAATCGACATCGACATAGGCCCTGAGGATTTAATATAAAAATAAAACTACCCACAAATAATGCAAACCGAAATTCAACTACCTAATGATCAACGGTTAACTTGTACCAAGTCGCTCACATGCTCATCACTCATTCCTGTACATCCACTATGACTAGCTCTTAAACCAAACAAATGATTTTCATACATATATAGAAATTGAAAAATAATTATTGAAATTTTAATGACAGATTGCACGATGGACCGCTCTAAGGGAACTACTATGGCATTATTAAAAGATGCGCTCTTGACCGAGAAGAGTAAAAAGCTGGACCTTAACAATGTGAGGTCTCTGTGTGAGATGTTGATTCGAGCTGCCTCTACGCAAGCCAGCCCAGAACAAGTTATGCCGCCTGTTAATAAAACCAAGGTATTATTTATAATTTAGAAACTGTTAATTTGTGGTGGATTTCTATTTCAATGATCTAATGATACCATTTTTTTAAACTTTATTCCACTTTTACTATCACGTTCTTAAAGCCAAGATAATTATGCACTCAATACTTTTATCATTAACAGGAAGCCACGAAGATTATTTTCAACGAAATGTGTGAAAAAACTGGTTTTGTTATTATTTTGCATACTTTGTATCCACATTTATAATTTAATAGTAAATATTTTCAGACCAAAAAGTGAACTGAATGGAGAAATCAGTGTGAACCATTTGTTAGTAAAACAGATATTTTAATAGCTATTTTACTATTTTACAAATCCAGGAGTTTTGTGAAAGCACGTTGACCATTATAATAATTAAATGCCACTATGTCAAAACCTCCATTCAGAATTGAAACGTTGTTTGAAATGGATTTAACCATGTTTAGTGACCAGATCTAAATAACCTTTCTCAGACCCTTTTCCTCATCATGCCTCCATTCGTTTAGAATATCGGGGTGCCATAGTCCCACTGTTTCCTGGTAATTGGGACTCTATATAATATTTATATCTTTTCATCATATTCTTGGCATTAATCACACCTTGATTGATTAACCCCATGTGAACTCATGTGCAACAATCCAAGTAGATTAATGAAGACAGTGCATATTAAATTACAACCACATGATGTATATTATTAACAGGATCTGGATCAGATATGTGGCAGTGTTAGTTGAAAACCACTATCCGAAACAATGTTTTTGTGCAGCTTACCGAGAAATAACAAGCAAAATTGTTCATGTGAACATAGTATCAATTCTCAACCATTACTGAATAATAAAAAGTCATGTTTTAATGGCTAGTTTAGCTACAAGACTATCCCAGAGTTTCAACACCATTTTTTTCATATTGAACATTTGAAAAATATTGAAAACATTATGGGGTCTCGTTTTTTTTGACACTTAATATGATACGGATATTTAAAAGTTTTGTATCTCATGATGGATGAGGATCTTAACTGGTTGACTACAAAGGTCGTCAAATCGTCGTTGTTTGTATTCTCTATAACTTCCTACAATATTTCACATAGGTACATGCTACCAAAAACAAGGTCAGATCATTGTGAGCATTCCGTACAGCTTCCACTGTCAACCACCTCCATGCCTTTGCTGCACCTTACAGTGCTTTAAGCGCTCCCTTATATAGAGTGGGTAAAAGCACAAGCATTAGGAATCACTGCCCTAACCCATTATTTTATTATAAACTATTAATATTCCAGCTGCCACCTTTGCTATTTGCTTGCAATAGTGATGATGAGTCTCCTTCCAGTGGAGAGGATGATGATAGTGCTAAACTAAAGCCTTATATGAGTGAAGGAAGTGATGTCTACCACTCCGCAGATGAAGGATATGAGGTTGGTTTTATTCCGAACGAAATATATTCATTCAAATATGTTTATGTAACTCAACTAAAGTAGTGTGGTTTTTATAAACAATCCATTGACAGGAAATCAGCAGTTTGTATAATCTAAGAATTTCGTTTACAGGCAGATGTTGATATAGGAATGGTGGAGCCAATTATGCCCGATTCTGGCGTAGAACGGGTGTTTGTTTCTGAAAACATTAACCAAAATTTGGAGCATTCTATTCACTCAATCAACAATCAGCAAGCTGGTAATAATTTATTCCTGTACATTTATTTTTAGTTTTTAAGTAATCTTTAAAACCCTTTCTTTCCTTTGTTTGTAATCTTAATGTATTCTATTACTTCAGTTTCCGTTGTGTGCTTCTTTATCCATTGGTTTATTTTCCAATATCTTTCGTGGATACCTAGCATGCTTCTAATCTCCACCCGGCGCTTTACTTTCTTGTATTGTGACCATGTTTTGTGTCCACATTATGTTAGTAGTGTATTTATTAAACTTCAATTTTATTGTATTTATAATAATTAATTTAATTTCAGGTCCCAGCAGTAGGCCTGCCAACTACAACGTATTAGAATATAATGAATATAGGAAAGTGAACGCAATCACTCATCCCGAATTATGCGTCACTGTTGTAGAAGTTTTATTAGATTTAATAGACAGGTAAAAAAAGTTTCCGTTTTTGCTCAATCCTTCAATAATTATGGTCAGCTTACAAAAAAATAAATCATTTGACTTGTAAACTTATTTACTTTTAGATTACTGAAAGCACAAGATGATTCCGAAGGAAATGATCCAGCTTTCTTGTCTCAATTGATGAATGTGGTTTGTTCCTGCATTGCCAAGCTGTCCACGGTTTTCTATCACGACGTAAACTGTTCCTCGGGCAATGGACTCATCACACAAATTCTCTGCAGTCCGTCCATAAGACTTTTGAAACAAAGGTCTTACAACTTAGAGGGTAATTTTAAAAAATAAAATAATAATAATAATAATTGGTAAATTTTTAGTGTCATTTTTGTGAAAGAAAATCACCCCAAGGACGTATGTACTTTATATGAATGACTTAAAATTTAAATGTAACGGGTAACTACTACCTACAGTAAAACTCCCATATCAGATTCCCAGATTAGAAGTTTTCACGCTTATGAAGTTTTTTTCGTTACTAAGGAAAACCTTATAAATGTGTATGTTTTTAATGTCTGGTTTTTATATTTCCAGATTTGCAACACAGTCTGTTAAAGCTAATCTTCATCCTGGCATCTAGGAGTATAATACCGTCCGAGTTGAAGCTATACCTCGAACTGTTTACTCACCCCAACGTTCCGCTAAACATTCTTCTCGATCCTCTGTGTAAACTTGCAGAAAATTCACATCAGAATGTTCCTGATTTTATAGTTTGCTTTCCTATTGATAGGTCTTTACAGCTACGTAAGTTTTGAACAAGTGCCTAAATTAATAAGTTTCTCATAAATAAATTAAACGAGGGTTTTAATATAAAATCATTTTCTTTATAGGTACAACTCCTGAAGAACCACCACCACGTCTCTATTTCAATCAAGAAATTCATATTTCCCCAATTGAAACCATGGCAAAGAATCTTCACCGTCAGCATAATAAATCTGGTAACTCTACCAGATTATTAACACTCGTTCACTTTTCAACATCATATTCCATCCATGTTTTTAGATTCTTGTCCACTTTTTTCAGTCCTTATAAGATTGTAATAAAAAATACAAAACAACACTCGTCTTTATAGTCCTCATTTTGTTCACGAGTCAAGCTAAGACACTATTAGGATAACAGCATGACCGTTATATTTGAGGACTGATGAAAATTCGATCAAACTCCGATACAGGCTGAGAATCGGCAGTTAATGTAGGTCATTATTTGAAGTGGCAGCTTTCACAAATATTTGATGGTGCCAATCATCAATCTGTGATGATGTCAAATTTGACGGTTGCTCAAATTTCTGGACCTAAGTTGTTAAGTTATTCACTAGTCACTAATTGCTATCACTTCAATAAATATCAACTTGCATGTATCAAAGACAGTGCAATTTATGGTTTGCAGGAGTCCAGTCATGTTGGTCAGAGATGGGTTTGTGGTGTCCCATTGAAGGTGTGAACTGGGGCCTGTGGCTTCAAGGCTGTTCGTTTGTCCTATGGCTTAGGGTGCAGGAGTTTCAATCTCCCCCTTCTAAATCTACAGAGCCATCGCAGCTGGGCTCCAATGACGGCTCTGTCAGCGATGGTACCACTGACTGGAAGGGTTCTATTCCTAAAGGTTTGTATTTTATTTTGTCTCATAAATCATCAGCCCTTGTGTATCACGGGCCTTTTCAAACTTCTAATATTTTTCTTGTTCATCCAATTATATATTTTTGTTAAATACAGTTATTTTTAAGGCAGCCTTTTTTTATTTGAAGTTTCTACAAATTCATATATTGATTGATTATTAAATTTATGAAGTATTAATATATTTTGAAATCAAATGAATACATTATTGTGTATAAAATTTTGCAGCAATTTATTGCATACTCTCTTGTATTTTCAGTTTCTAGATCATTATCCAAATCAGAAAGGAAACATTCATCAAGTACAATACCCCCAGCTAGTACTTCTTCAAACACCTTACACATGCTGTCTATTGGGCATGATACCATGATATTGGAATTCTGGGTTGACACCAAAAATGGTAAGGGTTTTCATAGACTTTTCTGATTGTCCCTAACTCTAGTATTAAATATGTGTATTAATTTATTTATTATTATTTGCAGGCAATTTGACAATAAAACTTAGCCGTCCCGACCAGGAGAACAACAAAGTGCTGGGTGAAACGTTAGTGGAGGGTTGCCTGCCCTTGCATCAGTGGAACCACCTGGCCATGAATGTCAAAGAAACAATGCAGAAAAGGAAAATATTTGTTGAAGTAAGATATCTAGATATCAAATGCTAAGTACATATTGTTTTAGGGATACCAATCATTAGGTTTTCTTACTCTCATTAATAAAATGACTTTAATATACTTATAACAATTCAATGTATAATAAATACCCAACTCGCTGTATAAATATACCACATGAAACTCTTGCCACACAAGTCTTGCCTTTAACAATATTACCATTCTTGTCTCTTTTCTTATTCATCGCGGTGCTATATCACAGCGAGGAATTCTGGAATTCCACAAGGGCTCTTCAATAGCTGGCTCCTGTCCTTAACTATTATTTTCTACTTTCCAGACCTTTCCATACTGCTCGTCTTCTTCCACATATTGAGTGTCTACCTCTGGTTTGTTTCTGATGGGGTACCCACTTGGTCATGATCTTTAGTGTCTTGTGATCTGGAATTCTTTCAACATAGTCTGCCCATCGCAGCCTTTCTTACAATTCTATTTTTGAATGTACAATCAAATACTTCACTTGGTCCTCCATCAATTATAGAAACACTAGAGTACTTTGGTAAACTACCTTATTTTAAACAGTAAATTATAGGACCTCTTAGGAAATGCCAAAGCCAGTCTTTCACCGGTCTCTCTTCCACACATCACACATCTCAATGTACAATAAAGATAACTTTTTCGTCCTTCTAGGTGACAATGTTCATCAATGGTTCTGAGAGCCACACCGTATCCGTGCCTTTGAATGGAATGTTACTGCGAAAAGCCCGGCCCGCCTGTTTCATGGTGGGCCATTCCATATCCAGTGATACGGAGCTGCTTGCCAGGCCGACCGGCTCCTGGTACCTGTCGAGCCTGACACTGTTCAGGGCCCCCGTGCTTACGAGGCAGAATGTCATGTACCTGATGGCCTATGGACCTAATGTAGGGGCGCTGTCATCCTGCCAGGTTAGAAACACTGCTCTTAATTTATTTTTTTCACAATTTTATATTAGTTTTTAAAGACATAACGCTTAGTGTTCCGTTGTAACCTCTCTCATTTTTTTCATAAATAACACATGTACCAGAAAAGAACAGTACAACAGAGCTCTCAGTGGCAGAACTTCATTGCATAATAACATCAGATACAACAAAAGTTTAGTTGTTAATTTTAATATGATTTATTTTCTAGGTCGGCAATCTGGTGCCTAATTTCACAACATTGTTTGCTCCTGATATAGTGTCATCAAATATTGATTGGGATCAGGTAAAATGCTGCTTATGTTATCCAATTGTAATAAATTAATTATTTAGTTGAGAGATTTTTTTCTTGTGAATTATTGCTAATTTTTACAAGATATTATTTTAAGATTATTTTTTATGTTTAAATTAGGTATTAGAAATGTCATTTCTAAATATAAGAGAACTGCGAGACAATCTATTGCTAACATATTCTGCCCACAACCCCACAAGCATGGAGATCTACCACCAAACGGCAGCTAATCCACCAGGCAAATATATATTTTATTTAAAAATAATACATACATAAATAATAATACATATGTTCAAATACAACCCTTGAATTAATATTCCTCAGCATAAATTCATAATATATTTATTCATTTTATTTTATTTTCTAATTAAGTATCATTAGGTAATTCGTCAAATATCTTTATACCTCCGTACATCAATGAATTTCGACTTTTTTCGACAAATAATCTTATGTGGTTCCTATTCCTTGTTCTTGTTCCTAGTACATATTCAGTATTTTTTGTTTACGAGTTGGTGTCAAAATATATTTTCATGATATTTTTATCAGCTTCAGTAATAGACAATCGTTTTTCAGTATTTGGCGGTCGAGTGGCGAACTCTAAGGTCGGTGTTGCCAGCGTGCCTGTTCCCCTCACCGCTGCTTGGACCGGCCAGGCTCTACCAAGTCAACACCGAGGACTTCTGCCTTCTGTGTATCTGCTGGGAGGACCACACATACTGTTTTACTTATTTGCTAGGGTAAGCCCTAAATAATCTATCATTCTTTCGACCCTGTGCCTTAAACCCCCTGTTACTAGGCCTTTCAGTAGACATCTATAGGCTTTTGCATTTTTTCTGTTTGTTCTGTCTATTTGGACGGTGTGATGTAATTTTTTACTTTGATGGGCCTAACAAAAATGACTTTACATTTGTTGCAATGAAAAATTTATAAATTCATAAATTAAAATAGTTTTATAATAAAGATTCAGATACGCATCGCAAAAACAGGGGTTTACCTTTAGAGAAAAATAATATGTGAAACACTTGTTTTTGATTAATATATCATGTTTAAGCTAAAGACTAAACCTTTAATTAATTATTTATTTTTAGGTTGTGGAAATGGATGGAACTGCTGAAGAGCAAGCCAGTGCTTTGGATTTCTTACTTCGTGTCAGCTTTTCTGATACTCGGCTGAACTCAATATTTCAACAAGATCAGTTACTCGATATGCTACTAACTGTTTTCGCCTCCGCAAAATGTCACATGGGGCATCATTTCCTAAAAGTGAGTAATTCCTATTATTATTTTTTATTATAATTTGTTGTAAAAAAAAATGCATATTAGTTCTTATTTCTCCGCACTAGGGGTCTAATGCTAACCATTTTTTTTGTTTATGTTTTTCATTTGTGTCTTTTGTAAATTTTTTATTTTGTAGATTTTCATATTTAACTTGAAATCATTCTCCTTTTTCATTTTTTTAATGACATTTTTCTAGGCAATGTTAGATGCAGCTTGTAACACGTCCATACTGACAAAAGATGGTGATAAATTTATTTTGGTGAAGCAATCAGACGTTATTGTTGTGCGTCCACAAATTTTGGTGGCCCTATTGAAAGCATGGCAGGAGCTGGAAAGACCAACACAGGTAAAGTGATTTTAATCCGTTAAAAATATTTGCTGATCAATATTTGAGATACCCAATGCTTTTTTTTAATCCTTGTTTATGCAATACTTATGATATCATTTTTGTAAGTACATATGGCTATAAAGCAAAGAAATTAAACATAACCTGTTGATTCAAAGTCATATTTTGCAATCCGCATATCTATCACATATTAGATTGTCTCAATAACCTTAAATTATTTTTAGGAATCTTCTCTTGAAAGCACGTCAAAGGATGAGATCAGTGATGATGTTGAGAAGTGTGAAAAGAAGTTGGTGGATGCAGATCGGGATACCAGTCCCAGACTCAGCGAGATATCCGGCTCTTCGGAAGATGGCGGTGGACTGCTGAGTACCTTGCTGTTTGCAATGGATGCCATGCTCAGGGATGATCATCCGTACAGGGCCTTTAACGTCTACCAAATGAACAGAGTGAACATTGTGGATTCTCTACTACTGTTCTGTAAAGTAAGTTCAAATTATTGAAAATGTAGTAATGGTGTATGCACTGGACACCAGAAAATCACATCTATATTTAACTATATTTTTATAGCATTTTATGTATCAGTTTATATAGAATCATGCAGCTAGTATTACTACATATGTTCTGTACTGCTGACTCAGGGCTCAAGTTTTTTTTCTTCACAATACCTCAGCACTCCCAAAAGAGGTTCCTGAAAGAGGAAGTCCTATTACACCTTATTTGTACTGGAAATGATACGTCTCGTTCTGTACAGTGCACAAAATTTGAATAATGTCCTAACTAGGTCGTCAATAAATAAGTGACAATAACGGTTTCTTAATCATAAATTCACATTAATATATAATATATTGGCCTTTGATACTCGAAAAATAACTTTTGGCTGCCACAAATTTTGACGACGTAAACTAAATAAGCCTGATAGGGACTAGTGGCAGCGAACCGGTTAAGTATGTAACGTGAAAATAATTGACTATTGGAAATTAGTGAAAATGATTGGTTCATAACATCAGTCATGTCTGGCCATCCATTGTTAAAAGCTATCGTTAGAAAAGAATTATAAATGTTAATATGATTGTAGGAGCGCTTCCTGAACTCAGATATGGAAAGGTTGAGTGAATCAGTGAGTTGTCACCTTGTGGAACTGATCAGGTCTTTGATGGGAAGCCCCCCCATTATGCAACATGTGGCCCTACTCACTGATTTTCTAATCCTAATGCACCAGGTAAGAGTCCATGTTTATTTTTAAAAAAGTTATATACCAAATTTTTTTAAATAATAAAACTATATTCTAACAAAACATATAAGCCTGATACCCTTCATTTGTTAAACATAGTATGATTGTTGTTTTAGGCAAGTGCAACATTTATAACACACTCAAGATCGAGCTTCTACTTTCTTCTGACTGAAGCATCGCCGGCCACCGCCAATCATAACTCTAATTTCCTCGGGTTGCCGTTACCATTTTCGAACAAGCGGCGAAACAGAAAAAATGCCCGAAGGAGACGTATCAGCAGTACTGCCAGCAACTCTGACACGGCCAATACTAGCCAAATTTTTTCCGGAACCCCGTTGAGGAATATGTCATTCAATCAGAGTGAAATTCAGTTCCCATCAGGTCCAGAAAGTGATAGCTTTACCACTCCAAAACAGCCCGATGAGAATTTTGAGATGGTTCCAAGTAACCCTTTGACTTCTGATCTGCTGAGCAACATAGAAAATACTCCGTTAAATGATAACACAATCATACCGACTAGTTCTCCGATAGAGAAACATAATAAAGCTGTAGCTAATATGCACTCCAAAAGGAAATCATCAAGAAAAGATAAACGGTAAGGTTTTTATTTTTATTTGTACCTGTACCTGTTTCGATTAAGCTTACTTAAACGTTGCTTACGTATTAAAGAGTAAATAAAGTTTAGTTATTGAAGATACATATGGTGGAACCTCGGTTTACGAGCATAATTCATTCCAGACATGTCCTTATAATCCAAAACACTTATATATATTAAGGTATATTTCCCCCTAAAAAATAATCGAAACTGGGATGTTTCATTAAAAAACTTCAAAATATTCATATTAAAAGGATTTTTCCAACGTATATATGAGGCCTGTAGAAACAAACACGGCTAAGTCCATTGACTACAGTTTTCGAGGAAGAACAAAAAACGTTTAATTTAAAAATTACTTGTGATACTGTCACTAAAATAAATTCGACAAATAGTACTTACTAAAAACATTAATTTTCTTCTTGATACATTAGTTTAACTGGTGCAAAACAAAAAATATATTCAAATTATTAGTGGACTTTGCCGTGTTTGTTGTTCACATTTCACAACTGCCGCTTTTGTTTTCAACACAACTGGACTTTGCCAGTTTTGAAATGGACACGTTTTTTCACAAGGTTGCAGTCAAAGTCAGTAACAAAATAGTTTTACATTTAAAAAAGTATTTATTTTGATAGAAATACAAAACAATAATATCTTACAAAATATTTTGAAAAAGTTTGTAAGTTATGATGACCTAATTAATTATTTAAAAAAAAAAAAACAAAAAAATCGAGAAAAAAAATCAGAAAAGAATAATAACTTTTATTATGGTATTTTTTTTATATAAATTTGTTTTAAAGGTTTAATAAGATATGAATGCGGAATAATATTCAAGAGCAGGAAGATTTCTCCAGTTATCACCGAAATGCTTGGTCAAAAGATAGTTGACATCTGTTACTTTTAACGATTTCAAAACAACTTTTCCGGGTTATATGTTGCTTGGAATTATCATTGATACATTTTTTATACAGCAATGATTTCTACAATATTAATGACATAACAATAACTACTAATAAAGTAATCACATTATTCAATAAAACTCTAAATCGTAAGTAAAAACTCATTTATTTTACCACTATGCTGTTTAGTAAGTAAAAAAAATATGTCCATAAAAATAACAAGAAACAAAAAGTTCATTATGCACGTCAGCGGACATTTTCGGTAATTTGCGAAATTGTCAATATCTCAACTTTTACAAGAACAATGTAGTAATAACCTCTGTTTTTTAGCAATGTTCACCTTCCAATTTTGGGGCTGTTTTATGCGTTTCCTCGCCGATTCTTGTACTACTTCGTTGGGGGCACATTCCATTTTTATAAACAATACTTTAAAAAAAATTAAATTACGAAAATATAGTAAAAAACACGTAGAAACTAAGCAGCTGAGGAGACAATCCGGTTGTAATGTTGTATGAAACATAAAGACCCGCCATCTTGAAAACAGCTATTTACAACGCCCCTATTGGTCCGTTTGAAAACTGCCGTCTTTGATATGGAAAGAAGTGGACTTTGCCGAGTTTGTTATGGAACTCAATTTTAATCCGTAAAAAATAAATGGTTTAGAGCCGTGTTTGTTAGGAAAGCAACATTGCATCATGAAGCATTTTTTTTACTCTTTCGAACCTCATATTTAACTCATTTTCCATTATTGGTGGACTTTGCCGTGTTTGTTTCTACAAGCCTCATATCTACTTTTTAAATATTTTTTCATTATTAAGTATTGTTAAGACATTGCTCATTTATCAAGAAAATTCATTACAAAATTTTCCTTGTCTTGCGAAACACTAGTAATCCGAGGTTCCACTGTATTTATATTCTGATTCTTTCTTAGCTAGCGGTTCAATTATTAATATGTAGTAAAAATGTTTTTTTTTTCCTTAGAAAAAGGCATCGTTCAAGAGGTGATAGAATTCCAGCCATGTTAAAATTACCTGGACCCTCTACAAGTGCTGATTCTGATATGAAAAGCAATTTCTCTCTTAACGGTAAGTAAATAACATGAACAGATAATTTTGTAATTGAAAAATGATCAAATTAATTGAAACAGTTATACGTAGTTATGATTTTTATTCCGTTCCTTCTTTGCCACCTCTTTATACCTAAGACATTAGAGAGTATATATTAAATACATATTTTCTTAAATCTGTTAATCTCAACCCTATTAATGTTTTATGCCTAACCTTTAAAAATTGTTACAAGACCTTTTTTACTAGTTTCAGGAACAGACAATAGATCTGTGACAGCATCACCTAATACTGTAAGACTCACAAAAGAATATGTTATTATTGATTCAGATGACGTCGATGTGCAACCTGTACAAAATGATTCCATCTCTATGTATCAGCAAGTATGAATGATATTTTGAACACTTACCATAAAAGTTATTGACCATTTTGTTTAATTTAATAATTTTAAAATTTTTTTGTTTACATAGTTACACAGTCCAGTTTTGCTGCACAATTTAAGAACTGGCTCTACTAGAAGTTGGACTGTGTGCGAAGGTTTGTTGTTGCTGATGAGAGATACAATATGTATTATGCCGGATGCACTTCTCAATCAGGTAATATCCCTTATAAATGTACTATTTTAACGATTTTTATAAAGATGAAACTGACTCGATTGCAAACAATACTATTAATAAATTCCATCAAAAAACAATGTGTATGAAACTAAAAAAATCTACGTTGCACAGAGTTTGACCCAACCTCGGATCAAATATTGACTCCAATTGAGCTATCAACATGTTATGACGAATTGGTCAAAATATTGTTGGCCTTTGGCTTTGGATTGCGTTGTAAGCAGAATCATAGAAGGCTCATTGAGTTGAATTCGATAAAATAGGTTGGCCACGATTTGATGCCCTCGAAAAATCTGTCAACTACTGGATCCTATATTCCGTTTGCCCTTATTCGCCCCAAGAATGTCCACACATATGTTGGCTAACATTGACCCATATGTGTTGAGCCAGCCTATCATAAACTTGAACTTACTTTTGTTATAAGTACATATTTACATAATTTCTGTCAATTCTTTCTATGTATGTATAAATACAAAGTGTTGTTTTCTGCAGGTGTTTGGTGTAGTGCTGCATAGTGAGATGTTACTCATACTAGGTAACCACAAGGAGGTATCAGTGAGAACAGGAGTTGTCAAAGTGATATGCGCACTAATCCAGAGGTGTTCAGTTGAAGAGCTGAAACTCCTGGAGCAGAGGTGCTACTTTTATCACCTTGCTAACCAGATATCACAATACCCAGCATCGTATGACCTTGTGTCTGCCTGCGTGACCCTTATCACTGGGCGGAGAGCGCCTCTTGAAGATCAGCTGGAAGTGAGTGGTTATTTGATTTGTTCATCTATTTATTTATTGAACGTTTTTCCCTTGCCTGTTATGCGTACATCAATTATTTGTTACTGTAGGGAAAGGTTTTTTTTTTAATGTGTATAACCTAAAAGCCTCCATAAATGCAAACTATACATGATATTATATTTCTACATATACATATTATAGTCTTATGAGATTTCTGTCAAACTGTTTTTAATGAACTAATTATTTATCTATGAATGAGTTTATTTTCATCACACTGTTGCTAACATAATTTCTAGAATGAGATTTAACGAATTATACATATTATATTTGAATAAATTAAATTTTTCATATTTCTAGAATGAAGCTTGGGCAGAAGTAACTGAGAAAGAAATACTGAAGTCGCCTCCACTGCTGGCCGTCTTACCCTGCACCCTACATGACATCTCACTAACCCACAATACTACTCTGCTATTCAAAAAAATTATTGAAAAGGTTTGAATTTCATAATTATAAATTGGTGTTCATAATATTCAATTGATAATTTTAAATATTGTCTACGTTTTTGATTTCAATTGTTGTATGTTTTTTTCAGTCAAGCATCAAGACTTTGAATGAGATCGGAATAGTGGAGGCAATTCTTAGATGCCTTAGAGATGTTGGAGCCATTCGAGATGCCAAGTTTGACGGAAGGGAACTGATTCTTGATGATTTGCGATTTATTCTGAATCAAATTGCCCTCAAAACAATTGTATTTCAACATAATTTGCAGGTACAGTTTTATTGTATTTAAAAGTTATTTTTATAAATCTTTGCCATTCACCTTTACTTAAAACACATTATCATGCAAGGATGCATACTTTCCAGTGCATTATTAATAGAATCTTCTTTGTGAAAACAATGTGATACGGATAAAAATATAATTTTTTGCTGGTTTGTAGTTTAAAAATTGGAAAAAACTTGCAATGAAAAGCAGTTATGCAAAATTAGGAATATATATTTTTATGTAAATTTTATAAAAATTCTGATTTAAAAAAATAACAAATGTGATGGAGAAGCGACTAAGATGGCCGCCCCTTGCCATCATTGGTATCAATACGGTTTTAGTCTGATAATTAGTTCTGATAAACCGACAAACGATTACCTTGATTTCCAGATGAGAATGGACATCCACTACTTGCTCTGTTATCTGGAGCTGGTGGAGAGGTCCCGGTCCCGGAACCACTTGGAGGTTTGCCATATTGCCAGTGTGATGCGGGACACCCAGTGCTCTCTGTTTGAGTCCGAACTGAACTTTCTAGAAGAGAAATTGAACTCGGTCAATACTAGTGCCAACACAACAAGAAATACTTATTATTTGTCTTCAGGTGAATATCATGATGTTTGTGGCATTTTATTACCTGTCAAGGGAAACGGTATGTACAGCATTTTTACTGTAAAAATAATATTAGGAAAAATATTTAAGCACATGTATGTAGGTCAGTGGAGTGCATTTAAGAGTGAAATTGATAATGGTGGCCACCGGATAGTATCAATACATTAAGCCATCTTTTGTACATGATTCATTCGATTTCCGTTTAGGGCGCTTATATCTGCAAAAACATATAGCCTGATACAATACAAGGAAAAAATTATAAAATTAAGCTTTCTAGTATTTTTATTTAAATTTATTTCACCTTACAGGTATGACGGTCGGACAACATGATATTCAATTAGCAAAGCAATAACCATAGCATGAATGTTTTCAGCCTTATCTGGTACCTCCGGGGGTAGTGATTATGAGACAAACCCCAGTAATACAGAGGCATTATCACCCAACTCGGCACCTCAGCACCAGGATTATGGCCGCAAATTGTCGAGGTCAGAACTCCTCAATAGACACGCCGCTTTACTCAACAGAGCTGCACAGTTCCTAACAAACAGAGGTTTGGTTTTTTTTAAATTTCTTTTCTACTCCTTTTCTAGTCCTTCTGTTTTAGTACCAATCTCTTTTACTTAAATCCATAGAAGCTGCTTTATTTGTTTTGTTTCACAATCATTTGACGTCTAACATAATTTATTAAATTTTATTTTAAAAATATGTAATCTTTTGTTTGTTTATTTATCAATGTGATTAATTCTGTTTATTTTAGATGCCAATGCGGAGATGTCTTGTATTGAAATGGCCATGGTAGAACGTGTATTTGTGATCATAATAAGCAGTAAGTTATTTTGCCGCTTTGAAGAGGGAAGAGCAATTCTTGCTTTCAGTAACGTTTACCTCAATCAAAATATTTACTACGGCTTGGTTGTTTGAACCCCTGTCACATATGCACATCACCAAATCTGCAATTAACGCCGTTCTGAATTTTTTGACATTTTCCACTTTAAATAATGACCCCTTTTAACCGCTGACTGTCGTCAGCCTGTCAGCTTTTGCTCAAATTTTGATAACCGTTATATTTGACAGCTGACCAAACACCCTGGCTTAAAGATTAAAGTGCTTTTGCTTTCGTGAGTTTGCCTTTAGCTATTACCCAGTCAGCTCAATAAAATTTACAAAATTACTTGAACTGATTCTAACAAAACTGCCACTATTGATTTGTTATGTTTTTTAGTAATATCTGGTACGAATCAAGGCCTCCGCTCAAAGTGGTGGCACACTCTCAGCAGCAGCGACTGGCACGGCATCCTCTGCGAAATGTTCAACTGGCTTATATCCCCCACCAATAAACAGATTTACCTGAAGAAAATGGCCATCAGGGCTGTGCTCGATGCCCTGCCTTCAGTGCAGAAGATCATCACGCCCAGTGATCCAAGCAATATGAGAAAGGTACCATTATGCAACATAATGCATTTTATAGAAATTTCTTGATTCACCTTAAACACTAACAGTCTTGTCTAAAGCATGTGTTTCTAATACAATATGATGGTAATTTATGATATTTTAAACAAAAAGGAAGCATCCCCAGCACCTGTAAAGCCAGCACCAGCTTTATCTTGGTCTTCTTCTTCATAAACCTTTTAGTGTTTCAGCTTTTTGCATATGCGTCCCTCAATTGTCTCCAGTTTTTCTGGTTCTTGGTAGCTCTCACACATTCAAAGTCTGCAGATCTCTTTAGGTCGTCTGCCCATCCCTCATCTGTGGATGACCTCCGTTTTGTTTTCCCTTCCAAAAATGCCATTCGGTGTTATTCGTATTCCAACGGTTATCATGCTACTTGCCCAACATAGTCCCACTTGAATGTGGAGATGGTGACAGTAATGATGGTAACCTCCTTCTTGCTCTTAATTCACTAATTAGTCTTTCTATGTCGCAAGGAGATAAATACCTAGCATGACTCTTTCCATGGTCTTTGTGCGATTTATACAATATTCTTGGTGATATTCCATGTTTATGCTCCAAATGTATAAAGATCCTTTAGAATAAATCAGCATTCATGGTAACTTTGCCACGGAAATATTAAACTAATAATTTAGAAAATTTCTGCATACATTTAATTTCAGCTGGTAGTCTACCTAACCTGCTCCCTCGAGGTTTTGCCAAATGCAGATCTGGATGACCAGGAGCTCCATAGGTTCATCTTGGGCTGGGCAGAGAGCCTACAGCCCCCGGAGCTCAGCCTGCAGACAGGGGCCCCCTCACTGGGGGAAGCCCGCCACCTGCAAGCCAAGGACTTGGAGAGACGACAGAAGAATGAGGCGCTGATGTATAATGCCATACAAAAGTATGTATTATTGGTATCATTTATTTGCCCATTCAAATGAACTTTTTTTTTCTACATTAATTCTACACATGTGTCATATTTGGGGATCCTGTGAAGAGGGTCTTTTTGAGCAAAAAAAGGAGTGAACCTGGGTCTAGAAGAGATCCATGTTGTAGGAAGGAGGAAGTACAAAGGCTGGAAAATCATTCCACAGCTGAGCTTTTGAACACAAGAACAAGTCGTAGAAGCAACCAGTTCTCATGTGACAAATTTCAACCGCGCACAAATATTGGGCATGTGTTTGGCGTTTTTCCCGGCTGTGTACCGGTGCCGAAGGGATCAATGATAGAAGTTCCTTGGAGCATCTTCCGTTAACTTAAACGTATGACAGCAAATATTTACTGATGGGACTGAAATGTAAAACTAATACATACTCTTATTACTGCGTATGTCTATTTAAGTTCATAATTTAAACTTCTTGTAAGGGTTTTCAAAGGACCAGAAAAAAACCTCTTATGTGAGATGAATTAGACCATTAGAGAATTTTGTAGCACCATATGGGAAAAGGTTGAGCACGAAAACTTCTTAACGAGAAAACTTATTATTATATAGGAACCTTAAATGTATGTGGTTTTTTCGGTACATATTCATATGTAAACAAATATTCCTGCATTTTTATTGGTTCAATGACTTACCCATTACGTAATTAAAAGTATTTTCCTTCCAATTTAAATAACTCATTATAATTTTTGTTTCTATTATAATAGACTTAATTCAAAAGCATAAATATTGATTTGACTAAAATATTAATTAATGTTCTTTGTATATGTTTAGGTATACTTGTTTCAGTTTGTATGTGCATATACAAAAAAATCTATGTATAATCTATAAAAATCCTGTGTGAAACTCTCTCTCCCCTGAATACCAAAAATGTATTATAATTATGCATAATCTAATAAAAAAAAACAATTTTTCAACAGGAGTGTCTTCATCAAAGATGCCCTCGCCACCAAATTAACTGTCACCGCCATGTCCATCACACGTCTCATCGTGGACACCCAAAATGCCGAGAGGAAAGCCTTCCTCGACCACCTGAGGAAACAGCAGAGCGAGTGCGTGGCCAATGCCCAAAAGTGGCAGAAGCTGATAGAGCAGCTTGCTCACGAACAGGGGCTCTGGTTCATCAATGAATCCTACCCCAGGTCCTGGGAGATAGACCCGACCGAGGGCCCTGCGAGAATGAGAGTTAGGCTGCGGAGGTGTCATCACAATATTCCCGAAAATTTTGTCCAGGAGGGGTTCCGGGATAAGCTACGTAAGTTACTCATTCATCAATCAATTGAATATTTTGAGTACCTACTGAAACTACACACTCATTCAAATATCAATTTTACCTACTTTGTTTGTTTGTTTAATCCTGAAGTATGAAGTTTTGTGAACTTATTACAAGGTTCGTTAAGCATCCGGTGAAAGCTTTATTATTCAATGTTTTAATTTTATTTTGCAGAAAGTACAAAAATGCCACAGCCCCTTTCCTTCCTGCTGGAGTGGCCGGACAACCATGTGCAAAGTGGCCTGCTGGAACGCCTCCACCTCAACGAGAGTGTTAGCTACATGAGCCGGGCTATTTACGTCACGGTCAAAAATGAACAACACGGAGAGCTATTGCTAAGTGACAGGTTAGATCTTTAATGTCTTATTTTATTTTGTTTATTTTCTATGTACATTCTTTTTGAAAACTCATTCGTTCAACAATTTTGCATTTACTCTCAAATGACTTGCCGGTGCTTGCATTTCTTCCCTCCTACAACTCGTGTCCTTCCTCCGTGCAGCATTCCTTAAGATGCCGTCCTGCGGGGAGTCAATATATTTGTATCTTTTTCTTCATAAACCTTTGTCTTGATCTTAATACACTCCTCTGACTTTCTGTCTTGCAAAGAAATATCTAGCATGGCCCTTTATTTTATTTTATTTTAGTACATATCAGGCATGATGCCCAAAACATATATACATGAGTGGTTATTTAATTGGAATATTTAATAATAGTAAGTAATCAAGTAAAAGTTTATGAAAAATGCAAAAGTAAATGAATAACATACAAAATCAAAAGAATAATATTATACAAGGTAGAACATAAATTGATGGATTATTGGCACCTGTACTGAAGAGATGCCTATTAGTCGTTTGTTACTTCATATAACCAGTCCGCAATGAACATTTTTGTTGAAACCCCATGGTTATGCTCCAAACATGAGTACTGGTATTGTGCATGGTAGGATGCACATATTCCAAAGTGTTGAGGCATTTTCTTACTTTTGAAAATATTTGGCTAAGTTAACTCCTCCAAATCGTCTTTTTTCTAAGAATGGATGAATTCTTTCTTTATTCAATTTATTGACATTTGTTATTTCATCATTTTTTTCCCTTCTAGATGCATTCATTTCCTCCCCGAATCAGGGGTCGGTGACGCAGGCGCCAGTGTGGCCGGGGTGTTTTGGCCATTGGACGGCGTGGTGAGCGTCCACACGCGACGCTGGCAGCTCTCGGAACGTGCCATTGAGGTGTTCCTCTCCTCCGGACATGCGCACCTTTTCGCCTTCTGCACCCCTGGTGATAGGGATAACTTCCTGAAGGCGCTGAATAATAGTCACTTGCCTAATAGGTACCCTTAAGTACAAGTAATGTACATTTTATTACATAATACTATAAAAATGGGCTTATTGCCAGGTGTAAATTTTCTTAATGGAATTTTTAAAAGTTATGTTGTGTTTTCCGCAAGATGGGTGGAGATTTAATAAGGTTCTCTCATCACTTGAGCTGTAAATCTTTTAGTTTTGGATTATCAGATTGCCCGTGGAATATTCACAACCTCAATGAATAAGACAAAATATTTCATTATCCCAGGAAAGCCACCCTATTGAGTAGTGTCAAGATACTTCTAAAACTACACTAACGAGTGGGATGAGAATATATCATTTGTCTTCTTTGTGTGCAAAATGAATATTTCTTTGTTAAGAGGTTAAAAAAGTATGAGGATAGTAATTATGATGATAGAATTCAAATTCAAAATTTATTAGATGTACATAATTGCGGAATGTAATGTGTGGAATCTTAATTGGATTTTTTATGTTTCAAGATAATAAATACAATATTATGTTGTAGTGTCAAAAAACTCTCTATGTCAAAATCTTACTCAGAACAATTTTTGGCCCATTTTTTTCCATATTGCCACAAATGTATTACAAACATATTAATTGAGCAATAACTCTTAATGTATTTCAGATACGAATCGGACTCACTATCTGAAAACGTCAGTCTTTGGAGGAACGGCGTAATCACCAATTGGGAATACCTCATGCTGCTAAACGGTTGGGCAGGTCGTACCTACAATGACCTCATGCAGTACCCAGTGTACCCCTTCATCATCGCAGACTACCTCTCTGCCAAACTGAACCTTAACACGCCAAAGTCTTTCAGAGACCTGAAGAAACCCATGGCCGTGCAGAACAAAAAGAATGAAACGCATTTTATCAGTAATTATAATGTAAGAAAATCTATTAGTTGATTAATTTAACATATATATATATTCAATGTTGTAGCTGGTAGCAGCTATCAAAACAGCCTGGGCAACTGCCCTGAGACCTAGGCATTTAAAGGCACGCACTGGGACATTAAATACAAAAAAATCTCTCTTCTCATAATTTCATTTAATTTTCCTGTTTTTTTCTTCTGTCAGCTCAATAGCCACGTGACTTAGAAATGAGAGTATATTCATTATTTTATTTGTCACAATAGTTTTTTGGTCTTTGCAAAAAATAAAAACTTAAAAGTGCTCTGGTGTAAACTTCCCAAAATGGTGCGTCAGCCCTTTTGCCTTTTCGGCGACGATATGCTCTAATTATGTTGCATTTTATTTCAGCAACTGAAGCAAGCCCGTCAGGAAGGATCGGGCCTCATATCTGGGGAGAACAAAGAACCATATCACTACGGTTCTCTCTACTCCAACTCTGGAACAGTTTTACATTTCCTGGTCCGGCTACCACCTTTCACTAAACTGTTCCTTGCTTACCAAGGTATTAATTTATTTATTTTTTACACTTTGTGGTTAGACATAGTAATTTAAAATAAATAAACAAATTACATAACACCACTTTATTGAATATATTATCGTCAACTAGTTTCGGTTCAGCCTGAACCTTTATCAGAACTGTATGAATATATATACATATACTTATTAAATAACAGAATTAAACAAGGTATAGAAAATATAATAGAGAGAAATAGATAGATAAAGATAGAACATCAACTTTGGTGAGGGGTAGATAGGTGAGAGGGTAGGAGTAGGGGTAGAAAAGGAGAGGGGAACATGTCTGGTTCAGGCTGAACTGAAACTATTTGATGATAATATATTCAATAAAGTGGTGTTATGCAAAAAGAAAATTATTTATATTAAATATTTATACTAAAAATTTATACATTTCAATAATTGCTCTTTTCGAATGGTGGTAATGCTCAATAAAAAGCAAAGTTAAGTCTTCTGGAACCAGAGGAACCTTCAACCTCTAATTTGGTGGATTTACTAAAGACTTGATCCATCTCTTAGGTACTGCATTCATGATTAATAGTAATAATAATAATATTTGAATGATTTGTATAGCACCGTTTTTGTGAAAAATCACCTCAAGGGCGCTGTACAGATCTTATTTTCTATTATTAGATATTAATTCCTAGTTTAAAGAGAAAATATACAGGAACATACTGACCTGGCAGGTCCCATCAGATAGACACACTTATTAACTTATAATTATAATCATGATTTTTATATTTTATTTTTTCCGATTTAGGGCATGAGAGCGAAATTAAAAATGGAGTAGTTTAAAAGTAAAGTATGAATAAGCACGTACTTGATATGCAGTTACGATAATATGTAACCATTTTGTGCGGGTTTGATGTCCCGTAGACCGTAGGATGATATTAACGTAAATGAATTAAATAAATATATGTTCGTTTTATTTTCAGATAATAAATTTGACATACCAGACAGAACTTTCCACTCCTTACAAACAACATGGCGCCTCACCAGTTGTGATTCAACTTCCGATGTCAAAGAACTTATTCCGGAATTCTTCTGTCTGTCACATTTTCTGTGCAATTCTGAAGGTTTGTATAATTTATTATTGACTTAGATAAGATGTCCAAACCGTTGAATCCAAATCAATTAGAGTGCAGATATAGGTGAAAACAATAATCATGTACTGATTTTCTATTCTATATGCTTTTGTATGATAAGTCAACGCATGTGATCTATGTGACAGTGACTTTTCGCCAAAACTTTTATTTGTTTTTTCTCATAATTTCGAATTACGTGAGAAATTTGTTTTATCAGGTCCCATGGATTTTGTATTAACAGGGTTTTTCTGTATTCTTAAAATGAATATATTAACCAGTACAGTAAAAGTCTCTTATAAGGTTTTCCAAGGGACTACTTCTTATGTTCAATTGTTTTAAAATATAGGTTTGGAGCTTGGTGTCCGCCAATGTGGGATAGCGGTGAATGACGTGGAACTGGCCCCCTGGTCCAAGGATGCCCGGCTGTTTACTCTGATCAATCGCCAAGCCCTGGAGAGTGCCTATGTCAGGGAGAACCTGCCCTTCTGGATTGACCTGGTGTTTGGCTATAAGCAGACAGGGCAGGCAGCTGTGGACGCTGTGAACGTGTTTCATCCTTCAGTGAGTAATTGCAGAAATAAGTTAATTACTGAAAGAATCTCCAAACAATATGGAAATAGAAAGACACAGAAAATAAAAAGATTAGGTTGTAACGAAGACTTGAACCCGGAACCTTTACACTATACGAGTGTGGCGCATCTTTCAATTCCGCCATCCCAACCAATTCATGTAGCGTCATTATTAACAATAAATAAGAATATGTATAGCATATATAAACAGGCTTTTTTTATATACAGCAACTAATCACATCTAGCTAAGTGTATCAGTGAAAACATCTATCTGTATCTTAGAAACACGTGGAAAGTTTTAAAAAACAAAACATAAATATCTAGTAACAACAGCAAAATAAAATTTTACAGACTTACATTGGCTTCAATTTGAACGTAATCCAAGACGATCTCTTGAGGCATGCCTGGGAGACCATGGTACGCACGTATGGACAGACGCCCCGACAACTGCTGAAGCAGCCTCACCCTCACTCTATCACGGACCTGCAGCATATTCCGGAACCTACGGTAAACTATTACGTATTCAAAATATCCTATTTATGTTTTTTGGAGAGCAACGTTATTATTAAAGGAGATTCTTGGACAAAGAGCGAAATATATGAAATTCTTATGACGAAAGATCAAAAGAATAAAGCAGATGTAAAATAACCTCCTAGCTCTTGAATCACCGCTTATGTCGTATGAACAATCTGATGGTGTTCCCTCCGTGAATGGCATAAATGGTTCCAGCAACCTCTGATGCCTTTACTCCTTAATCAAACTCAAACAAAGGATATGTCGTAAATGATTGTTTTTTGTGACTCTATTTTCTTTAGCCAGGAATTGACAAATTGAAAGATTCAAGACTTGTTCGATGAAATAAGTTTATGGCATTAAAATTATGGATTCTTTACAAAGTAATATTGCCTTGCAAACCAAAATGCTGTAAACTTAAAATCAATCATCTCAATGGCCCTTTACATTGGTTAGTGTATAAGGTAGCCTTTTATAAGAAAGTGTATTTTTAATTGACTCTTAGAGTTTTGAAAGCCAATTTCCGACCTTAGACTAAATGGCAGATCATCCCAAGAATTTAGACTCAACACATTAATAATATATATTTTCCAGTTGGAGGTTCTAAGCAGTGTACGTGGGCTGCGGTGGGGCAGCTACTGTGGCTCTCCTCAGGAGCAGCTCCCCACAGTGGTGTGGAGCCGCGTCTATAGCCCCCCCACTCTCAAGCTGATCCCATTGCTTACGGGCGAAGTCCTAGGGCTGCCAAGTCACACTACACTTATGGTCACCTACTCCAAGAGTAGAGGTAAGGTTTTTCTATGAAAATTCCATGGTTTAAACTCTGCTTAGCATTGAACTGTCAGTCATAACTTTTTTTAGAAATTTCTACTGCAATACAAAAAGTAAACAGTATGTATTTGTTTTTACATTTCATATTAATCATTATGCATAATACGTACAATAGTATTTATGTAGTGTCGGCCAATAAATATTTTGTACTTTTTGACAAAAATTTAATAACAAACAAATGGATATGCTAGCAAACAAAATTTTCTGTTGTGGTTAAGCATGTCCAAAATGTACTGCACATAAAATTTCCATCTAATGACTTTTTTGTATTTTTACAGGTCTCACCATGTTTGGAAACAATATAATTAGCACAATAGGAGTTATAACATGGGGTCACTCAGACGGTATTCTCAGAATCAAACAGCGGAAAGAAGTACCACCTGAACCCCTGTTTCAAATTCACCAAGTGGATCCGGTAAGCAAGATTGCATATTTATTTTATTTGACTTTATTGTTTAAGGTTCTTGTATGTGTATACCTGTATGTATTGTTTTTGGTATATTTTAGGTTAAAAAATATATATTATTAACGGAAACTTCACTGGTGAATGAAACATAGTAATCACTTTATTTATCAAAATTTATATAAAACTGTTTTCCTATATTACATATTTATAATTTCACCTCTACAGTGAAATTCTGTTATAAAATTTTCCCACATAAGAAGTTTTTTTCTGGTCCCTTGAAAAACCTTATACATATATGGCCATTTTTCAATTTCAGTCTTCAAGGAACCGAAAAAACAATTCTTAAGTGGATTTTACTGTATAAATTATTTATTTTGCTTAAATTAGTATCTTTTAAAGTATATCCATGCATAATCTCCCCCACTTCAAAGTATTTTTTTTAAATCTCCTAAATGAAACACAGTACATAAAAGCTGTTATGTATTCATAAAATACCAAATTCCTTAAGATAATTTAAGTAATCAGTCACTCAAGTATTATTTGTGTACTAAAAATAACAAATGAGCTTCAGAACTATGTAATTATTTAAAATGCATTTAATAACCATAAAAAAATATTTCTGACACAAATTGATTTATTAATTCTCACTGGGAACCACACTAGGCACCAAAAAAACTCATTTTATACCAGAATGCAATTTTAACATTATGATAATAGGTTGGGTTACTGTTATTCCTTGTTATGACATAATCCAATAACGGTGCTCATATTTTTCTGCTAGAATATTATTTTTGGTGACAATATCTAATATAAGCTGATTCCAGATATTATATAATGGGGAATCGATAAATTGCTGCTTAACTTATTTTGCTCAAACATTATTGGTACTCTGTTAAAATAATACCCTTCCCAAATTAGGGGTCAGCAGGTAGAAGAACCTCGCATTGTTTTATTTTGTGATTTAAATCGTCTTTGTTAAGGTTATATGTATACGAATGCATTTTGATTGTGTATCATTTTTACTCCAGCTGTGCGTGGTGTCCCACAGCATAGAGAGCACGATGGGTGGCCTGTGGCTCGGCTTACAATCGGGCCGCATCGTGGTGCTCCCCCCCGCCCCCATCAACTCGACCCCCCCCACGCTTAACTTCTCGCGCCGGCCCGTGCACCTCACCGGACACCGGACTCCCATAGTCGCCATACACGTCAGTGCCGCATTCGGTGTGGCCGTCAGCGCCAGCGAGGACGGCACCATCATTGTATGGGATATTCACAGGTGGGATTCTTGTTTTCTAAATTTGTGTACATTTCAGCACGGGTGAGGGTAACGAGACCAATTTTTGGGAAAATTCCCATTCTTATTTATTAAATATCAAATACCCAATTAAAATGTTGCTTTATACGTTTTTCAACTATATTTTGTGACCAGATCTGAATAATTAGGTTCTCTTAACCTAGCTTCTGGTGCCGTTAACATCTTCCTATATAATTGCTTGCACACTTATAGCGCTTCTAGTGGGGGATGCACAGGTATCTTTTTACCAACACATAAATTGTTTATAAATAAAACACATAAATTTTGTTTAAAACCACTTTATTTAATTAAGTGGTTATAAAAAAAATGTATGTGTTTAATTTATAAATATGGCAAGCCACAAAGTAAATGCTTTTTACGAATACATAAATTGTTTTCTAATTTTTCATATTAGATTACCATGTTATTTTATTTGATTTTTTTTTTAATATTAGCTCCACACAAGAGGTCCAGTGGAAATCATTTCTCTTTTTCGTCTTTGTAAAGAAAGGAAGGAGTGAACCTGACTTCGAGACTCATGTTGTAGGAGGGAGGAAACATAGGCCAGCAAATCATTCTACAGTCGAACCTATGAACACAAAAACAAGTAGTGAAATCGACCCATTCTCATAGGCAAATGCCGACCATGTACAGATGTTGGCCACGCATTTGGCATGTCTCCCGGCTGTGCACTGATATCGAAGTGATCGATGACGCTGGTTCTTTGGAGCATCTTCAGTATCTAAACATTTACGTAGGAAGGTATTAGTGCCATCGTCCACTGGCTACGGGCAGTTGGAAACTTGTGTGTTAACAATCTAAAACAATAATAGGTGATAGTTAAAAATAATATTGGTCGGTGAAAATTTGTCAATCCTTATTATTTGAGGACCTACTATAGCATCAACCTAATATGTAATTAATTAGTTGATCTCTATTTTGCCACTTACTTCCATAAGTTTGTACAGAGGGACTTCATTTTAAGTATTCCTCATTTCAATTTATTATTGTTCAATAAAAATTAATCACTTTGTTTATTTTACAGTTTCACATACGTAAGAACGATACCGAAACACATCTTCCCAGCTTCACACGTTTGTATAAGTGATACACTTTCAGATGTTGTAACTATACACCAAATAATTTCGACAAGGTCTCTCCACAACATCCCCAAAACCAATCCTGTCAAGGAAGATACTAAAAAACACGAACCTGCCCAGGAAAGGCGCTTGACCGAAGAAAAGGAAAAGATCCCTACTACTTCAGAAATTGAAAGGAAGAGACCTCAATCGGTGAAACATAAAAGTTCCACACTTGTGAAACCCAAATCTAAAATCAGGGTTCACACGATTAACGGAGATTTTATTGGAGAAGTGAACACTTTGGAGAAAGTGACTTGCGTGTGTTATTCAAACGCCTCTGAAGGAGTCAGTGTAAACTCTATACTTGTTGGTCTGCATACGGGAGCTATTCGACTTTTTTCTTCATGGGACCTCAAGCCCGTAGCTCACCTCGTACCATTCAACTACTCGCATCCCCTGTTGAGGTAAGTTCTTTTTTATTCAATGTAGGGAGTTGTAAAAGTTCATAGAACCGATATAAAGACGATGTTCTACGGAGTTAAAGTTTTTCTTTTGTATTGTCAACTTTAGTTACATCTTAGTAACATATTGCCAAAATTTTATTGTTAAATGTCTCTCAGTTTAGGACAGAAGTTTGAATGGGATGTATTTGGCTGTTTTTATGAAATGGATAAATTCGAAAATTGTGCAAATATTGAATTTTTACTTTTGTAAGGCAAAAACGCTACCCAATTTTTTGAAAATATGCTCAGTTTTTACGGTGATTTCCCACATATCCAATGCACACGACCAATTTACATAGTAAAATCGTAAAGTTATGAAATTTGTATTTATTTATTTTCCAGTATAAACTATAGCCATGACTGCCATCACTTGTACGCGTCCGGCTCAGATGGAACGGTCATGCTGTGGGAAGGCGACACCTCGGCAGCTAAAGCCCACACTTTCCGCATCCTCACTTCCCTGGCCATCTTTTAACTGCCATGCTACATTTCCTGAATTATACTATCTTTTTAAGTTCCCTATTGAATAATTTTAGACTTACTAATCATTAATATTTTAACATTATGAATCCTTCAAGGAATGGCATCTTTCTATGTTAAGAATATCTAGTCAAAACAACAATATTAATCAATAATGTGTACATTTAATAGTTTTTGTTTGTGTATTTTTAATTCCTATTGTTTTCTTAATACATTTAAATGATTTTATATTATTTTACAGCTTTTCCCTGTTGTGTTAAACTCTAGAAATGAATAGCAAAATACGATATTTCTCCATCACAATACGTAATATTATTGGTTATATCAATTTTAACACTTAAACACTCACCTTCAAATGGCAGTACATAATGTGTAGTTAGGGTAACTAGAATATAAAGAGTGCTTCCCTCTCCCAACTTGTGAGTTATTATAACTTTCTTCTTGCTTGGTTTGGTTCACCCAATTCAGAGTACACTATAATATTTCATATATTCTCTCGGGTAACATGGTCACTATATTAGGATTTACTTACTCACATTGATAACTTGTCCTATTTATGGGTAAACTAAAATGATTTAATCATCAATTTTATAAGTTTAAAATGCATTACTTTTCAATTATTTTAGTCATTTGAAAGTGTGTAATATTTGTAACCATTATTGTTTTTGCTATTGTTATTTTAATAATAATCTTTCATTTTAAATAAATAGTTTGAGGGTTTCGTAATTCTTTAGTATTAACATACTTTTATTTTGCTTGTTTTTTGTTGTTGTTATTAATGGTAGAGGTAACCTAATTATTTTATAATATATATATGTACATATTATGCAAGTATTCCCGAATTTGTGTTGATCACACTTACCTAGAACTGGCAATTGCCTACCCAAAAAGGTTTTTACTACCGGAATGTACTTCTTTTATATACCTAATGAGAAGAATAATGAGAAAAGATAAATTAAAATCATTTATTATTTCAAATATTAATAGTTTGACAAAAAAGTTTTTGCTCATGACGTGATCAAATTATATATTAATTATGACAAAATAATCATATTTATAAAATGCAATGCAATTTGATCAATATCAATGATTTTCAATACTCATTTATAATAAGGTAAGTGCTTGTAAATGTTTGGTAATTTTCATTCACTTATTTACACAATTATCGCAAAATAGGATGCACTTTTACAGTGGCATCCATAATTATTTTTATTTAAATGTTTGTGCATCAAACAATAGCAATGCTAAGATGAAGTTGTCTTATAATTGTGTATGTTTATTTTAGAATCTCCCGAGAAGAATCATTTTATTGGAAACTATATTTATTTTAAATTTTAAATTTGATCTATCAACCACAATAACTTGTGTTGTTATAAAGTTCCGGGTAGAATGAACAGTGTGATATGTATTGCCTAAATAATATTTATTCAGACTATAGTTCCTTGCATGGTGTTATATATTTTTTCTAACAATTTTTATGTCTAGGAGTAATATTATCGGTATTTAAAAATGTAAGAAATAAATGTATGTATTCAAAATAATTTGTTTTCTTACAATCTTACTACACATGAACATATTTATTTAGATTGTGAACTGTGCTTTATACTGTGCTGTTATCTGCAATTTAGAGAAATAAACCTTTTCCATATGCATTTAATAGAGATGTATTATTCATCTTCTGGATAAAATTTTCACATACGACTTGGAAGGGTTTTATAGTTCTGAAGGCGAGTCCAAATGCGTATAATGTGATGGCACTACATCTAATGCTCATGGCGATGAGGCGCTGATCCATCGCCTGTCAGTTTTTAACACAAACAGTGCTCGTTTAGACGACTTACATATTATGTTGTGTGATCATTCTTCATGTAGGCGAAGAAGACGCTAGAACTAATTGGTTTGTTTATAAAAAAATCGCCTGTACCTTGGAATCTCAAGACTCTAAATATTATTTATTTTTTAATTGAAAAACAATGCTTGGGGGGGATATTGCTCAATTGGTGGGAAGAGATGTAGAAGATTTCAAAAGTAAAGTTTACGTGCTTCATATTGGAGGGAAAAAGAAGAAAAAAAACAACTAAGGTTCTGGAAAAGGTAATTTTATTATTATTATTGTTGCTGCACCAGCAATCGTGACCTTTCTGCTCAGCATTTCTAATGAATCAATTCGAATAACAGGATTCGCGTCGAGATTGTGTGCCATCTGTACAATTCGCATTACATTATACATTACACGCATCTGGACCCGCCATTACATTGGCAACCGCAGTAATAATCTTTTCGTAAATATCGATTCCTTTCAGGAATATGTCGGCTTGAATATGCTCATTATCGCTGTGCAGCAGGGGAGTGGTGTGGTTCATGGGGGAGAATCCTATAGCTGGGATCCCAAGCAGACGTATAAAACGACTATCAGTACCTCCAGGGAATATATTTTGTTTTATTTTAATGTTCCTGAAAAAATAGAAAAAAATTATCGAATAAATTGGAATATCCTTGAGCCAATGTTTCAGATAGTTTTGCAATGTTTCATCAAAGGCAGGCTAGGCTACCCAAAATTTTAACACATAAAACCACCAATATAAGCCAATATGGCAGTGAAAATCTAAAATTATAGCTGTTATTAGGTATCCTTTTCAAACTATAGGAAAGTTTCTAAAAATGCATGTTAATTGTCAGGAATCAAAATCAATATAGTATACTTACAGATCATCAGCTGCTTTTTTAAACGCCACCCAGAAACAATTAGAGCCGTCCAGTTTGGTGATACCATTTTTAGGATCCTTCTCCTCATATTCAAGAGTTATTCCTTCACCTGCTTCCTTGCACCAAGCATTGATCTGTAAGGAGATTCCATTATACAGGTATATTTTATTTATCAACACTTTATATACATTTAACTGCATACTAGTGTAAAAGCGGGCTTTATGCCAGGTGGCAATTTCTTTTGTACTAACTCATAATTATATGAATATTATTTCCAATATGTATGCATGTTGCAACATTTATAAATCAAATGCGTATACAGACAATTCATATTCACAATAATATGAAATCCATTCCATTAATAATTTTGTATGAAAAAAAGTAGATACATACCCTACCTGCATATTTTAAAATAGTTAAAAGTTTTCATGGCAATTTTCTCAGGTACAAACTAGTATTTTTATTGGAATAATACAAAAAACTGTGATGGTAGTAAAAAAACTATTTTATGGCTTAAAATGAATATTTAGTTGAAATTATTTAGAGCAAAAATTTTTTTAAAGATTGTTCAAATTTCAGGTAGGTACTTTATTTAAAATAATATTTTAAAGTAAGAAAACTTTTTTTGACAGATGAATTTGAAACAACAGAAAAGCTAGAAAGTTAATAGGGAAGGGGGGAAATGTTTCAGTTGTTCATGTTAAAATAGCAGAATTTCCTTATAAATAATGCATAATTATTTTGGTTAAACAGACCAAGTAAAATATCAATGTAATATACTAACCATGTTTTCAAACTCAGTATGGTCAACATCCACAGCTAATCTTATATCAAACATAACAGTGAGTGATTCTGGAACAACATTAGCCTGAACGCCGCCCTGAAAAACAACATTACACATTTAAAATGTTATTTGTGCTATGGGGTAAAAAAGATCCTCAGAATTATCTTCAATGAATACATCAGCACACCACCAAGAAAATTGTTGTCAACATGTATGTCAACACGGTGCTTTTCAGGTAAGTGCTTTCAATTTCAACATCAATATTAATGCGGTTAATAATTATGTTAGTTCTTTTTGAGATGGAGTCATGTTGGGCTTCCTCATTCTTGAGCTAACATTTTGCACAACCTTGTAATGTCCATTGTCAATCACCAGGGAGATTTATTATTGTTTCTATATTTGTATATGTAAAGAAGATTCCATGTTATATTCAATTTTTCTTGATGTGGGTTACCTCATTCACTTTTAGAAAATACCCTTCAAAGTAAACATGACATACATAATTCAACAGGGTATTAAAAATTATACTTTACTTACAGATATTTTTGTCAGGTTGACAGTTGTAACATTAGAAATGGTCAATGAAGGGTTTTCATTTAATATTTTCTTCTGGGTTTCACGGAAATCCATAAATCTATCAATTATTATTCTCACCTAAAAGTGTTTTATGGATTAATTATGTTACTAGTGATTTAATAATACCAAATTTTAAACTTTATCGCACTATTTTTTTACTAACACTAGACCGGTTTCACCTTCGAAATGGGTCCGGTCTTAATAAAATATAGTGGAATAAAGTGTTCAAAATTTAGTATTATTAAATCATTAAAATGGAATTCACCACGAAATTAACAGTTTCAAAATTAGAAATAATATATTATTAGTATTTCTAATTTCATGATAAAAAGTTTCTTATAAAACCTTTTCCCCCGCGGTATTTAGCAGTAGAGCAGAACCATGGCCAGATTGTCCAGGACAAATAAGTGACAGATCTGAAAAGATTAAAAACTTACAATTATTAACAGTGAATAGCTAACTTACTATAATATTTTTTTAGTGATATTTGACTTATTTGATATAGGTACATAAATGTAAAAAAAAACTGTAATGTACTAAAACTTACGCCAAATGCTCCTCTCTCCATTAAATACCAGAAACTCATCTCCAGCATTGGCCACCCCTTCGTCTAGTGATAAGCCAATATTCAAAGCCCTGAAGTCATCTGTCTGAACAAACTTTTGTACACCTTGTCTCCCACCCTTCTCCTCCTCTGAAAATTGTTAGTTCTATACTTATTTAGTTGTGCTCTTTAGAAATTTCATGGAATTCGAAGCATTCAATAATATAATTATTCATCAGCTTATTAATCTTAGCTTATTAGTCTCTTGCTGGCAGCGATGGTAACAACACGCGTGTCGAGACCGCTAACCGCATGTGAGTGCTGTTGTATTTTACGTTAAAACCAGTGCATGGTTGGTTCATCCAAGAATCCCAATATAGACGATTAGTTAAATTAAGGGTTTGTCACTCTACTCCGAATGTACGTCGTTGACACATGCACAAAATATATGCTCAAGAAAAGTGACTAGTTAATTGTCTATTAAGAAAAAATGCCACCACATGAGGGGACGAAGATTTTTTAGATCTCCCGGCCACGGATAACCATCTGGAATTTTTTTATAATCACTATTATTGAAATTAAAAATATATACATACATGAAAAAAGTCCTGCTATATAATTATTTTTATGCGTGACAGCTGTTTCGTCTTCCAAAGGCATTGTCAAAATATGTAGAAGCTATATATAGGCAAACTATTTATATGATTTCTAGATACATTATGAAAAGCTTTTAACAAATTATTTTTATTACCAATGTCGTTATTCACATTTCAGAGAAAATTGACGGATATTATTTATGATTATTACCATGGAAAGTTTCCCTACTTAAGTGTTCTATTTTATTGTTTGAATTTGTCTAAATTTCGTTGGGAGGGCCATTGGTGTTTCCTATTTCATTTTGGGGGAACAGTAATAAAATAGAAACATAAACATTAAAAATTTAAATTGAGTTCTACAAAAGATTTCTTTCAAATAAATGAGCTTATGGAGGTTAAGCATTCTGGATCCAAAATCTTGCCTGTTTCACTCTCTTGCATATACGAGTATATGAAAGTTAGAAGATCAGCTTATAATGCATATTTCACAATACATATTTGGATTCCCTAACTCACCAGGAACAAAACAAATATGGATTGTTCTCTTTAAGCGAGTTGCGTTTGCTTTAAGATTTCTGACAGCCTCCAAGTATTGCATGCCCACACTCTTCATATCCTGGGCTCCTCGTGCATAGATTTTTCCATCTTCAGCCAAGTGGGCACAGAAAGGGGGGTGTTGCCAGCTGTCCTGAAAATCATTATTCATAATTTATTAATTGGTATTTTTTAATCTCAATTAACGAATGACAATAGTTTTGATTCAATTAGATTGGAGAAGTAGTCAAGCAGAAGCCTTTATTTTCTAGCAACAATGTCACTCTATTTTATAAACTCACTGGGTAAACAGGAACTACATCCATATGGGAGTTGAGAAGTATAGACGGCAATAATGCATCTGTTCCTTCCCACGTTATTATCATTATAGGTTTCCCAGGCGCAGGGGAGTAGACCTTATAGGGCAATTCAAGTTGCTCTGCCTGCTTTTTTAGAAAGGTGATGCAATCATCTGAAAATAACAATTAGTCCCATTTCTTACTGCTCAGTTGTTATTATGTTTTACGTTCTAATCAAACTCATTACTTACTTTGCATATCCATAAAACTATTGGATGTCCCGGATGCATAATTTACAAAGCATTTGTCTATGCGGTATACATATACACATAATTATTTTGTTTGTTTATATTCTGAGTGAATATGTGTTTGAGATGGTACATTCAATTTAGTAAAAACTTTTTTACGAACCATAGTTAATATCCGGATGAACAGATGGAATTCGGAGGTATTCCCTGAACCTCTGTATCGCTGGATTGTTTTCCCAATCACTTAGAGTTGACATTTTAAATTATTGCTTGATGCTATGTGTGATCCAATGATTTGATTAAGTTGTATTTCACATATAATCAAATATTTATAGCAAACATGTTAACCTCGCAAACCACGCAATCTTTTTTTAATTACTATCTCTTACATCATTAACCCAATCAATGGTTAGATTTGGATAATATAGAATAATTGTTAAACCCATAAAACCGCTGACACAACATCCTGTTACTATTTACAGTACCACCACGAAGATTGCATATTGGGAATCTTATTTTGCTAAGGAATTTAAAAAAAATAATAATATAATATGCTGATAGAATTCAAAATTAAAACGTCTTTGTTACCATCAATATAATTCATGAAATGTAATTTTTTTTTTATAAATTAGAAATCCACATACAATTGTTTTACAAGACCGCAAGGCTCTAGTCGAGTGATACAAATAATATTAGAAGTTGTGATAAAAATACCCGACCACCGTGCTGGTTGCTGGTTTATTGATTGAATGAATTGCCTTCTTTACATGCATACTAGAAACATGAATAAGTGCATACACATCGAAAGAGGGAGCTATCTTAGATCAACGATGGATTAGAATAGATTGTCTAATCTGAAACAATGTTTTGTGAATGCTTCACGAACTGCTAGATTCTTTTATAATGAACCCTTCGCAGTGAACACTTCAATTGAAGTCTAACTCGCCAAAAAATAGGTTTAAAGTAGTCTAAAAATGAAGACAGGTGAAAGTGTATTCAAGGACAGAAAAATTGTGGCCAGATATGTCTACAAAAAGCGGCGAGAAAATAGATGCTAAAAAGTTTAAATTCGTGTCAAAAATATATCAGAAAAAAAAAAAAATTTTCTGCACTAGGCAAAAGTTTTGCAAGATTAATTCTGTGTTATTATTCTTATTTGGTTTTTTTTAACATCCAAGTCGAAAAGCGGGTTTTATTTGTTTCACATAAAAAAGTTATGAATTTTTAATTATTGCTTATTTTTAAATAAATATTTCAGTTTATTACCTTACATTAAATCATTTATTATAGTTACGACACAATATATCGCAGTGCTAGTTCAATACTATAACAAATTTTAAAAAATATATTTTGGCTTATGGGTGTCTTTTGATTCCTTATGTTATAAGGAATCAGAAAACATTCATTAGTCGAAAAAAACATTTTTTACTTGTTATAGTATTGAACTAGCTCAGCGATATATATATTTTTTAAAACAATTATCATAAATTGAGGTTAGTTTTTTTTTTTTAAACTGCGCTTTTGTTGTATTGTCATTTACTCATATTTTATTCACGTTCAATATAATACATATTTTGTAAAACAATAAACCCTAATAGTGTTTTAAAGTATGATATAGTTAATACAACAATTTCTATTGTTTCCAATAATTTTTATTCTTGTGTATATTAAATTTCATATTTGCATATCTAGTACTTTTGTACACCATATGCATGAGTATCAAATATTTTATAATTTTTTGTATCATAATAATAATATTTGGATAATTTGTAAAGCGCCGTTTTTGTGAAAAATCACCTCAAAAGCGCTGCCTCGAAGTGTAAAGAATAATATTAAACTCCGAGACACTATACTCTCACCTTAAGATAGTTGTTGAATAAGTTTGCAAACATTTATAAACTTCGGAAGGAAATAATCTAACATGAGTGGAA
Source organism: Drusus annulatus (assembly GCA_022651775.1). Taxonomy (NCBI): domain Eukaryota; kingdom Metazoa; phylum Arthropoda; class Insecta; order Trichoptera; family Limnephilidae; genus Drusus; species Drusus annulatus. Next base: position 18,010 of record JAGWCC010000500.1, on the reverse strand, counting down.
TAAAATGTTTTTAAAGTACTAAGTTTAAAGTATACCAGTTCATCATCAAAACATATTGCTTACTTCGATACTTGCCATCAGGTGCTGATGAGTTCCCGATTGTGTAGTGAAATATTATGTCAAATTTTAATACTTGAATGTAAACAAATTTGAACCATATAGAAATCTTAATTTGAATGATGTAAAGAAACCAGGGATTAAAAAGCCAGCCTTTTGAAGTTTATGAAAATAAAAATGCAAATTGGCTACAGAATATTTTATCTTTTGTACATATAAGATTAAGCGTTCTTGAAGTGATATTTTACAAAAATGGCGCTATATAAATTAATTAAGTATTATTATAATCAATACAGTAACACAACACACTACGAAACAAAAACGAAAAGATTTCTATTTATAAATGTTGTCACACATGTGGCAACAACTCACTTTAGCATGGCTCAGTCTAGACATTTTTCTGTGTATGAATCCTATATGGATATTCAAATTATAGCCTTTCTGATTGAAGATGGGGAGGGAATATGTTTTGTGTGGATCAGAGATCAATTAAATTTGGGAAAGCCACATTTGTTGAAGTAATTTATTTCCGCTTTCGCTTCCAACAGGATGGCCAATATAGACATTTTCAGACATTGTAACATGAGTTTTTCTTCAGGAATTACATAGTTTTGTTAAGCATAGATAATATTTTATTAGAAATATAAACCTCTTCTACAAATTTGTGTAAATTGTATGCATTATGGGATTTTTTATTGTTAAAATATTTATTTTTAACATAAATCATTAAACATAAGTCTTCTTGTTTACTGAGAATTACATTGTTTTGTTAAACATTGGCAACGGCAGGAATAATCTTTTCGAAAATATCGATTCCTTTGAGGAAAATGTCAGCGTGAATATACTCATCATCACTGTGTAGTAGGGTGGGGGTGTGGTTCATGGGGGTGAATCCTACGGCGGGAATCCCAACTAAGCGAATAAAACGGCTATCGCTGCCTCCAGGGAATACAAAATTTTTCAGTTTAATTTTTCTGAAAACATTTAAGAAAACTTCAACAAATAAAATACGTAGGTACCTATAATGATATAACTGTTAGAAAAGCCTTCAATTAGAAGATTTATAAAGAAAAAATAAAAAGGCTTACAAATCGTCAGCAGCTTTTTTAAACGCCACCCAGAAAGGATTAGCATCATCAAGTTTGGTGACTCCATTTCTAGGATCTTTCTGTTCATATTCAAGAGTTATTCCTTCCCCCGCTTCCGCGCACCAGCCTTTGATCTGTAATTTGTGAAAGTAAATTGAATCATATTGTTATGTTGATTAACCAACAAAGTATATTTCGGTAATTCTATGAAAAAAGTTTTTAAATGTGGCATACTTATTCTATTAGAATTTCAAATGTGGCGTACTTGTTCTATTAGAATTTTTCAAATACTGTTTTCAGTTTTACAATAAAAATTTGAAAAATAGTTGGGGAGAAATAATGTTTTGATGTGATGGAAATAAAACAAGTATGATGACGTTAATTAAATATATGAACATATTTCATACTAACCATATTCTCAAACTCAGTGTGGTCAACATCCACAGCTATTCTGATATCAAACATAACAGTGAGTGATTCTGGAACCACATTAGCCTGAACACCTCCCTAAAAACACAATTACACGATTCATATTTAAAATGTTTTTACGCAATAGGTAAAAATAACCCAAGAATTTAATTATCTTCAGGGTAATCACCCAAGAATTTAATTACATTCAGTGTAATTACCCAAAGAAGTGTAAACACAAAGACATATATTAGATTGAACATGTTCATTCATCAACAAGGAAATGAAAATAATACTTACGGAAAGTTTGGTCAGATTTACAGTTGTAACGTCTGATATAAAAGAGGAAGGGTTATCCTTTAATATTTGCTTCTGGCTTTCACGATAATCCATAAATCTGTCTATTATTATTCGCATCTGAAAGTACATGTGTTTTTATTCGATTTTATGTAACTATTTCATAATAGACATGTATGTTCACAGTATGTAATTCATAAATACATATATAGTTTGTTAAAATTTAACAAAGCGACACAATTTTTTTTCATTACTATTGCAACGCTGATTTTTTAATTCATTATACTACATTCGACTACAATGTGACCACAGCTCGGCCAAGCCAATTATTATTTAGACTATTTGGCTTGGCCGGTTGTGTCACATTTATATATATATATATATATTTATATATTTATATATTGGCCGAGTTATATATATATATTTATATATATATATATATGTATATATATATATAAATTAAAACCTTTTCTCCAGCTGTATTTGGCAGCAAAGAAGAACCATGACCAGTTGTTCCAGGACAAGTAAGTGCCACATCTAAAATAAATAAATAAAAAATTATCGAACAGTGACTAAGAAAAACATAATTATAATAGTTAATTTGGGATATTCTATAAATATAAAACTTATTTAAAATGAAGAACATAAAACTTACGCCAAATGCTTCTCTCTGCATTAAATACTAGAAAATCTTCTCCAGGACCTGGTAGTCCTTCGTCTAGTGATAAGCCAAGGTTCAGAGCTCTGAAATCATCTGTCGGAACAAAATTTTGCATTCCTTGTTTCCCACCTTTCTCTTCCTCTGAAAAATATTAATTCCACATTCATTTTACCATGGTTTATTTATTATTATTATTTTATGGTTTTGGTGGACGCCTGCCTTGCATTTTAAACTCTTCTAGCTCAATATATCTGTTTATTAATGTAAAGTGTTATTTTATCAAATTAATTTACAATGTATCGTACATATATCTATCAAACAGTGCCACAAATGCTAAAAATGCCACAACCATGCTACATCATCACTAAAGGATTAAAAAGGAAAAATATGTCCTTAATACTTAAAGGCTGCAAAGTCAACTGACAGAAGATGACATTATAACAGGAATAATAAAACAAAACGAAGGACTAGAAGTTACCACCCCAGATCACATTAAGCTAGTAAATAAATGTAAAAATACTGCAAAAGACAAAGAGAATTCCAAAACTGTATAATTAAAACAACAGGAGCAATGAGGAAGCAAGCTTAATTTCTATCCTAAGCTTCTTGCCAATAGAGGAAAAATAATTTATTAACCTGTCCGGTAGTGAGTTTCTGAGAAAAAATCGGTACCGCAGGAGTGAGTTATTTAAATAATTAAAATATTTATTTTTTTAAATGTCAAAGCGTAGAATATGTAAAACCAATATATTTTTACTTGGAAACTGACACAAAAATCAATAATACACTATTTAGAAGGAAAAAACAAATGTTTTTCAGAAATTGCCAACCATCGGTCAATTAGAATAGATGATGTTTTTTTTTACTTGTGCAAACTTTAATTCACTTACCACAAATGAACGAGAAATACACTTTTTGTCACATACTTACCCATATTACTAGTTTTCCCTTAAATATTTAATTAATAGGAATCCCTATTTAACACTTTTCTAATTCGTATGTACTTAGGAATAAAATTGTCTTCACTAACTAATATTGTTTTGTTGGTACGAGTTATCCGAATAAATCGGCAAATCTTCAAGCTCCTCATACACATCCTCATCTTCAATTTCCATCAAAATATAAGCAATGTATTGATCATTCAAAGGGTTAACCATTTTTATGAAAATAAAATATAATCATTTAACAAGAAACACTAAGTCAAATCACGGTAAAACAGGTGTTCAAAATACCTATAACGTAAAATAATATGAATTCAAATATAATAATAAAATCACAATACGAACAATAAACCATTGAATTTTAAACTGTCAAAAACTGTTCAAACTAAACTAAATCACTGTAGGCACAATCATATATAATAAATATACACATCTAAGCCTGGAAGATATTTTTTAACGCAAAGTTATTTAGTACAAAACATACGAAAACATCAGCGTTTAATTTCACGCGAAACGTAGCTTGTTATAAAAATGTTGATGACTACCAATGGCAGAACGGTGACATCACAGAATATTTAAAATACAAATAACTCAGTCGGTATAATAGCTACATCGCTGAAAACTTTGTGAAGTTATGATGAATTGTTCAGAACTGGAGGTTTCCTACAGTTTTTGGGAAGAAATCGAACAATAATTTTTTTTAGGCGCAACCATACCTGTACGGTCATACTCCTTTCGGACTATTTTTTTCTCCACGTACCCGTATGGTCATACCACCCGACAGGTTAATTTACAAAGAGTTATTATAGAAGATTGCAGTCTCCTCACACAGTGCTATCAATATTCCAAACTTGGAAAAACCACTCAAAACAGAACGCAACCACCTATTAGCCTCCACTGTACAAAGAATCACATCTGTCCAAATGCCTACACACAGATGCCAACACTGCCAACCACAGAGTCAGCAGTCAGAACTGCGTGTATTGCCAAAGATACTACGAAATGTAAGGTAAAGAATTAAATATAAATGGTTGCTTAGCCATGTATTTTCTTCCTCCGAATGATTATTTTTTTGCTGTGAAAAATTCATTTTCAGGCCTAAGATAAAAAAAATTGATTGATTAGCAAAGTTACTTTTTCAAAATCCTCAGTATTTTCAACCAAAATTTTATTCACATTTAAAATACCACAGGTAGAAGATATCTAAAAAAAACTGAATTATCCAAATTTATAGAGAAAAAAACATTTTTTATTAATTGAAGCTAATTTTTCAATTAGATGTCAATACAACATCAAATATTCCAAATAATACCAAGCAAAAAAAAATATTTTGTTAATAAAATGCTTCAATAGTCTTCTAATTGGAACTTTAAAAAATATTAATCAAATCAAATGTAACCTAAATTTAAATAAATAATAATTAATATGAATTAAATTACATATTTTAAGATTTAAAGACATAAATTTCCTTATTAATGAATTAAAATCAAGTATTAAATGGTATACAAATATTTCTAATTCCATTGAAAAAACTAAATTTGTCGTGCACTCATAAAATTTTGATGAATTCCAACAAAACGTTTAATTATTTAACACTGAAAAATCTTCCATATTAAACAAACTATCACATTAAGCTGGCAACAGAATTTTTTTCATTGCAACATATTATGTAGGTACTTTAAACACTTATTTGGATTCCATAACTCACCGGGGACAAAACTAATATGGAGGGTTCTCTTCAAGCGAGTTCCATTTGCTTTAAGTTTTCTGACAGCCTCCAAGTATTGCATGCCCACACTCTTCATATCCTGGGCTCCACGTGCATAGATTTTTCCATCGTCAGTCAAGTAGGCGCTGAAAGGGGGGTATTTCCAGCTCTCCTGAAAATCATTATTAATAATTTGCCAATGGTTTTATATTAATCAAAATTCACAGATAGTGGTTAAATGGAACCCAATCGGTGGTTGCTGATTAGAAGAAAGCGATAGTAACAATAAAGTTATGGTGTCATAAACTCACTGGGTAAACAGGAACTACATCCGTATGGGAGTTGAGAAGTATAGATGGCAATGATGGATCTGTTCCTTCCCATGTTATGATTATGATAGGTTTCCTAGGCACAGGCGAATATACTTTGTAGGGCAACTCAAGCTGCTCTGCCTGCTTTTTCAGAAAGGTTATGCAATCATCTGAAAATAATGTACTAATTATTTTTTCATATTCTAGCCAAGCATATTGCCTTAACACTTATCAAAGCAAGATTTAAACCATCAGGTGTTTCCTGCGGGTTGATTGGTCGGTATTATTGGGAAGCAATTGCACATATAGTTCAGATGTATATTTCTTTATTTACATTCTCAGTGAAACTGCATTTGTGGTGATTAATTACTTCAGTGATATATGTAATTAATAAAAAAAAACACTTTGTGTATTGTATATTCTGTGTGAATATGGGTTTTAAATAGAACCTACATTAAATTTAGTAAAAACTTTTTTACGAACCATAGTTAATATCCGGATGAACAGATGGAATTTTGAGGTATTCCCTGAACCTCTGTATCGCTGGATTGTTTTCCCAATCACTTAGAGTTGACATTTTTAAATATTGCTTGATTTCGTATATGAATAAATAATGCAAATAAAATTTAATTCTCATTTGATAGAGTATTTATAGCTAGTATATTTCCACTGAACAGAAAATCCCTAGAAGTTATATAATATTAAATAATATTTGGATGATTTGTATAGCGCCGTTTTTGTGAAAAATCACCTCAAGGGTGCTGTAAAAATATGTACAGATTTGAAAGAAAGCTGATCTGTCTCATATTCCGACTCTATCCCCAGATAAGCAAACGATTATCTGTTCAGGAACGAATTTCGATTTGAAAAAAAGTTTGATCAATTTCACCCCAAGTATGGGAAAATTGAGCTTACTTCGGACACACCAGACATGCCCACAACACACTTTTATCGTTTTTTCTCTTCATTGTATATTTTTCACTCCAACCACAAAATCTTACAATTTTTATATTTGTCTTTAAAATCGTCAACAATGGTTAGATTCTAATACATCATTATATTTTTTCACTGATTTCTACAAAAACAACATCCTGTTATTGATAAATTAAGAAGATTTCAGTGCTTTGTAAATATTAAATTGCAGCAAAACCCTACATTTTTATTAACACTGTTTTATTTTCATTGTTATAAATTAGCTCTGATTTTCAATTTTTTGTGAAAAAATATTGTTCTTTTATTGTCCATCACTATGGCGGACGGAAATTTTAAATTGAGTATTTTATTTGCTCAATTTCACACCACACCGTGTAAGTGCGAATGTTTCGAAATTCAAACCGTAGATGGGGCTAAATATTATTTCATAAATAATATGAACTGTTTCTCAGTATCTTTCATAAAAGTTGTCATTTTTTATTGTGTAACTACACAAAGCCGTATCCGAAAAAGGACTAAAGTTTTCGTGGGCCAGTGGCTCAAATCTCCCGCCATTGCAAAGTCGTGTGTGTGTGTTATGAACTTAGAGTAACAATATCTAGAGACCTAACTTTGCGAAATATTGTAAGGAGTTTATGACCAAGCTTGACCACAGGAGGTATGACGTATATGCTTCTAGCCAATCGGATGCGAAGAAAACCGTAAAGATAAACATTATTCCGTCTTTATCTGTTCGCGAACAATTTTGAGTTGCTACATGAGAAAGAAAGAGACATGGATACGTTCAGATGTTAGACTAATCAGGGAATCCCAATTCTTACAAATTTACGTCAGAATCCCATATATCTCTCGAAGTAAAACATATTGAGAATGCATTCAAACTCATTTACTATATCGAAACAAATAATGCAAAGATTGACTAAATATTGGTGTAGGTAACAAGTTGTTTTGTAGGTTAGCATTTAAAATATTTGAGGTCAAACTAAAAAATACGAATTCTTGGATAAATACCTGTGGAAACTGATTTTTTTGGTCCTTTGTTACTTCAGTTGAAACAACCAACAACTGCACATATAGCCACATCGTTTTTTTTTTAATATTGCACTAAATTGACTTAAGTAATTATATATTTTAAGCTTTTTGTTTGTCAGTTCGACTGACAAGTAAACTACTGTGAAGTTAGTAACATATTGAAAAATGGCTACACGGCTTTTAGCACGCCCCAAATCATATGTTCTTAATAACAATTGTTTGTCTCTTTTTCTCATATGTCTATAGAAACGAGCATAAAAAGAGAGCTATATTTTGCGAGTATGAACGATTTGACTCATAATTAGGACGGTCTCTCTATATTGTTACTCTAAGGATGTACGCTTGAAGTAACAGTACTCTAAGATGTACGTGTTTATCACCTTTGTTTATTTGTGTTATGGCGGGACACTCTTAAAAATTCTGAAAGCGTTGATTATTTATATTAAAAATACATTATGGAACAATATTTGGTATTCAAATATGCATCCAATATGTGCTTTAGATATCAGTTATGAGTTTGTAATATAAACAAAGCCCTCAAAAGCAAGCGGAAAGCTACAAAGATTAATTTGATTGATGAGTTAAAAAATATTGAAATTGCATGGGGGTACGGTAATTAACAGAGTGTATTGTTAAAAAAAAACGTTGCGTCCAGAAGTTACATAAAAAATGCTAAAAATCGTATTAGCTACGATTAAGAAACGCACTTTCACATTTGTAGAAAAAAAATAGATGCCTAAGTCGGCCGGTAACAACTATTGATGGCACTTTACTGATACTTTATTGATGGCACTTTACTGTCCAGGTCAGCCGATAACATCTATTGGTCATAGATGGCAGTTTAATGTAGCTTTCACCGCCATAACACGCCCTCTATCAAGAGATATATTCTTCAGTTTGCGTTTTTCCCTTGCCGACGTAGGATGGGTGCGTGTTGACTGCTCGCGTTTATTTATAACCGCTAATAGTTAATAAAAATATTTACATGCTCGTTCAGTGTGAATGATTAAAATAGACTACAGTTTTTTAAGTGTGTTTAAAAAAATCTTGTACTAATAATATTTTGTGTGTGATAGTGGATTAATAGTATCCTAATTAATGTGAGTTCACCAAGGCATGGTGGTATTGAAATATACCATCACGGAATGGCATCGAGACCTTCCTTTAACTATCTTTAAAGGTGGATCCAAAAAAGGACTGGACTCAAGTTGGCAGTTGGACTTTAAGTAGTGAGTTTTTTTTTAATACTGTAAAATGCAGGGATTCTTTCAATCCTCTGCATGTATAGGATTTTCAGGAGAATGTATCTATTTTACGAAATTTTCACAAACCTCAACTGTTGGTTGGTAAATTTATTTATTTATTCTTCATCGACTAAGCAGCGCCGGATCCACAATACGTTCAAACTGTGCAAAAAAACATAGGCGTCATCCTGCAGGAGAAAGGCACCATAAAAATAAAGATCTCAGTTAAATTTACTCAAAATATTCCCTAAATCATATCATATCCTAAAACATATGCCTCATCATGGGATAACTGTTTTTTTATTGCACTTGCAACATCACTGTGTATCCAGCGACAAATGTATGAAAAAAAGTTTTATTTTATGGGATTTTTCTTACGGATTGCATAATACTTACTTAAACGTAAAGTCTGTTTCTATGGTGTATTATACGTTAAAATTAATGGGATCCAAAGTCTATAACCAAAAAGATTTAAAAAATTGAGTATAGTTTTTAATCATGTCATAGGTGAAGAATTAAAGTTAGTAAAGAATTTTTTATCATAAATGAAATCCCATGTCTCAGCTATCGGCTTTTTTATAGCTCTTGGTAACTGGTTCCAAAAGTAGTTCCTGGTAATGACAGCCCATTTTAGATATTAACATCACTAGGACGCAGCTGTTCTGACAATATTATCGTCTTATGTTTTACGAAAATAAACTCTAAAGAGAGCTACTTTACAGTTCGTTCTCGTACAAATTCATGAAATGGAACGTATTTGACAGGGATTTCTTCAATTCGGGAAGAATCTAAGTGGATAGTTAAGTTTAGGTATTTTTGGTACTTATAGACAAACGCAGATCTCAGCGGGCCGGTCTCCCGCTCGCTGACTTTGCTTGGGGAAATGGGGATAGAGCGGACCATGACGGATTTAAAAAAGGACTCAGCATTTTGATCAAATACGAAATAAAAATACACTTGCTTTATAACATTTTGATTCATTCGCTGAATAAAAATAAATGGATACAGCTTGACCGACTTAACTTTGCAGGCGGATAAAGGAGGAACAAGCGAACGAAAAAACGTTTTTTTAAATCCATAAATTTCTTTGTATCCACAAAGTCAACACTGATGACGCCGCCAACTGCAAAGTAAAGTATGTCGTTTTGTAGGTATAATGTAGGGCTCTAATGAGAATAGGCAGGTATTTGAAGAGTAATTCATATAATACAGTTTGATATTATTTGACTATACCTATACATAATACATTTGAAATATATTTAATTTTAGTTAACCCTCCACATGCCTGATGCAATTATAGTAAGTGTTATGCCTGATAGGGTCAATGGGACCCGGAACTACATTTTTTATTAGTGTATATTCATATATTTTTTTGCTTTCTTTGTTTTTGAACATAATATATTATGTTCTAATAAATAAATACAAACCATTTCCGAAAATATAACTTATTTATTTACTATGAGCCCAAACATGAGCAAAAACAAACTCTCATTTATATTATATCTTACAAAATTGTAACGTTTTTCTTATTATCGCGTAAATTTTAAAATATTATAAAATCTATATTCGTAAAAAGCATTAACTTTGTGGCTTGCCATATTTATAAATAGAACACATATACTTTGTTTTTAACCACTTTTTATTTAATATTTTGTCTACCGGTTTCGGAAGCATCATCAGGACAATATTAAATTAATCTTTAGATAATAACTTCATCTCTTCTGGAAGAAACATATGTGGAGATAAATTCTGTACACGATCAAAAATGTATGTTTTGAAGTATCTGGAGAATGTATATATATATATATATATACAAAGTATATGTGTTCTATTTATTATAAAATCATTATCAAAATAACGCATAGTGTGTCGCACAGTAACCGTTTTTCAATATTTAATTTATAAAATAACTTTTGTGATTAATCTTCGTTAGAATCTTTGACATGGAAAATAACACACTTTTAGCCATGCTTTTAGCAAGAGAAAATAAAGTGCTCTAGATAAATATGAGCACTGCAAGAGTGACATACATCCTTTGTCTTATGATATTTTGTGTTAGGATATGTGGTATACCTGCATATTAGGGCGTTTTGAAGGTGGTTGTCAACGATCTTCACCCATTTTTTGACAATTTAGAACAAAAACCTCAAATGTATTTCGTACATGATCTGTAAGATCTGTATAAATCCGCTCTTCGCAAGTGGAGACGTCAAAATTGATATTACACAGAATGAAATGAAATCTCCTCTAGCTCATAGTAAAGCAACATATTTCAATTTCTGTGCCATTAGATTTTCACAAATTTGGTACAAAAATTATTTTCATTGGAACAAAATAATCCTACAAGGAATAGTAATCCAAATGCTGTTTTTAACTCGGCCATAGTTACTACATCAGAGCAATAATATACAAGAAAGAGTGCTGCTGTAGTCAGTTTTTATAAGTTTTGTCGGACTCGGCTAGACCCGGGCGTGGCTAGGACTAGCTAGGGTATTTATACATCCATTCAGAGCACATGTCGACATAACGTTTTTGTATATTCTCATAACCACTTTTTCACAGTATTGTTATAAATGGTTACAAACGAAAATATAGCATATAATCTAAAAAACCGTTGATTTATGTCGCATTTCAAAACGTGTGGGCGGAGTCAACGGAGACGCGGGACACGAAGAACATTGTTATAATACTTTAAAGCGGTGTGATAATTTGGGATTTTTTGTTGTCTCTTTCTTTCTCATGGTGTACGGCGTAAAAACCCGGAGAAAGTGATTTATCCCAAAATTCGTATAGGTTGGGTAAAAAGAATTAGCTCTCTCTCCATATATTGTTACTCTAAGGTTACTACAATATGTGAGTATTCGTTATCGTGGAAAATCTACTGATTTTTTTCGTTTTGTTTTTGTGTTTTCGCGATCGTTTTTACTACTTTAATCAAACTTAATATTTTCTTCAGATTCATGTATTTCTTAAATTAATAGTTCTTTAATATCGTTTGTGGTTAGTTCCGGAAACATTTAGAACAGTACAAATATAAAAGCAATTTTTAAAACTTGAGAAAAAATACACACTTCCCAAAAAAGGAAATAAAAAATAAAAGTTACTTTGTATGCCTGGTAGGGTCTGTGAGACCCTCAGAGTAACAATATAAAGAGACCGTACTAATTTGTGACAAATCGTTGACAAACTCGCAAAATATAGCTCTCTCTTTATGCTCGGTTCTATACGCATATGAGAAAAAGAGACAAACAATTGTTGAAACCAATACACGATTTGGGGCGGGCTAAATACCATGTCCGCGATATTTGATCTGTACGAACTTCATTCACGTTTGGAGTGTCAGGCGAACGGACTGTCAAAAGTGCGTAAATAGTTAAAAACTTGAGTTATTTTTTGTCCGATATCTAGCAAAACATCATGGCCATATGTGCTATACTTGGTTGCTTCAATCGAAGTACAAAAGGACCAAAAACAAACAGTTTTCACACGTATGTACCATAAAAATCGTCTTTTTTAGTTAGATCTCAAATATTTAACATTCTAACCTACAAAACAACTAGTAACTTACACCAATATGTAATTAATCTTTGGACTATTCGTTCCAATATAATAAACTTCCGTTTGAAATGAGTTTTAGTGGATTCGTAATATTTTTAACTTAGAGATATTTACTAGCTGTCACATAAGAAACCATTACAAGGGGGAATACCCATATTGTACGGCTTCTGAAAGTATCCCGGTCTCTTTTCTTTCTCATGATACTAACGCTAAATTGTTGGCAAACAGATAAAGACAGAATAGTGTTTATCTCTTAGTTATATTTATAATTTCGGTTACGTCCCCAGATTCAGGGCTATGCCAAAATTGAATATTATTATTTATTTAATTATTTTTAGATTTCCAAAGGATGAAAAAGACGAGAAAAATCTAATTTCTTTTTCTTTGATTTAACAAATATGTTAATATGAATTCATACGTTTCATCTGGATTTTTATACCCTTAGCTTCTAGTTAATTGTTTTTTTTTAAATCTATTGATGTGCACATGCACTATTGTACCCATTTCTGAATCTGTTCTCTGGTGATTTATGATAACGATATGCATCTAGATAGTTTTAATTTTGTATACATATTATATATTATTTTCTCCCTTGTTAGTTAGAATTATTAGCTTAATTAATTAAGTATGAAGCGCACTTGACGTGAAATATCACAAAACTGTGCTATATAAGTTCACTGTTATTATTATCTGCATTCGAAATTTCCTTACAAAATAACGCGGGACGGAAAACATCCCTACAATACTTAAAAGCGGTGTCATGTTTTGTGTCTCTTTCTCTCTCATGGTGTACGACGTAAAAACGCAGAGAAAGTGATTTATCGCAAATTTATATAGGTAAAAAAAAATTGATCTCTCTCCATATATTCTTACTCCAAGGTTAAGAAAATGATTTAACATCTGTTATCACCGTACATTTTTTATTTTACTTTTGTTTGTAAACTATTTTGTTGATGGAACTGAAGTTCATTTTATAATATGTATTATAAAATGTTCTGTACTAATAATTTAATTCGTTTATATTTTTATCTATAAATAAGATTTTAATAATCTTATTGATTAATGTATATTTGAATAAACAAAAAATATACAACATTCATTCTTTTTAATGATTTACAACTACCTACTCACAACAAAATACCTAATTTACTTAATTTGTGACAACCCTGTTAGTGATTTTACTCCGAGTTTAGGCCACACCCTTTGGTCATTGCTTGGTCAAAAAGTGCGGACAAAATTTCGCAAAGTTAGGTCTCTAGATATTGTTACTCTAAGGTGAGACCCGCGCGTTTGAAATTATTAAAAGGTAATAGTAGTATGTATTTTTGTGATATATTCATGTTACAGGTATATTTGAATACCTATATATATATCAATAAATACAGTGAAGAGGGTAAAGGTAATTTACTCATAATACGATCAAATTGAATAAATCAAGCATAATTAACCTCATCGTGCAAATTAGCAAAATACAGTAATTCTGTAACACATTGTATTTTAAGAAATAGTTAACATAAAGGATATTAGTATTATCTTTTCGACTTTTTTGCCTCTTGTTTTGCGCATTATTCACAAGATTCCCTTTATTTTTTCCCATTTTTAATAACTGAAAAAGTTTTTAAAAAGTTAAAGACAGTACATACAACAGGTTTTAAATTTATTTAATAGATAATATTTATTTTATTTCTACATGCCCTTTGGCTGGTTGATTGAATTATACCAGTTTCCCCGCAAATTCTTCGTACGAAAACAGAAATAAATATCGAAAAAAAAGACGCCCTCGTGGCGTGGCTGCCCGCTCATGACTGACCAATTTACTGGAATAAAATGTCTTTTGTAAAGCGATCGCTCGGCGTTGAATATTCTATACATATTTAGTATGGCCAAAGAAATTCAAAAAATTCAGAGAATTTTAGCGAATTACAGTGAAATCTAGTTACTCTGGAGTGTTTTTAATTTATTTATAGGATACTTTACTTTATTTACTCTGGGATTATGGAAGGATTTTAAGTAATAATGTTTGTAATAGGCGCAGGTAGAAAGCCAGAAAAAGCATTTTAGAACTTTCTTCGTAAAATTGTAGTTTGTATTTCATATAGAATTTAAAATATTACAGTTTAAAAAACTTGTTAATAGGGAGCCTTAGATATTTTCCTAACTACCCGTGTAGTATTTACAGAAAAATCTTTTGTGGTAGTTCTTGTACTAGAAAGCCAAAAAGGGGCCATTTTGACAGCTTCTCCTTAATTACTCTACCAATTTACAGAATGAGGTATGAGTTTGCAGTTGAGGTAAAAGGCTAATCGATTTTCGTTTCCAATTTCTTGAACACTTTGCAAACTTTATAGTTAACTATTACCTTTTATTTTTTGTAGTTGGTACAGCCTCACTTTATTTTCATTACCTACCTTGAGTGTGACCTCAGTGACTAAATATTTTAATGTTAGGTGAAAACACTGCAGCAGGGGGAGTCAGTATTGTGTGGTCAAATAAATGTGGTTGAACAACGATAACAATAAAACAGTAATTTCATAAGATAACATGTCTTAATGTGTATTTGAAATGAATACAATATCTTGATTACAAATATATGACACATTTTCTATTTTGCTATAAGATTTTTCACATAAAAAAGTAGCTACAATTAAAAACAGAATATCATGACAATTACATCACCTATTTCTGTGATTTGATGAACCTTAATCAGGGAAGTGATGATGAAAAGAAAATAAAAGAATAAAAAAACATCTTTCTTAATATCGATAGAATGTAGCGGAATAAAATCAATATTTATAATATATATTATATAGGACCCTTCTACTACATACGAATACGTAATAATGATAATAAATGAACTCTTATAATATTTGTCCAGACCAAGGGAAGAACAATGTTGCAATAACTTTACTCTACTAGAGTTTAAAAACAAACTGATCAATCTAAGGGGTTTTCAAATTGCTTGTTTCATAGAGAGTGAGATACACTTGACAGACAAAGTTATGGACCAGATGGAATTATGCAATGTAATTATGTAAGATAATTAGTCTCATACATAGTGTTGAGTTTAATCAGCTATAATAATTCTAACCAATACACATGTATTACGTATCACTAGTGACCTAGTGAGGTGAACACTGCAATAAAAACAAAACCTAATGAATAAGAATACAAGAGTATGCTTCATTGTAATTCCCTTCCCAGTCTAGTCAAATACACAATCAGAGGGATGATTTCAACAAACAGAATATAATGACATACAGGAGAACCCAGCTATAAATATATCCTTTTTGAAACCGAGCACAGATTGCTTATTATCAGTAGACACATAATAAAATATAATATTCAAACTATACTAAATAAAATATTTACTGTTTTTCCTTTATTTTGCACATTTTACTATTGCTGATATTTGACTAGCAGAAATTATATACCATCTATTCCTGTTCACAATACATAAAATTCAAAATTTAAATGATATTTTCTTTACCGATAATATTGTCAAATGGGGCCAGTTATGGTGAACAGCCACTTTTTTAGGCAAAACCTTCAGTAAATACAGAAAGAAATATCTTATACAGAATATTTTGAAGTACATATTCAATATACACAAGCTGGATTATTTGCATGATATTTTAAATAATTCAAATTCAATTGAATCTCATTTTTGAACGATGAATTAAAATAATTATTATCATGGGGGGTTTTTATAGAATTCTCAGCCTATCAAATAAAACTAGATTTACGTAAAGGTGGATTTTACAATATCATATCAAGTTCCACAGTATACTAACAAAAAATAATCTTATATGTATGTATGAAAATAATATAACAGAAAAAAAAAATAAAAAAGAAATCAGTCATAGGATAATGCGATGATATTTAGAAAATAAAACATAAGAATACTAAAGATCGGGAGGTTTGGCCGCCCACACATAAAAAATGTGAGAATTGTACTATGTGCTTACTGATTGATATTTCTCTCTATAACTAAAATATTCATATATAATTTATAAAACATCTAATGCACATTGTTAGCGCATAAACAATACAATATTTAGAACATATATTTACATTATATTATTATTATCACAATATTGGTACATCGCACACTGGCACGGCACGGCACCTCCTCTGTCCACTACGAGCGCCCGAGTTGACCCGGTTCCTTCCGTCTCCCCAGCGCCCGAAGCAGCAAACTAACTGTGCGAGTGAAACTTACAAAGTGGAAAAATATGCCCAATTTTACACCTGCGTCAATCTTGAAAAGTAAAAAATGTGATTTCTAGCCCACAATACACAACAATTGGTCATTTGAATTTTTGATTAGCACAAACTTTGCAGCCGTTTTAAAACCATTTCATTCGGTTCAACAGACAGATTTTAATGAGTTTATATGGAAATTAATGGGTGAAAAAGTTCAACAAATAGAATAATGAGAGAATAAAACAAGACAATGACAATAGATGAATAACAGGGCTCACATCAAAGAATAATATTGAAAAAAAACTTTTTTGTAAAATGAATGACAGCTGAATATTTGTATGTGACAACTTCAGCAAAAAAAAAATGTTTTAGAGAAGTTGGCTGTCAAATGCGCTTCTCCGTTATTCAGCTATTGTTTTCAGAAAAATACAAAGAATCATTACCCATTCACACGATGAGCCTCTATGGGAAATGATCGCAATCACAAATTACGAAACATTTCCAATCAATAAAAATAACGCTTAAAGTAACCATACACAACACAACATCATGATGATAATAATGTACTTTGTTAGTAATAATACCAAATAACATTCCTCTCAACATTACGTTGATAATTTGTTATTAATAAGGATTTCGAAATATATAAAACAAGAGATTCATAATGCTGTTAGGCTTTAAGCTTCACACAGGGCTTTTGTAATTCCAAAACTCTGACTTAACCAATACCTCTAGGCTACTTCACATGAGACACGGCGAATATACTTTATATAGAATTACAAAGCTGACGGGATGTCATGAGTCATCTCTGTCAGCCCAAATCATATCACATACAGCACCAGTTCCCGAGACTTCTTAGGCGCTTCCCCGTTAGTTCAACACGCACGCACATACATACACACATCGCATCAGCAACACACATTTGACCATGATCACAATTAAGGCATACTAACTACAGACATCTCCCGTGCCCGCGAGATGGATCAACCAACCCAACTATGGCGGAATACAGTAACCTATACTTTAAAGGTGAAACAAATACAAGCATTTTTCTAACAAATTGTGTAGACAACATTTCAGATTAATCTATCTTCATGCTGTAATGGATTATAAACATTTACAAGTTTATAATAAGTATTATTATTAGTTGTTTCTGTTGATTAAAGTGATATTTGATTAAATATTGAGTTCTATTTAAGTGATTAATATCATAATTATATTGAATCATGGAAAAACTTAATTACGGACCGCTAAATAACAAATGGAAAAACAGGGACAAACCAAATTTAAAAAAATATACTACTAACTTAGAAAATATGTTGAAAACGATTTTTGTACAATTTTATAATTATCTTGTCACTTATCACTACCGGGACAGGTGTTCTTAATAGGTAATATGTATGTTATAAACTTGTAGAAAACTCTTCCACCTCATTCCACAGAATTGAAAGGGAGAAATTGATACAGATACTAAGAAGATTCTACATATTCAGGAGAAAATAATCACAATCACACTCTGTCGACTCTCTTTTAAATACGTGTCTAACAGCGGTGTTAAATCATGGATAA